>JAVXUP010000605.1:0-352500 GCA_033070095.1 Escallonia herrerae
AAACAGAAATCCCTATTAATCAAGATGGTCTCTATGAACTGGTAACATTGGTGTCTATTGAGCTGATCACGATGCAAGACCAGCACCAAAAAATCACTCCTAAAGTCACATAGAGGTAAAAGATGCTGCAAACCTGTTAGGTTCAAAGGGGCACCAATTTACACATATTTAACATAGATAAATGGGCAGCAAATATGCACGAAAAATAATTCAGTTCCCCATATTGGTCCTGTACTTGGTAAAATATATTTGTTTAACTTGTTTTGTCATATACCTTCTCATGCAGAACATGAAAAAGCTTTAAGAATGTGCTTACTTAGAGTTTTTTTACCTAATTAATACATATTTAATACTTAATTACCAATATACTCCATTTTGAAACTTATTTACCCGCATACCACACTTTTGGAAATCGTTGTTTGAAACCACGATTTCAAGGGAGAAATCGCTAAACAGCGATTTCTCCCTTGAAATTGTGGTTTCAAACAGCGATTTATACTTTAACGTAAAAATCAGGTAGAAATCGCTGTTCAAAACAGCGATTTCTACTTTGAAACCGTGGTTTCAAACAGCGATTTCCAAAAGTGTGGCACGCGGATAAATAAGTTTCAAAATGGAGTATAGTGGTAATTAAGTATTAAATATGTATTAATTATGGGAAAAACTCTGCTTACTTAAAGGCTAAAGCTTCCACGCTGCATCAAGAACCATTGGAATCCTCCCCCCTCCCTCCCAACATATTATACTCACATACCACAAAAAACGGACATGAGAAGTTCCAAATGGAGGGCAAGAGCGGGCAATAGCAACAGCAGCAGAATCTAGAAGCTCATGATGCCAGTGGTCTGGGTGGGAACCCTGTCGATGATCGAAATCAGTTCTTCCCTTCCTCTTTCGAGTTTCTTCTTTGATTTTCTCCAAAAGCAATGCCAACAGAGATATGTAGCTGGTGTCTTCAGTTGCAGGGCCAGCTCCAAGTTGTTCTAGACTAGTTGCATGAGTAATAATGCTATTCCATTGTTCGGCAAAGCAATGATCATCAAGCAATGCCAGCAAGAGATCTAATCGAGTGCTGCTGGAATAACTATTTTTTTGCAAGCACCAAGGGATAAAAATATCCTTGAACACTTGCAGAAACTGTTCCAAGTCTCGTTCTTCGTTCCTTTCATTTAATTGACAACCATACGAACTGCTTTCAGCACCTACGAGTTCTCTAACTATCTTGCGTGGTCCAAATACGGAGGCTGCATGCACTATTAGTCTCACCGTTTCAGGGGAGTCCTGATATCAAGATCAAGAAAGTCAGATGCAAGAATCAAACAAAGGGAACTTAGAAAGATTAATTAGATATATTAGGTCTGGAACTTAGTCCAAACTCCCTTTTTTATTAGGCCAGCAAGAGCCATAATACAGGGGACAAAGAAGGCTATCTAATATAACCAACAGTTCAGAACAGGTGGGAGCACCACGTGGTGATGTTTCACGAGTTTTCAACACTTCCCAAGGTATCATAATAAAAAGAAAGGAACATAAGAAGGTACTTCAACAAGAAAGCAAAAGACGCTAGTCTTGCAAATCCATTGCCTGATACTTGACTAGTGGTAGTGAATATCATACCCATTCATTACTGAGAAGACTATTTTTATAAATAGGCTGTGACCAAGACATTCTTACCCACGGCTGACATTTGAAGCTTAAAACTCAGAATCCCATAGAGTCAATATTGGTAGATATCTAATCTAAGTTAGTAGATGATGCTCACAATTTTGATTCATAATCAACTAATAATCCTGGATAATCAGTATTGACAAATACATAACAAACCCTAATTAAGATATTAAAAAGAAGATGCACAACAGTAGTTTACCAGTGTCTTAATCAACTGAAAAGATTTTGCCAGCATTGGTCCCATTACATGTTCCAAAGGCCATGTTTCACCTTTCTGCACTGCATATTGGTCCACCAATAACAAGAATTTGATGATATGCTGTACACTGCCAGGACTTTCTCTGTCCTCTGATCGCTGAAAAATATCAAGGCAGTTCTCTTCAAATGTGGAACAGAAAACCAACAGCAGATCGGGTTCTAGGGAGACAATGCCCGAAAGGATTTCAATAATGCATTTTCCAAAGTTTTGTACATAACCCAGTGGATCATTGAAGTCTAACGTTTTCATTGCTTCGTTGTGAAAAGGTAGCGAGCTACCCCCATAAGAATCCTGGGACTTCCCGGAGCCCTCCCTCTCCTCATTTCTTGGGATGATAAACAGCAAGTAGTCATGCCACAAAATCTTCAAAAGAATCTTATCAACAAGCGTACGTCGGAAATTATCAACGACATCCAATCCTTGAAAATATCTGGTACAAAGAGGAAAACAAAACCAGAGAACAATAAATACATTATACAACGAAAAGTTAAAGGAAGTAAAGAATCATTGCGGACATACGTAGACAGCCCACAACACCAAAAGGACTAAAAATAAATCACCACTAAAAATTTAAGAGGAAAGCCTTATTAACCCACCTTGAAGCATTTTGTAGTCCCCAGAGAAAACATTCTTTAAAGGCCAGAAAAGGATATTTATTTGAGGAGTGGGGTGGGTTTCGTCCCGCCCACAGGTTCTGAAAAAACTCAAGGAAAAACTTCTCCCCTAATATAGCTGTAGGAGGCATGGAATCTAAAAATAGAACCAAAGCTGGATAAGAGACTTGCTGGGACCCAAAGCACCCATTTCTAAGAAAATTCCAGACCCGATTCAGAACTGTTTTTTGAACATTTACCGTTGTCCAACTGTCTGGAAATTTTCTGGAAAATAGTAAGATTGCTTCCCACATTGATGAATGACAAGCTGGATCCTTCTCCTGGAAAGCACCAAGTATTGCAGTGCCAAGAACTTTCATATTTCTTTCATTAAAAGCATGAGGAATATTTTTAATGTAACTCGTCAGCACCGAATATGTAGCTGATCGAATAGCAGGGCTCTGTGATTTTAGGAAGTCCAAATAACATTTATGAACGGAAAACAACTTTTCTGCATAAGAAGTGGCTGTTGCCCTAGCTTTTGAAGCATGTTTCGGCTCAGAAGAAATGTTTTCGAAACCAGGTCTTTCAAGATGCAAGCACACCACCACATCAAGAAGAGTAGCCAAAGCCTGTAACGATGAAGAGATCACCTGCAACCAGAAAGATAACTCTGGATTCGACGAGATCATCCAATAAGTGAAATGACACCTAATATTATAAACTCTGTGACCTAACAACCCCCCCCCCCCCCCCCACCGCGACCCCACCGCATTGCCTGGAGTTCGGAAACCAGCACGCCACGAGAGATAGAGGGGTATAAACTAAACCCTAATTCCCCAACCCTCAGTTTTCGCTATTTGGAACTTGACATATCAGAGACCAAGGGTGCCTTGGTTTCACATGAAATTAATCCTCTCGTTTTTTACGTGTACACAGTTGGATTGAGATGTAGAAGAGAAAATAGCCAATGAAAGCAAGAAAGGTTGCCAAAGTCGTCTAAATAGAAATATATTTCCAGTTCATTATTTTTTTTCTGTAAGAAACCAAATTTATCACTTTTGCCTGGTCAACATTATTGACAGAGCAAACGAGGAAGACTTCCACTTCTAGGCCTCAACCCGCATAGTTTAGGTTGTTTTGACTCAAGTAAAGGTGCTTTTAAGTACGTGTTCAATGACATAAAGGAAACAAGGGTGCATCTATTGGGTGTCTCACACGATTAGAGGGCGAATTTCCTCCCCAGTAGTAGCTCCAAGCCTCATACTGAAGCTGAGAGAGGTTGGGGTGGGGGCTGGAGAAGGGTGAGATATTGACAGTCCTAGACCAGTGTATTTGAAGCAAAATCGTTCTTCCCCTCTTTATGAACAACTTGTTTATTACAAGTAATAAATGGATTACAAGAGGATCAAATTTCTTATAAAGAAGACACCCTGATTGCATAGGCATACCTGCTGGTGCATCTCTTGCAGTTCATCTAAAGCAACTGCTTTATCAGACATAATCTGCCAGGTTAGCTTTAGATTATCTTCTAAATACATAAATACTTCATTTGTACATAGAAGTAACGCATCTAATCTTTTTTCCTCGGCTGGAAAGGCCACCTGTTTTAAAAAAGATTGAACATTAAGCATGACCTCAGAGCATATTTGCATATTTAGTTCTGTAGATCACACAAAAAGGAAAAGGAGGTTCGCTTGATATGGAATTAGCATTATGATGAAAATAATTCCATGACTCATGCTTAGTTAATGCAAGTGTTAAATCCAAAATTAGGGAAATGATACTTAATAGTTCAAGATATAAGCCTTGTCGGCCTCTCCCCTCATTGCCAATTGGTTTTGAGTTGCTTTCACATGGTATCAGAGAGGGTCGATCCAAGCGCAGCAGACAATCCAAATTCAAAATCCGCCATCACCTAATTTAGCTCATGCACTTTGGAAACAAACGTCGTATCTTCCTCCGATTCTCATAAAAGATATTCAATACGTGCCCACAAGACAACACGTGAGGGCACGTGTTGAGATATAAATCCCACATCAAGGAAATATTGATGTTATAATTCAAAATATAAGCCTTCTAGGCCTCTTCCCTGATTGCCAACTGGTTTTAAGTTGGACGCGTTCACAACAACAATTACCGGTCTGTACCTTCAGAGTTAACAACTAAGATTAAGTAATACACAGAGAAAGGACATTCCAGCCACATTGGCAAACTACGACGCTAGAGCTGAAGAGATCACATATGTACTGAGTTTGATTCTTCCCGCTTGCATCTAGTCCCCCTTTATAATAGTATAATTTGCACTCTGTTTATTGTGCAGTTGATGGTGGTGCACCTGATTGATTTACCATTGATTTGTCTCTTCACGCGCAATTGGTGGCTTGTAAATAAGGGGAGTGTTAAGCATGATATACGCTGTCATGCGCATTCTCTAACAACTTAAGATTGCTTTAACAACGACCTTGTGACTGCAAACACTCTTTAGGGCCTCCACCTTTCCTTATGAAAGCTTTAGCCATCTGCGAGATTTCAAGTGCATAGGGTGATTACCCTTCAATAGTGAACTCCAATGACCACAAGTCACTGAGCTTGAAGGTTCCAACAACCTTTCTTAACATTTCAGGTTGAATTTTACACACCATTTTCCTTCACTTTTAAAACATGCTCTTTCTATTTGGTTTCACTTATGTCAATGTCTTTCTATTTGGTTTATCTATTCCAAGGGAGGATGATGGGAGATTTTTAACCTATAAAAAATTATTTGGGGAACATATAAGTTGCTGATTCTCTGATCTTTATTCCCTCTAGCTCTGTTTCATTTCCTGCAACATCTGCTCTAGATTTCCACAAGTTCATCGGATCCGCATATTATATGAAAATATTGGAATTTGATAACCGCAACCTGATTACAAAAGCAACATGCTAATCCTCGAGTCAAGCAATTGCAAGTTCCTTTCAAAAGCTTATTTTTGGCAGGTAATTTAAGACTAAAAAACACATCGCTATGTCCTGCTAGGAAGAAACTTCCCCTAACCAAGATGAAATGCTATACGGCAACCAGCAGTTCCATATGTACATACATTTGCCTCTGTGTGTGTGCCTTCAGAGTACCTGCAGTGATCGTTTCGCAGCTTGCGAAACTTCATACACTGGATCAAACTGAGAAAACCACCAAGGTCCCATCAAAGACTTCAGATGCAGAGCCAAGTCTCTTCTGAAAATCAAAAGGTAAATACACACTTAAACAAATTATACAAACAGTAGAAGGGAATTTGAATCAAGTTATCCATAGTTGAAACAGAATACAACTAGTAATTTCCATTGGAAATTCAAAATATATGATCAATAGAAGGGAAAATTGCACATGCAAGTTAAATTGTGAACAGAAGGTTTGCAACGGTGAAATCAATCAAATGTTGGATAAAGAGACCTCAAGCTGCAGAGATACATGATAAGATATCATCTTGATTTAAAAGCATGCGAACATCCAAAAATAGGAAAGCTCAAAGCAGTTGTAAGCAAAGGCATGGATCCTGAGAACAAATGTGAGTTCAACGATTGATGCACAAAATTTTAGTAGATTGCTCAAGAATAAACTAATAGGGCAAAAACACAGAGAACAGCTGCAAGCAAATAAAAATTTGAAAAGCAATTTTGTATAAGCAAAAGCCCCCAGAGGGGGCACAATCCATGTACGAAGAAGGCACTCAAAGAGCTAAATGCGAGAAACATACTCCATAAACTCAAGATACGCAAGCAAATAAAACACAAGAACCGCATGACAATATGTGCAGAAAAGAATGACAGGCACATTCCACAAAATAAACTAAAGACTCCTATGGCCTTTGGGTTATGCTTAGTTATTTTCGTCTCTCCTTTGTCTTTTGTTTTATGCCAGTATTGAGAGTGGGGATGCCGCTGTTCATGTAGGTGGGCGTTTGAGTTGTATTTGAGTAAGGTGGAGTGTCAAGTGTGGTGTGCTGATGTGGCATCTATGTCAGGCTGTTTCGGGGTGGTGTTGGATGTTGTATGAGAGATGAGAAAGTCACAGTCTAAGGCGTCGTTAATCGGAGGAGAGGTGTTCTTCATGACTTTCTGTTTGGAGAAACGAGAAGATCTGTGTTTTCTTCCAAAAGCAGGTGTTGGCGCATTTTCCGGGAGGTGGCCCGCTCTCACACCTCTTTGCACAGTTGATACAGCGTGTAGCACTAATGAGCAAGGGTCGCCATTTGGAGAATAGACGCCAAGCACGTGGACCCCAGAAGTTTATGGGTGGCCTGTGCTGTTACTTGACAATTAATTCAGTCTACATCTCTCTTTGGTTAGGGTCTCTGCCCACCTCGTATTAGCTTTTCATCTTTGTTTTTGGGGTGGGGTGGGGAGGGAAGATCAGGTTTTTACAGTGTACTTGTTTGATCAGGGTCCTTGTATCTCCGTAATCATGTTGCACCCCCTTTGGCACAACTGACAAACAAACAATTTCCTCAAATGCATCTGCATTTACAAGGTACAAGCCCTACTGTTTGCTCTCCATGCTCAAAATCTTGCCCAAGTGCGGTTGAGTCAAAAGAAGATATAGGAACTTCCCTACTTTTAAGTAACCAAATTGTAATGCACTTCATGAAAGCAATAATATAAACATGATTCTGCTCCACATATAATAAATACAAACCCGACGACGAGGATGAGATTTGTCATGGTCTCATGAGTAGCTCGGCGGACCTCCCTACTGTCGTCCAGTAACAGCTTCTTGTACTCAAATGTCTGAAACATAAAGAGCAGGGTAATGTTGGGTCACCAATAACTTAGTGGACTAACTCAACAAACTGAAAATCATGACTCAAATCAAGGAAAACACCATTACTTCCATAATACCACAGGCCAACGCTTCTACACGAGCAATGCCCGTTGCCAGTCAATGATTTAACACTTGCAGAAATTACACTATGCTCAGGTAAAGGTAAATTACCAGGTTGGAACTAAAAAGAACAATTACAATATATACGCTTCTAACCATTATTAAAGATAACCACACAACTACAGTAACAAATTCTAAATTACAATTCATCAACCTGACGAAGCTGAACCTGTTTAATAATAGAGGAAAAAGGAAAATGATCATATCAAACAATGAGCCAGAAAAGAAACTAAATGGGCACCACTATCTACTCAAAGACGACATCAAAAGCTTTAAAAACATTGATGTGGCAGTTCTTTGACATCTGAGCCTCCAAAAGGTAGTCTTCATACCCTGGGTTACCTTAGAATATGACAAATAGATGATGTAGTCAACCAACTTGAGTACATGTAAACAAAGAATTCAATGATTGGTCTCCTCAACATGGTAATCGGCAATCGCACCCACGGAAGCCGGAAAGAGTAGAAAAGTACTCATTTCCCTAAGACTAACGTCTTGAAGAACGGGGAAATACGTTTCTGATGAAGAAAATCGCCAGTTCCAAATTACTCGCCTTAGTTTTGCATTGTTTTGGGCATGCAAATTCCTTTTCTGTGGCTTGTAATATATCCACCTTAATATAAAATGTGTACGTATGATTTTCCGTGTCATGATGATTGCCTCACTTCTAATAATTCTCCTTTCATAAATTATGCATATATAACCGTAAAGGTTTTTTTTCCTTCTCACAAATTTTTTCTAGTTCAGGTTGATCCACAAAATTAATCGAAGTTGGAATACGAGAAGGCATTCAGAGCTCGTATACTTCCACATCTCTACACTGTGAGGTAAAACTGTCACTTTTTTCCAGTAAAATCTTCAATTTTGCATACCATTAATCTTTCTGCGAGTCCGCGGACCTACTTGTTACAAGTAAGAAAATCCAGAATCAATTCAAAATAAAATTATATAATCATGATTGCACAAGTAACTACAACTATTGAGTTCCTCAGAGTTTTACAACTAACACCTATGCGTCAAAACAACTGTGTTGTTATTTTGTACCGGCATAACTTGATTTCGAAATGCCACAACGAGTAACTAAGTCTCCTGACTATACTTAATGAGCATAAGATGTTTAATAAAAATAACTTCAGCTGGTTATTCTGCATGAATATGAAGTAGAACTGGCATAAACATGAAGAAAGATCAAGTTACCAGAAATACATTAAAAGCAAAGAATCATACCCATTGAGGAACAATTGCCAATACTTCCTTTGCTGATTTCTGCTTGAGCAGCCCAGACAAAGATGCCAATGCTTTAAGCTGCAAAACCAGCAAAACGCAATGACAGCCATATAAGAAGCCATTATAAGAATTATAAAGAAAGGCCAAGAGCCCTAGAATATTATATTTTGCTTAAGGATGTTTCAAACAAGTAGGAACAAAGGGCGAGAGCCCTACAATGTTAGATTCTGCCTAAGGATGGGTAAAACAAGTAGGAAGATGTTCTAAAGAGCACATACTCTGTTCACACCTATATAAGCCTAATGATGAGTTATCAACAGCTAAACACATTATACATTTAAGTGGTCCAGAAAGCTAGCACACACTTTAGAAGAGTCTCAGCCAACAGGAAAATGATTTTACTGCGACAATCATAAAAGTTGGACCCACCTGCCAATGGCATCTAAGCCGGCAATGTAAAAGGACTTTACTCAACTAGAGCTAAACTCTGACATTCATGGCACCATTTTTGAAATGGCAATCATCCAGGGCAAAAAATTTCAAATTCTTACACTTTTTGAATTCAAGTAACACATACGTGAAGCTGAAAATTATATCTCAAAAGATCCATTTGGGATAGTGAAAGTTAAAACAACATATAAAGAGAACAGAAAAAAGGGTGTGCTCATCCAATGCCGAGGGACGATTAGACTTGCACTTTGCTAATTTTACCAATACTAAATTTAGCAACTCATCACAAGGAAGAATTTTGAAGCCTCCGAAGTACACGTGTGGACTAGCTTAATCCGTGAAAACGGCACATGGAGGTCGAGGGAGGCTGTCATCCACCAACATATACAAAGTAGAAACAGGGGGGTTGTCAGTATGACAGTTACTGGTTGATATGCACCAAGATGCTTCTTCGAGTCATGATAAGGGGTGGAAAAAGGCACAAAGGTGAAAGTTAAAACGACGTACAAAGAGGAAAAAGGGTGTGCTCTTCCAATGCCGAGGAATGATTAGACTTGCACTTTGCTTATTTTACTATAACACAGGTAACATTACTAAATTCAGCAACTCATCAGAAGGAAGAATTTTGAAGCCCACAAAGTAGACATGTGTGAACTGGCTTAATCCGTAAAAATGCCACTTGGAGGACTAGGCAGGCTGTCATCCACCAACTTATATAAAGTAGGGACAGGGGGATTGTGAGTACAAAAATTCCTGGTTGACATGCACCAGGATGCTCTAGAAGTCATGATACGAAAAAGAAAAAAAAAAGGACAAGAAGCCAAACAATTTAACTCTTATCACCTGCCTAGGACGTGAGTAACAATCAAATATATATCCTACAAGTATTCGTGTTTCCTAGAATCGAACTAAAAGAGCAACAGATAAACGGTAGACGGAACTGATTGCGTAACAACATCGTGCAGAAACATAATAAGTGAACTCAAAACCAGCTGATGTGGTGCTTCAACTCCCAGCCACCAGTGGACAGTGGAGTGGCTTCAGTAACAAGAACTAATAACCAGTCTTGCGTCCTTGCAACAGTATAGATAACACATTGAATCTAAAGCCAGACTAAAATCTTTCAGGACCCTAAGAAAACTAAAATTTGAACAATAAAAAGCAGAGACCATGTTACATTTGGCTACAGAACGTTGCAAGCTACATTCAGCTAATGCCCATAAGTTGACGCACCGCAGTCATGAGAAACAGATATAACTGTGATCTTTAGCAGACTAGTGCAGAGTGCATGCACGAGTTCGGATAGAATATTATGATAATACCTTCGTAGTAGGATCTTTCCTACCAAGTCTCTTTAAGTATTGTGACACTTCACCATCAATATCCTGCATCGGCAAATACAACAAAGATCAATGCGTAATGAAGCAATAGATGATTAAATAACTTGCATACTCAGACTCCATATAGTATCAAAAGGTCAACAGCATTGCAAGATCGAACTCGGGATTCAACAAATTTGGCACCTAAAACATGACTGAATTTATAAATTCTAGAAAACGGATTACTGAATATGACACTCGCATATCTAGCCGCATAACAGGGACCACTTTTTGCCAGGCCTATATTATTATTTATTAGCCGCGCAGCTTATCTTCGTCGGTCAGTTTCTGGCAGGATTTACGATTCGGCAGAGACAGACATAAGCATTCTAGTAACTATGCCAAACTCGTCCAGACTTTATGAGTCCCACTTCTGTCCAAGTCGATCAAATAGACATTTTGTTTGTGCTGGACTTGTGCACCCTTGAGTAAAGGATTCTGTAAACAACTTTTACTCAAATGCTTTTAGATAAAGATGCGGTGCAATTTGGAATTTCAGCTGCATCATTACTACTAAATAATGACAAGGAGCACGTTCTCATGCCCTGTATCCTGGTGCTCTTTCAAGCATAATTTCTGGTGTCTTTAATACTTGTCCAGATGACTTACAAGCCATAATGTTATTAGCCAATACATGATCACGTTTGGATAAATGGTTTCCGAAAGGCACTGCAAACGTTGGTTTCATCCACATTCAATGGATCTCTTGCTGTCGTTTATGATGATTTTGATAATGCCAGGGTCAATATATGAGAGGATCTTAGTCATGTCACTGCTTTACTCGCTGTACTTTTTGGACCCATTTCACACTTAATAACGGCTTTATTCACTGCGAAGAGCATAACAGCAATAGAGAGAAGTGAAAGAAGCTACTTAAATTAGTGCCGGTAACTAGGGAGCGCAAAAGGTTATATATTACGATGTCATAGTCCTGTTAAACTCGGCTAAACATCAAAAACATATAAGGACTAAGCACATTGATGTCGAATATCACTTTTTTCCAGAAGATTATCAATTGACTCAAGCTCAATCATTGTTTATACTCGATTGGTGTATGCATCACTAGTTTCACCCTTAAAGAGATTTTTACATAGAAGTCAATTGAGGGAGCTCACCTAGTGTCTCTAAATTTGTTGGGAATGCTATGATATCCAACCTACAAATTAAACTGCTGGCTAACTATCTATGCCCACCGTTCCATAGGATTTTCCCCATTTAGTGCACGTAAACGGCGACTTAACTCATTGTCTTTACCCTAGTTTGACTTGTCAAACGGGACTTATTTACATATTTGCGCTCGATCCAATGTTTACAAGTAATTCGCAAAGAGTTAAACGACAAAATTCTTGTTGTTGGACTGCCATTCATGTCAGACATATTCGTACGGCTAAAACTAATTCATAATTACATATGTCAACTTCACATAATAGTAACATGTAGTACCGGAGATGCGTCCACGCTCGCAAGAGAAGCATCGAGGCATGAGCTGCCGACAAAGCCTCCGAATCCAACGGCTGAGGCACCTGACGGCACCAGCGACGCAGCAAGACTGCAAGTAAATCGAATTCACCAAAAAATTATCTCAAAACCTAAATAAAACAGCTAGTAACAACCAGAGAGAGGGAGAGAGAGAATTTACCTACTGCTGGAGGGGCGTGCTTTGGTTCTAGCTGCTTCTCCTTTTTGTCTTCCCATACTTCTTCAAAATCGCCTCTAATTGAACCTCGAACGGAGCCTGCAATACCTTGTTAGACTGTTCAGCTTGTCTTTGGCCGCTGTAGATTACAACGCCACGAGCTCTTAGGCACAGAATGATCGATAGATAGGGAAGGGGAAGGGGAGCTGAGAAAATCTTTCACAGAAGAACACCAATTTTGTTTTCCCGGTTTAGGGGGAAGACCGGGACAAAGTTAAGAGGCGGACCAATGTAGCACCGCCATGGTCATACAGCAAAGGCTATATCTGTAATCTCAGCCTTGAAAAGCGCCTTCTAAAAATATAGATAGTCATAACTTTTTAAATAAAAACGAGTTACGCTATTGGCGGAAATGAAAATAATAGTATAAATTTTACTGAAAAAATACAAATACCTGTTTATTGTTATATTCAGTAAAATAAATTTTAAATTACATAAAAATAAGTTAGCATGCGTGTCCACAAATAAGTTAGTAAAATATTATTATCATATCAAACTTGACCTTTTAAATTATATTTTAGTTATATTCTTTAATGAATTTTTAGTTTATGAAAATCAAATATGTTTTTATAAGTAGTTATTTATCACTTAAAATTTCTATTTTGTGTCACTTTTTAAAAATTCTTTAGAATGTCACTTGTCACAGTTACATGTTGGTATTTTTTTATTTTTTTTGATAAAGTCAATAATAGCATTGATAATAAAACGATTTTACAGCGATTACAAGAGTTGCCAAATGGCTGATAAAGGGTCACGACATTCTCGTGACTCCTTATACATGACCAAAAAGGTCGATATTAACACAAAACATAATAAACACATACACATTACAATTGAATTAGAATAGAGCATATCTTACACTATAATTAACTTAAAGTAATATGCAAATATTACAGGTTTAGGAATACAGGGGAATGAAGCAGAAATAAGAACAAAATATAGTGTGATAACAATAGAGCAGATAATCGGGGACCGCACGCCCCAACGATGAGCACATCGTTAAATCAAGTTGCAGTACACTACCAAGATCTTCAACACCACAATTTTTATTCTTCTACTGTCCTTAATCTAATCCGAACCTAATATCACGAGACAGGGTGGAGAAACCGCTACTCACCCACAACAGACCTAGGTAGACACATATGGTGCTCAATCACCAAAAGGAGCCCTAACACCCCCCCCCCCCACCAACCCAGGACAGATTGCCCCGAACCCCAGACAGATCCCATCCCCCCAAACCCACCCCTACCCCCTACCCTACCCTACCCTCGATTGATAGTTATGTAATACAAAAACGACGTTACACCAAACCATATTTTCCCTTAATAAGTACTTGAATACAATGATCGCTAAATATAATGAGTAATATTTTGAGTTTCGTAAGATTTCTGCAAACGTTTATAACAATATTTTTTAGTAGTACTCTTTTAGTATTAATGACTATCATTAATTATCTCTTTAGGAAGTTATAACTATCGCCTCCATAGGGAAATTATAACTATCTTCTTGTAACATACGTAGCACTTAAGTGTTTTCTTTTCTATATCACTAATTATTGCTCAACAAATTGATACTTGGTTGCCACTTTATTTCATTTGGCACATTAGAGGATGCAAAAAAGTAAAATACATACGGATTGCTTCATTCTTGTCTTTTTTTTCCTTTTTCTTTTTGATATAATTACTGACAAAGAGTACCCTTTTAGTTTGCGCCAAAATGCTACAAAAGATTTTCCCATGTCTGAAAAACAAAACCATACAGTTAATTGGCAAACAAAATGACGTATTTGAGGCAACAGGGCTGCCAAAGGGCAAAAAGTGCTTGCAAAACCTTTTTATTTACAACTATTCAAATTGCATTCAGACTCTATCTGCACTCTAGAAGGCTGGAAGTCCTTATACCGCACCTGTTAGTTGGTTTCGACCATCCAGCTGGGCCATTGTTGGAAGCAAAAACTTTTGATCATCAAACATTAAATTTTCCATTTTAATGTAGGACAAGCGAAACCAAGTCGTACCAAAGCTCGGGATGTCTGAAGATTGAAACTTTCCTTTCGTTGCTTGTAAGCCTTCGTGGAATGAAGCAACGCAAGTCATTCTTAGATCCATAATTTTCGTCCATCGAAATATATTACAATGAAAGCCACAATCAAAGTATGATCAACAAATTCTGGAAATATGGTGAGCCGAAATCTGCCCCTGGGAACAAAAGGCTTCCGGAGCTCGATCTTGTACATAAGGCTAGTCTGCATCAAATTAGCAAAGAAGTTAAAACTTTCATCCAATGGACTAGTACCTCATAACACTTTCAGATGCTATAAGAGTCAGGGAAAGGTGGCGTATAGGTATGAATTCTGATCATCAACTTTAACAATGAAAACCGACTTAAGGGTAAAAACTTTATGGGGGCGGATAATTGCCCCTTTTATTAGAAGGAACAACATTATAAGAACTTTAACAGTGGGAATTGACTCAAAAAGGGGAAAAATAGCATTTATTTCCACACACTACTTAATATGTTTTTTTTCCTCATTTTCCGCTAAAAAATGCACCAGCGATAAACAATTAAGTTGTTTTAGCAACAAGAAGTAGACATTTAAGAAAAAAAGAAGGAAAAAAAAAAAAAACAAAACACTAACATCATGAAGTGAAGGTGAATGTATCCATGACGAGTTGAGGGTCCACAAAGATTAAGGAAAGGCCGTACAAAGACGGTTTCAAAAGTCTGAAGAGGAACGTATTGACTATAAATTTTGAAAAAATGACAAATGACCCCTCTCATGTATTCCAAGTTTGGGGGTCGACCCTCTTGGGTATTAATTTTGACAATTGTCATCAGTTGCAAGAAATTGATAGATAAGAGGGTCAATTGTCATAATTAATACTCGAGGGTGTCCACCTACAAACTCGAAATACATGAGGGGGGTCATTTGTCATTTCCCCACAAATTTTTGCAATACATGTTGCTGCATCTTCACAACTGATCAGGACAGGAGAGAGTCCACATTACTCGCACCAATCCTCCATATTTTCTTGTACTATTGACCTTGACCATCCGAAAAAGGTTTATATGTGGGAATAAATTAGCAATACTCTTTGCACCATCACTCATATGACGAAGTTCTATTTATATGTCACTTGTGCTAATTCAACTACCATAGCAATCTTATTATTGACCAAATATAAGTCGTTAGACCACCCCCTCACGCTCAGCATGGCCTAATATAATTTCCAGAAGATAGTTATTGTGGTATGATTATATTGCCATTTTTGCTACTATTAGCCTCGACACTGTTTGTTATTTTTGTCATTTTTGCTACTATTAGCCTCGACACTGTTTGTTATTTTTGTCAAATTTTTATAAAGTGTAAACAAAGTACCAGGCCTAAAATTTTCTTCACACTTTGTGTGGGTGAAGAGGGAGGTATTCTAACAGCCTAATTGCAGGACGCTGCACTAATAGCTGCTGTTAAAGTGATATAGCGTTGGTGACTCTCAAACCACCAGACTAAAGGTCAGATATTTAGATTTAACATAAACTGTTCAGTGTTTCTACTGTTGGAAAACTTGATTGAGCTTTACTTTGTTCACCATGAACTGATGTCTAGTGTCGACAGTTACTACAAACAATACCTGGGCGACTATGGAATTGCCCCTATAGATGGTGCAGGATGTCTGGAGTGGGCAACCTTTAATCTTGAAGTCGTACTTCGAGTCTTCAATTTTCTCATTGATAAGAAAAACATCAAACTCAGTTCTAGTGAATGTATTCAGTGTCCTCTCCACTCTGAATATCAAGTCCTTCCCTCCGCTATTGTCTCCCTTAAAGCCCTGCCAGGGACCATTCTACAACAAGAAAGTATAGCACATTGCACGCAAAGACGAGCCAATTCGAGATAGTTGCCAAAGATTTCTCACAAGCAAAATCAATTACAATAAAGAGCCTTGGAGCTACCAAATAAAAGCAGCACTATATGGCACGTAGCATTTCTCCTCAAAACACACGAGCGACAAAGTAGATCCTAAATCACTTTTGCACGAATTGTGAATATGAAAGATCTGAAGCTGAAGGCAATCAAACAAAGCTGTCCTTTGTTAAGTACATGTGAAAACAGTACAGAAGGGTTTAACCTCAAGAAGAAGTAGTAGAAAGTGAGAGAAATCATCCCATAGGATAGTTTCGTTCTCCCATTATTTAAAAATGCGTACTTCTTTCTACTGTTCTGCTTGGGGGTGCTCTTGCTCACAGTGGTTTACAGGTTTAGTACTACAGGAACAAAAGTAATACATTAAGTAATCAGCAGTAATATGTTGTCCCCAACAAATCATTGGTTTATCCACTTGGCACGCCTAAGATTTGAAACAGAACAATGTTACACAACAAAGCAATTAATTCAGAAAGAGCGTGGTTAATTTGGTTAATGTTGTTAGAGATTAAAGCATGGCAAGGTAAGAAACTTGGTAATGAAGTATCTCAGTTAATTGATAAGAAGTCCGATAAAACGAACGATAATGGGAAACCAGGGAGGGAGTCTTATACTAAACAGTTCAGATAGTTGTATCGTTAGAAAAAAGAATCCTAGCAGCAAGAGGACTGGGAACCAAACAAGGTTACAAATGCGACGCAACCTTGACCAAATGCCTTATTGTGATCGTTTCTCTCATTCGTGCTCTCTTTATTCTTTTCGTTTCTTACACGTCTGATTGCAACCTGAAAGTGGCTTTTTAGGCCAGCAGCACATCATAAGATGCTGCCACAAATAGCTACCGCCCATGTTAAAGATCCTTGGTGGAGCTCAAATCAGTGAAGGCATTACATGTTATAAAACCACCAGGATAAGATTTGTAACAGATAATTCCATGATCTGCACTTGGTAGCATTTAATAAGGCTTTAATCCCTTCATTTTGAAGCAACATATGTCCCAGTGCCCACAAGAGTCTCCATCGAGAATGGTGACCAAATTGTCTCATACAGATCTTACAATCATGCCTACAAAGAAATTGAAAGGTAGAGATAACAAAAACGTAGGATTCTGAAATTCCGTTCTCCAGTTAGGGACACACAAGCAGGACCATCAATCAAATAAATGTAAAGATGGATGATGTTGCTGCTAAAAATATGTCCCGCGTACGTTGCGGAACCCGAGCCTGGACCGATGACCTGCAAGACAGAAAACGAGTGACCGCCGGGTGGGGTTCCCAGCGGAGAACTCTCCGATGCTTAAGTCAGAGCGCGGCTACATGATAATGACTCTGAAAAAGCATGAATGTGTGTAGTTGTCTTATACCTGGGGGTAGACCCCTTTATATAGCGGTAGGAAGAAGAGCCCTAGTAAGACTGGGCCGTAGACTAGATGTGTTAGGATCGCATTAGGATCCTTGAGGATCACGTCCTGATCTCTGATAAGATAACTATCAGTCTTCTAGTTCAACTAGGATTGCCGGTATTCCCCAATTATTGGGAGTTTTATTTGAGGTATATCAGATGACATTCATATCTCGTAGACATAAGTAGCTCCACTGCTCAGGGAATCGCATTTGTAGACATACTTCTTCAGTTAAGTTAACATTTTCACGTATACACGTGAATAATTTTTGCTCCTACCGGGAGTTGACTTTGAGAACCCAAATAACACCAATTTATTGTCGCAACGCATATTTAGCACTCTTTTTGGTGACACCAGTAACGACAGTTTTTAGCAGCACTCTTGTTACTAAAGAAATGTCACTATAAAAGTACATACCAAACATCAGTTTCGCTTTTTGGATTGTCTTTTAATTTTCGGAAGAATGGAGAAGAGAGAGGGGGAGTTGCCGGATGCATCGATGAGTAGACGGCTGTGACGGAAAAGTGGGGCTGCTGGCTGGTGAGATCGACGGTCGACGCTGAACACGAGGTTACCGGAGGCGTCGGTGAACCCGAGATTGCCGGCAAGGCGGAGGCCCTTGTGCTTCTTGGACAGGGATTTGCCAATTCGACGGGTATTGCAGTATTGTCCATATACCGCGCGTATACCGTTTCTTGAAATACTGCTATTACATTTGGTCTACGAATTGGCGCGATTGTAAAGAAAAACGAGGGGAGGAGCTCGATAACAGAAAATTGAAAAGTTTGCGGTGATCGAACGCTTCATATTGAAAAATCAACATTACTTTGAAAGCCCACCAACATTGCTGCATTTAGTTTCCATCCTTTTTTCTTTTTCCTTTTTGTATCTCAATAACATAATATTCTTAAATAACATTTATATTATTTAAGTAGTATAGGTTGACAATCAAAGCTAGGGTGAAAAGCTAAAAATAATGACAAAGTCGATATTTATCGTATTCAATTCACCGTATAAATGTACAAAACGTCAAATCGCAAAATGTATGAAAAGCAAAAGGAGTAGATAGTAGCAAAATTATATATACGGTGGTCTGAATGTTTTTCCTTCTTGTTTTTGTTTTTGCCTTTAGTTGTATCGATTAGAATGAACAAAAAAGAATTAAGAAAAGCATAATTGAGAAATAAGCAGTTGATTTTTCCTTTTCATTAAAGTTTGAAACATGGTAATGTTACTGAGGCTGCTTTATTCATGCATATTCTCATTTACAAAAGGTAGTACATACCATCAATTTTTAATTGTTGTACCGTTTATTGATGTTTATAGAAAAAAAATGTTTTTAAACACAATGAGCCATTAAAAAAACTGTGTCTAAAAATGAAAGGACATGAAAATCTTTCCTATCTCGCGACACAGGAATAAAGTGACTACTACCTAACTCATTCTTTTTAGGACCGTGGGTAGCAAAAGTTTTGAGTTTTATTTACTTGTTTTACCTTTTAAGTTGCATCTTCTTATAATTACATATTGCATTTATTACTTTATCAGCAATGGATTAAAGGATTCATCACTTGTTGATAACAAGTAAAAAGAACTATAGCACTCTAGGTGACAAAAGATTATAATAATGGGATTGGAAGCATGGTTGTTGTTTAGTCTACAAAGCACAATCTTTTTTCTTTTAGCAAAGAAATTTTTAATAACAATATTAATTATATGAAGTGGTCGTGTATTTGCAAATAGATATGCATTTGTTATGTTTTTGGATTAGAAGTTACTAAACTTTTATTGCAGTTTTTTTTCCTAAAAAGTAAATGTGCTATACACTAATCTTATAGTAACTTTTTTTCTCAAATTAAATATAAAAATTATTTTATGAATAAAAGGTAACAAAGAATGATTGTGATACATTCACCATAACTATGTATTCATGAGGTTGGACTATAGTAGATACAAATAATAAAAAAATGATTGAAAGTTAAAGTCAAAAAATCAATGCTATATGTATGCTGACATAAAAATAAATATTAATTTATTGATCGTTAAACTTTATACTTTTAAGTTTAGAATAAATGCATCGATTCGGCCATGAAAAGATCAGACGGTTTAACTAGTCATTTTTTTCTAAAGTAATTATTTTTGCTTCAAAAGAATGGTGGGTAAGACCATGATAGAATATGGACCATCACCAACATCAAATCGACTTACACATTTTGCATTTTATAAAAGTTGTACAAGATAAATATAGTTGAAAGAACACATTCTTTAGATGAATTCATAACATTTTTGGAGTAACTTATGCATTGCATAAGAATCTCAATTTCAACTTGCAATTTTGACTTCAATGGATTAACATGTATATAAGAACCATAAAAAATTAATTGTCATATTTTAGAATATATATATATGGAGTTATGACTTTTTTATAATATAATTTTATTTTGTCACATCTCAATATCACGTGCATCCTACAAGTACTCTCAAAAGTAAGCACCTTCTTTTTTAACTAGCTTTGATCACGTGCGTTGCATACGGAGCACTATGTAAAAATTATTTGACTACTTGAATGGATTTTATAACACAATTGTGTTATGAATTATTATATATAAAAAAATATACGAAAAAAGAACGTGAATTTCTTTGAATGTCAAAATTATAAGCGAGATCTAAAAAGTATTTTTCGTGCAATAAGACGTTAGATGATTATAAGCGATACTTTTGAAGTGTACCTATGTTGTGGTATAATAGTAGTAAAAAAGTGAGATTTATTACCCTTTTATTAGAACGAAAGTAGTGAAATATTGTACATGTGATAAAGAAAACAGTTAACACTTGAACACAAGGAAAAATAAAATAAACAAATTTGATAAAAAAATGAAAAGCTTAAAGAAGTAGTAAAAAAAATACAAATTTAGGTCTATCTTGGCCCATTCTTTCTATGTAAAGATATTGTGGATAACATAAGATTATAAAATTCTATAACAACTAAAATGCACTGAAACTTTTCTTTTCTTGAATTGATGTTGGCGTCCAACTCTTAAAACTTTCAATTTCCAGGCAAAAAACGCTTGAGGTGGAGAGTGGGTTCATAATGTTGAATAAAAGAAATGATAGGATTGATGAGACAATTATAACATATATATATATATATATATATATATATATATATATATATATATATATAATTAATTAATTAATTTTGAGAGATTCACGAAGAGATTTTGAAAGATTAATGGAAAAGATGATGATGGTAAGATTTTTAAATTTAAAAGAAAAATCAACTAAGGCTAACGTGTATAAATGAATGTCTTCAATCACTCATTTGAAATGACTAAAATTTAGGGATATAAATATAGAAGTAAATATATTAGAGTAAAATTTTTAATTTACATGGTGAAAAAAAGTGTTCACGTAGACGGTGACGTGAACACATTCTCTGAACTTCGTCATATATATATATATATATATATATATATATATATATATATATATATATATATATATATAGATTTGCAATACATGAGTTCCCCACTCATTCTCTTTCCAAAATAAATTTTGTTGGGCCCCTTGCATTTCTGGGTGAAAGCCTTTTTTGTTCTAATTCCATATTTGCCGCCCCATTTTGGCTAGTTGCTTCGTTGTGCTCCGCTCTTTGCTTGGACAAATGGAGTGCCCATGAAGAGAACATTTTTTTTAACAAATTTTCACTCATTATAGTCTGATTTGAAACACTGATCAGTACTTGCTAGTTGTTAATGATTTATATTTTGCGTTATTGATTAACATCGAATCTTGTGCCACTAAATTTCGTCGTATATATAACGACATTTATTATTATGTAAAGTGAATTCGAATTCCCGATTGACCAAAGAGTCAAACGTTAATTACGTACACCACAACTTCCGATCGAAGAAACACAAATAACAAATTTAAATCAAATAACAAACAAAAATATTTTCGAAACTTTCATTTCTTCATGAATCTTAATTGCTTTCTGTCCTCTCTTTTGTTTCTGTCCTTTTTCTTTTTCTTTGTTTCTGTCCTCTCCTTCTTTCTTTCTCCTTTTCCTTCTTCTGCCAGAGAGTCCTCTTTTCTCCCTTCGCCGAGTCTTTCTTTGGTTCCTTTTTTGTTTTTTTGCCGGACTTCTCCCTCTCTCCTTCCTTTCTTTTGTTTCTATCCTTTCCCCTCTTTCCTTTTTCTCCTTTTCTTTCTACCGAGAGAGTCCCTTCCCCACTTCCTTCTGCCGTCCTCTTCTATCTTATAAACAACTCCAGCCAACTTCAGCTCTTTTTGCTTGGACGGCACTTCATGGATGGATAAAGAGCACATGTGATGAACCTTGAGGACTTGAACATTTATCTATTACTTTCTTTATCAAATAAATTCAAGTGCCTTTTATTTCTGTTAATAAATTGAGTCAGTGGACCCATTATACGCCCACTAACAGATAATGTGTATTTGTTAGTTTAGATAAATACAGTTATTTAGAGAATATTTATCTCTTAAGTGTTTGAGATAAATACAATCTTTATCTTCTAAGAGTTGGAGGTAAAGCCAGTCTCTAATTGTATCTCTATATAAAGGCTAGAGATGTCCCAATAAATCACAAGTCAATAGTAATAACCCTTTCTCTATAGCATTCTCTCTAGAGCAATCACCAAGCTCTAGGATTTGGTTTGTGGACGAAGAACTCGACTCTAGTAGCCGTTTTCATACCTGCGAAAAAGATCAAGCGTGTTGGAGGCTCGTAACAACAAGGATCCTACGTCGGAATATTCGGAGACTTCATACGGTATGTTTTCGAACCCACTACGTGTTACGTGGTAGCGCAATAATTGTTGTAATCGTTTCAACATTGGTATCAGAGCATGATTACTTGTTGATTCGCCTTTAACATGCTAGATTAAATTATGTGCATGTTGAGATTTTTTCTGGATACATGAACGAGACCCATTACAAAAATTAAAATTTTTTGAGCATGTTTTTCTGAAAAATAATTATATGATTTTGTTCTCCTATGGTTGAGGATGAACTCCATAAAATTTCGTGATTTTTGGATGCATGGTTTGTGAGAAATCACGATTTTATTTTTCAAGAAAACTGTGATTTTTTCGAGTTTTGGGACTCAAATTCGGAGCATGATATTCAGTTTTTATCATGATCGTTTGGTACATAATTAATCTATGTCGCATAAGCTTTCCAACGATATATCGTACGCATTATTTGGCTTAAAAACGAGAGAGATATGGCATTCGGAAGTTGGCATCGTGGCATGGCGGCGGCTGAAAAAATTAGGGTTTAATGAAGAAGATGAACAGTGTATCCACGCGCACCATGGGTTCAAGCCGAGCCGCAGACGGGCGACACTCCCCAAGCCGAGTCGCACACGTGGGCCACGCGCGCCACGCGCCAGAGTGGCTGCTGGAACGCGCGTTCCACACGCCACGCGCAAAGTCGGCCTACGCTTTCCCACCCGCGCGCGTGCATGTCACGCGCCGATTCAATCAACCCAGATTCTGCCCCACGCGCATGGCGGCGCGTGAGGCCTGTTTTCTTGCCGGTGTTCGTCACCGCCGGCGAGTGGTGGTTCGGTTTGATTGTTTAATTTTTTTTCTATGGTATTAAATTTACCTTTATACCCTCTGTGTGTATTTTGTTTAATTTTTAAATGATTTTTTCTAAAAAAATTAGCTTTAAAAATTTGTTTTGATGCACACAGAATTTTTCTTTAATTCCAGAGGGTATATTAGGGATAAATTTACTGTTTGCCAATTTTAAAAATTTATCTCTCATTTTTGGGTCATTTAGAAATATTTTTTTGTGGTACTTTTGTGGTCCCAAAAATACGAATAATGCGTAAATATTAATTTTTGCACTTTGTGAGCAGAAATAAATATTATGGAGAGTTATATGACATAAATGAATTATGTTTTATTTATTTGCCTTGATTAGTGTTATGGTTTAAATATGTTTTTGTTGAAATATATTTGTTGGGCTTTTGGTAAGCCCACACCTCTTTAAACCCAATTTCAAGGCATTTACGCCCGTTTTCCTTGGAAGGAGAATGTGACCTATTCATCCATTTAAATTACCCTTTAACTTGTTATTTGAGCATGCTAGTTTTAGGTTAAATGGATGGATACTAGATTGGCATTCTAAAGAAACTTATGTTTATGTGTTTACTCTTGTTTTAAGAAAATTCTTTTGAGAATAATGTGCTGTGCGGCATCTCCATTTGTTTTATTGGAGTAGTTTGTAGTAGGATTCTCAAAGATGTTGTATTCTACTATTTCCCTGTATATTTTCAAAAAGCCTTGTACGGGGATGTAATTTCGCACGCACATTATTCAAGTCAGAATTTTCTTAGCATAAGTTATTAGAATGCCAATGGGGCTCAATGGAGTCCTTGCACACTTTATTGCATGGTGCAATTTTATATTGTTCTAAATTATCATGTGGATGATTTATTATATTGTGGCTTATATAATGATGAAATTTATTGCGAAAAATTACTTGAAAAATATTTTTCCCAACTCACATACATGGGAGATGATTACGAGCTTAGCAAATTTTCGATTTCATGATGTGAGGAAGGATTATGTTTTTCATTTGAATTTTTTGAAATAAATAGAAGGATGTATAATTAATGTCTTTTCCTTGCGCAATCTAATGTAGTGAATATAATGGCCACCAAGAATGTCATAGCTGATCTCGTTAAGGGTGAGAAACTTAACGGAGATAATTATGACGTTTGGCACAAAAAGATGAAATTCATGCTGAACGAACAAGAGCTCGAGGAGCACTTGACCAAGGAGATGGTCGCGCCAACTGAGGCGCAACCCCTAAGAGACCACACTGCCTACCAGAAATGGAATCAGAAAGATCGTAGTGCGCGCTACACCTTGTTGAGCAGCTTGCAAAATGATCTAATCGGGCAGTATGATGAACTTCCAACTTGCAAAGCTTTATGGGAGCAGCTCAAGTTCTCTTTTGGTGGAACCTCAACTACGCGGCTTCGTAGCCTTGTGATTAAGTTTGAGGAGTACACAAAAGACCCTAAACATACCATGAGTGAACATCTAAGGATGATGTCCAATATGATTGGTAAGCTGAGGGATGCTGGCCATGCGCTCACAGATGAGCAGCAAGTCAGAGCTGTCATAAGGTCCCTTCCTGCCTCATGGGCCAATATGAAACAGATATTGACCCACAGTGAAAACATCAAGAACTTTTCTGATGTTTCACAGCATGTCATCCTTGAGGACGAGACTCGAGATGCTGACAAGACCCTTGCTTATGTCGCCCAAGGGGGATCGCGCAATGCAAATGGCAAGCGCGGAAGACAAAGTAAGAAAGGTAAGAAAGGCGAGGCTAGCACTTCTGCGCCAAAGGAAGGAAAAATGAAGAAACGCAAGAGAGGAAAACGTGGTGGGAAAAAGGATCTGTCTAAAGTTAAATGCTTCAACTGTCAACAGAAAGGACACTTCGCTCGTGATTGCACTGAGCCGAAGAAGGTACTTTCAGAATCTCTCTCTCAGTTATATGTTTCCTCACATGTGATGGTTGCTCATTCCCAACCTGTGTGGTTTGTGGATACAGGTGCAACAAAACATGTAGCACGTGATCGAGAGGGGTTCGTAGATTATCACCGGATTCCAGCGGGTAGCAAACATATCTTCATGGGAAACAATAGCTCCGAAGAGGTGCTAGGGGTTGGTTCTTACCAGCTCAAGTTGCGCACTGGGCGCACATTGATTCTTGAGGATGTGCGATATGCACCCACTGTTCGGCTTAATCTACTTTCAGTTACTGCTTTATTAGACAGTGGTTTTTCCTTTATTTTTAAGGGTAATAAGTTGGACATCTTTTTGGATGATGTTTTGTTCGGACATGGTTTTCGCATGGATAGTCTTTTTCAATTGGATTTAAATGATTCTCAGTCCTCTTATTCTTATGTTGTGAATGATAATATTGTGAATGATTCTACCACCTGGCATGCAAGACTGGGCCACATAGGCCAAGATAGAATGACTCGTTTGGCTAGAGAAGGCCTTTTGGGCCCACTCGCAAGAGTCAATCTACAAACTTGTGAGGCTTGTTTGGCCGGTAAAGCATGCAGGAAGCCTTTTGGAAAGGCTGTGAGAGCAACTCAACCACTTGAGCTAGTTCACTCTGACATATGCGGACCTATGAGTGTAAAGGCACGCCATGGCGCCTCTTATTTCCTTACACTGATAGACGATTATACGCGATATGGTTATGTGTATCTGATATCTCACCGCTATGAAGCTTTGGACTGTTTCAAACGCTTTGTAGCTGAGGTTGAGAATCAGAAAGAGAAGAATTTAAAAACTCTTCGCACTGACCGAGGACGCGAATATTTGTCAGATCACTTCAAGAAGTTTTGTGAGGAAAAAGGGATACGCATGCAACTTACTATTCCTAATACTCCACAACAAAATGGCGTTGCAGAAAGAAGGAATAGAACATTGTTAGACATGGTTAGGTCTATGATGGCGCAAGCAAACCTCCCAATATCTTTTTGGGGGGATGCTCTTTTGACTGCAGCCTATATACTTAATCGAGTGCCTTCACAATCAGTCAAGTCCACCCCATATGAGCTTTGGAATGGCCAAAAGCCAAATTTGGATAACTTGCGCCCATGGGGCTCAGCAGGTTATGTTCACAGTATTTCTCATAAGTATGGGAAACTAGGGCCTAGAGCTAAAAAGAGTATCTTCTTGAGGTATTCTGAAAACTCTAAAGGCTATGTGATGTATGGTGAACATCCAAATGGTGGAAAGACTGAAATAGAGTCTCGTGATGTCGATTTCATAGAGAATGATTTTCCTAGCATTGGAGACGCAAGTAAGAATCTTGACCTCTATGAGTTAGAGAAAGTTGAAGCCACTTTACCATCTACAAGCGAAGGTGGGGGATTAGTTCCTCATCCTGTTGTCGCTGAAGATAGTATAAGTGATCTTCAACCTAGTGGGAGCATCCTAGACAGTGGGAGCACACCATCAGGACCATCAGGTCAACAAGATTCTCAACTGCGTAGAGGTGCACGAGAAAGAGTTCCACGTCGTCGTTTTGAGATTGACGGTGAAATTCTTATGTGCACTCCAACTGATGAAGATGAGCCCACTTCTATGGAAGAAGCCTTATCTTCACCTGCTAGTAATGAGTGGATGGCTGCAATGAAAGATGAGTTGAGCTCAATGGAGAAGAATCAGGTCTGGGAGTTGGTTGACCTTCCGCCAGGGCGCAAGACTGTTGGAAACAAGTGGGTTTTAAAAGTCAAGCGCAAGGCAGACGGGTCAATTGACAAGTATAAGGCACGTCTTGTGGCGAAAGGCTATACCCAACTGCGGGGTGTGGACTATGAAGACACTTTCTCCCCAGTGGTGAGATTTGCTTCAATTCGCCTGATCCTAGCTATTGTCGCCCAGCAGGATTTAGAACTTTTTCATATGGATGTTAAGACTGCGTTTCTCAATGGAGAACTAGACGAAGAGATTTATATGGCTCAACCTGAGGGTTTTGAAGTCAAGGGACATGAGCGCAAAGTTTGCCTGCTCAAACGTTCTATATATGGTCTCAAACAATCGTCTAGGCAGTGGTACTTTAGGTTTCATCATGCCATTACCTCTATAGGTTTTGAAATGATTGAACAAGACCATTGCGTTTACGTAAAACGATCCAAGAAAAATATTCTGATCCTTTCTTTGTATGTGGATGACATTCTTTTAGCTGGGAATGACATGAGTTCCATTGTCGCCACTAAGCAGTGGCTGTCCTCAACTTTTGAGATGAAGGACATGGGAGAAGCTAATTATGTGCTCGGGGTTAAAATCATACGTGATCGTCCAAAGAGACTTCTCGGTTTGTCTCAAGAGACATATATCAAGAAGGTCATTGAACGATTCTGTATGCATAACTCAAAACCCATAGACACTCTAATGGACAAGGCGTGTACTTTAACAACAGACCAATGCCCAAAGAATGATGAGGAAAAGAATCGGATGTCCAAAGTGCCTTACGCGGCTGCAGTTGGGAGTCTGATGTACGCTATGTTGTGTACGCGTCCAGACATCTGCTTTGCCGTTGGAATGGTGAGTCGTTATCAGAGTAATCCTGGACCCGCTCATTGGAATGCGGTGAAGAGGATTCTTCGATACTTACGTGGAACCGCTGATCTCGTCCTGTGTTATCATGGTGGAGACTTGAGATTGAGAGGATACAGCGATGCTGATTGGGGCGGTGATAGAGATGAGCACAGATCCACTTCAGGTTATGCATTCATACTAGGAGGTGGAGCTATCTCTTGGTGCAGCAAGAAACAGACTTGCATCGCCCTATCCACGATGGAGTCGGAGTATGTTGCTTGTTCAGCAGCAGTCCAGGAAGCTGTTTGGTTGAGGTCATTCTTACAGGCTCTAGGGGTTACAGCTCATGCAGACGAGTCTGTCACTGTTCACTGTGACAATACAGCTGCCCTAGATTTTGTAAAGGACCCCAAATATCATGGGAAGGCCAAACACATAGGCCTTCGTTATCACTTCATTAGAACTTTAGTTGCGCAAGGAGAGGTGACCATGAAGCATATACCTACTGGCAGAATGGTGGCTGATCCTTTGACCAAGCCTATTGCTAGAGATGTTTTCCTTTCTCACATTAGGAGTATGGGACTACGTAGGTTTTGATATGTTTATGGCATCTTATGTACTTGACATTATTTATTACATTAAATTTTCATTCCTTGATTTGAGTTTATTTTGGAATGAATGGATAATCTTTGTGATTACATATACATCCTTGTTGAGAGTGTCACCAGGCTCGAATTGACCCACTCACACGGGTAATTCACCTTGGCGCTAAGATAGCGAGCAAGATGAGACATAATTGTCTTAAGCGCCAAGTGGGCGAATAAGATGATACAGCTTATAAAGCAAACATGTCGCCTTAGTTGGAGCTAAGATGAGACCTAATAAATGTAGGTCGATCATAGAGTATCTCCACAACTCTATGTAGCCTGTTTACAGCCGAATGTGAGATTTCAGGCAGGCACTATGAGAGTGACTGGGCTGAAAAACTCAGGTTAGGCGCTTGTACAGCGACTAGACTTAGATTCGTATGGCGTATTTTATTATACATTTATGTGACACGCCCTTACGGGTTACGCCATAGCATGCAAATCATACTGCATGTGCTAAATGCAGACCGACAGTGGGAGTGATGAATGAATCCCTGCTTCGTCACTGTGTGAGCCACTTGGATCGAAATTTTTGATCCTATATGGTACCCTTTTCACCTTAGACTATGTCATGAAGAGGATACTCAATGTCGCTACTTTAGCATGTACCCTTGGATCATGGATGATGCGGTCTCGCGGGGCATGTCTAGGAAAGCGGTTGGGTCTAATTGGAATGACATGAGGGCTTTGGGAAGAAAGTTCAATATTACATCATGTTGTGTGATTCATAGCCCGGGCGACTTTGTCGATTTTCGTTTCGATATGAGTCATGAATACATAACATATGAGAGGTTTAACACTGCTCACTATGAGGGATTTGAGAGTGTTTAATCTGGTGTAGTTGAACTATCTGGGGTACATACGAGATTTTTTGAGAGTGATGTATTGTGTTAGTTTGGTGATAACTTAATACAATACTCCTCAACTGGACATCCTTTCTCGTAGGTCGCACGTTCCATTTCCTGTATGAGGAGATGAGTGGACGAGAGATAGAGAGGGACTGTACGATTTATTTGCCCTGTGTGTGGGCGAGTGGGAGCTGTTAATAAATTGGGTCAGTGGACCCATTATCCGCCCACTAACAGATAATGTGTATTTGTTAGTTTGGATAAATACAGTTATTTAGAGAATATTTATCTCTTAAGTGTTTGAGATAAATACAATCTTTATCTCCTAAGAGTTGGAGGTAAAGCCAGTCTCTAATTGTATCTCTATATAAAGGCTAGAGATATCCCAATAAATCACAAGTCAATAGTAATAACCCTCTCTCTATAGCACTCTCTCTAGAGCAATCACCAAGCTCTAGGATTTGGTTCGTGGACGAAGAACTCGACTCTAGTAGCCGTTTTCGTACCTGCGAAAAAGATCAAGCGTGTTGGAGGCTCGTAACAACAAGGATCCTACGTCAGAATATTCGAAGACTTCATACGGTATGTTTTCGAACCCACTACGTGTTACGTGGTAGCGCAATAATTGTTGTAATCGTTTCAACAATTTCAAACCAATTATCCTAGCCTAATTACATGGGTCAACTTAGAAAGCCTGAATATTTGGGTTTTTTTTTAGCAAAGACACCCAACAAAAATAATGGACTTGCTTGTCAACCCAATATAATTTCTTGGTCAAAATTTCGCTGCCAACCGTTGTTATCTCGAAAATAACTTTTGATAGGCTTTCTTATCAGCAAGACCAAGAAATAGTCTGTCTTCACGACCAACTCGTTTGAATGAATAGCAAGACATTGACATCCGAAATTCGACCTAAATTGATTTAGTAGAATCGGATTGTTTAGCATCCATCTTGCCCTTTCTATCAAACAAGCATCCACTGGAGTTGTCAATCTATTGTTCGAACCCAATAGCAAAGATCGGAATCCAACTCTTGAATTGAACCCTTCGTCTACGCGGGCACTAAATTCCTCGACCATCGAAAGAGCCTCGTTGAGAAAGATCACTTCTCCAGCCCGTCGTGGGGCACTTGCTATATCCACTAAGGCTTCATCCCTATTCCGTTTCCCAAAACCTGACTCTACAAGGAGAAAGGAAAATGGCAAGCTGCAGTTCTTTTTTTTCAAGCTTTTGATCTTGCAAGCAAAAGGAAGATATGCGTCTTCCGACGCATGATATCTACATATTGATTTATTTAAAGAAAATTGTGTTTCTCTTTCCGTGATAAGAAAGAACCGAAAAAACTTACTCTACATATCTTTATTTGCTAGTTCTTTGTATTGCCGTTAGAGCGGTAAATGAACCGAGCTGTTCATGAACTGCTCGTAATTTGTTCCCCAAAGACTCGTTCAAGTTCGTTTGTATAATATACGAATCAAACATGAACAATGTTTTAAAGCTCATTCATTAAACGAGTCGAGCATGAATATTTCAAAGTATTCACGAATATGTTCGTGAGCGGCTCGTCTAGATAATAACATAATTATAATATGCTCAAAATCCAACAATTATGTAATTTAATTGTAGTATTAATGAATTTAAACTTATAAACCCTAAAATCAATTAGACAATTGGATCAAGTAAGATGTAATTCTGATTTCAAAATAATTATTTTGAACGATAACACAAGTTTTCAAGTTTGAGTTCGGTTCGTATAGATAAATGAGCGAACTCGAGCTGAACACAATTTTTGTGAACCATTAAAATATCCCGAACTTCGGGACCCGATTAAAATAACCATTCGGGCTCCGAAAAATAAACGGGCGCTAATTTTGAGCAATGCCCGGGTATTAGTACAGTATTGGGGCTTAAAATATTTTGGGGCAAAAATATAATTTTTAAAAATTTGGGGGCATTTTCGTAATTTTGGAAAATCTTGGGGGTTAATTTGAAATTTTGAGGAAAATTGTGGGAGTGCCACCTCATATTTAATCTAACATGACTAAGTTATCTAAATTATTTAATAAGGCTAGATGGATAAGAGGGGATTCAGATAAAGGAAGAAAAAAAGAGACAAAAGGGGAAACCTTTCCCTTTCAGGAAAGGAAGACAAGAAATAGAAAGAAAAGAAGAAGAAGAACATCAACCCCAAACGAAGAACATGGAAGACTAAGCTAGGCCATGAGCAGGAGTGCGGGAAGAAGGGAACTAGGAGGGAATCGCGAAGTTCACTCCAATTCTCGAAGGCAATTCTTGCCCTTACTGCGTTTAAATTAGTTTGTGCCTTGTGTATGTGTGTTCTTGAACATATGGGTTACGGATTTGCGAATTTGGTGTGAATTGCGGGTTTAAGTTTGTGTTGGAGTATCCTTAAGCTAGTATAACAGATTTATAATGACTTGGAGGGTGTTAAAAGTGAATCAATTGGTGTTTCGTGAGGTGTTTGTGGGATGAACGTGTCTCGGCTGAAGGAAGAAGATGAGCTGTGTGGAAAAGGTGTTTTAGTGTGTGTCTTAATCTGAACGGTAACTGTTTTTATCATTAAAAATATAAAATTAATTTTGGCAAATTTCTCCATGAGTTTTCATAAATATCTAGAGCCAAAATTAGACAAAACTCAAAACAGTAACCCCTAATAATTTTACGAGAACTATGCTCTGGAAAATTTTGAGAATTTTTGGGATCTGTGAAGGGTGCTAAATTGGGGAACCGATTAAAAAATTTTATTGATTTATTTAGCATATCAAACCAAGTTATTTTAACCTAAAAATTTTATGGAAGCCCTATTTTACAGATATGATTCATTATCTAAAATTTTGGGCCATCCCGAGGCCGATAGGTATTTTTTTGCAAAACTGACCTTTTAGCGCTCGGTCCGGACACCGGTTCGGAATTTTCGGGCGAAAATTCTTGAAATCCCTTGAGCAAGGGAAATTTTTGTGGTACTTGGAAATGCGGACTTGAAAAGGATCTTTTATTGATCGTTTTGGATCTGTTCTGATTGTTAATATTTATTTTGGTATCTATTTCTGATGAGCTTTGCTCAATTTGGGTAATCATTGAGTTTTGATCGCTCGAAGTGTTTTTTGAAAATCATTGTCGGTTGGATTTTTTAGAGTCGTGTTATAATCTCTTTTGTAGTCCTTGTACGACCTTACTGGGCTCTCAAAAGCTCACCCTTCGTTTGGCTCCCTTCTGCAGGTGATGATCAAATGTAGCATGTTCGGGAATGGGTTAGAGTCTGTGTGAGATCCCGATGAGCCCATCACTATTATGTAGGGAGACCCCTGCGTGGGTCAGTTTTGTCAACTCGTTCTATAAGAACTTGAGTTTGTAAAGAACTTAGATCTTAATAGTTCAAGTTTGAGTAGACCTGGCAAAAAAAGACTCGGACCCGCGGGTCGATTCGTACCTGGTCAAAAACCCCGGGTATGTATTTAGAAGACCCGTTCAAATCAGACCAGTACCCGGACTGATCCGTAAAATCCGGGTAAGTCCGAGTTGGATACGGTTTACCCGGGTTACCCGTGTCTTTTACTATATAAATGCATGCTAGGGTTCACTCTTTCTTCTCTGTCCTATTCTCTTGTGTCGTACCTCAATTTCTGAACTCTTTTTCTCTCTATCCTCGGCTGCTCTGACGACGGCGCCGCTGTCTCACGACGTCGCTCTCTCCATCGACGACCAAGCTACGCCAAATTCTCTAACGACGTCGCTCTCTCCGTCGACGACCAAGATCTGCCGCAGATTACCTCCAGTATCTCCGATCAGGTTCGCCTACTCTAATCAGGTTCGCCACAGCTCCGCAACCACGCCTTCTATCAGGGTAGAGATAGTACAAGATCAAAGAGGTCTCCGATCGTGGCCTCCGATCGACTTGGATAGCTTTGTTAGGCTTTCCGTTGTTAGCGAGTATTATTTTAATTTTTTAGATTTTTTTTAGATCCGTTTCTATTATTAATTGTGTTAATTTTTTTATGTACGTAAGTCTTTTAATTCTTCTGTCGTAGGAATGAATTTGTAGGTTATTTTTATGGAGTTTGTGTTGATGTTGTGCGTATTCAGACTGAGAACATTGTGTTTGGATTGAGATGTTCTGTAGCAGTAATAAAGAAAGAAGGAAAAAAAATATTTTGTAAATAACAGCTCAGAAAATATCTGATAATAAAAAAATAGAAAATTAATAATTTACCCGCAGGTAATTACCCGGCCCGCCCTGGTAGGGTACGGGCACCAAAAAACTCTACCCGAAAAAAATCGAGTAAAATTTACCCGGACCCATTCTACCCGTACCCGGCGGGTTTACCCGTTTGCCAGGTCTAAGTTTGAGCAATTTTGTAATACTGAATGTGAAGAGTTTGAGTTGTTATCGGATTAACTGTTTTGGAAGTATGCCGTGAACAGGATTTGACAGGTTGATGTGATCCAGTAGGTTAACGACCCGGGAGTTTGGGGCGGCGGAGTTCAGGATTTCCGGGGGCGTTACAGGTTCAAACAAAATTTCAAAGATTAAACAAACACGGACACAAACACAAACATGGCCTGAAATTAAACAAATGAATTTGAACTTTGAACATACATATGTTCGGCTTGAACTGGGTTCGTATACAGTCCTAATTGCCGTTGAAGGCAAAACATTATCTTACATGGCTAGGTTTAGTGAGTGGGTTCCCCATACCACCAGGAATTGTCTCACATTTGCAAAAGTCTAATGTCATGATGCTACGATTAGAACCCAGAATAATCAGCTTAGACTCGCTGAGAATTGACAACTCCAACATTGAGAGCATCCATTTCTTCCTTGAATTTGGGCATCGCAGCTCTGGGGAGGGTCACAAGCACCCTGACACCACCTTTCATCGCAGAGTCCATTCTGCAAGGAGGCAAGAAAATACATAAACCTACGTACCCAAACATGTTCCACGGCAGCGGTATCACGTTCGCGCTCGCCTTCCACCCAAAGTCCACTTCTTCGAACAGTCCCAAATTTCTCCAGTCTGTTAACACCGTGCATTCACCGCCAGTCTCGATCTTCATTTTGTGGTGTCTCAGCGTCTCCAAAATATTTATCGAGCTCCAAATATAATTTGTATCAGAAGCTACTTTCTTGCTCTCTTTGATCATTTTGGCAACTCTGGAGAGGGGCCATTCATTCAGGTCTCTTCCCGTCAAAACTGCATTTGCAGACTGAAAGGCATTGCCGTAATACCCAGCAGGTAATGGTGGATTCAGTAGGTGCCTTATTCCCATGGCCAAACAGAAAGCCGTTTTCCCATTTGAGTTCTGTTTTAGAGCTCTGAACCTCGACCTCCAAACATAGGCACCAAGGATTTCAAGGGTGGTGAAACTGCAACTCTCGTTTGGAACTTCATTCCCAACTTCCCTTTGCAAAGTCGTTTTGAGCCTTTTTATGCTGTCAGCATGAACATTGACGCATCCATGCAGAAGGTCGGTGGTGGGCAAAAATGGCGAAGTTGCTAAGGAGCCCTTGTCTATGGGAAGTCTGACTGGGCCTTGATTGACCGTTCCTACTAGTCTTTCCCTCTCCCACACAGGTTTTACGGTGGGCTCGCTCTTTCCACTTGCTAGCTCCGCCATGGCTCGAAAAAATTGAGCCGCACCCAAACCGTCACATACCGAGTGTGACAATCCCATGCCAACTGTGAAACCCCCACAAGCAAATTTCGTCACCTGCAAAACCAGAGGGTGGTAGCCAATGCTACCCTCAGCTGGCCAATCAAAGACAAAAAGCTTGGCGGTTTCGACGTCGATCCCGTCAAAATAACGGAGGGAAGAAAGCTCGCAGTTAGCTGTCACCTCCAGAAAAGGGACGCCATCTGCAGTGCAAGTGATCTCAAGTTTCCCATCCTCCTTTCTCTTAAGCTTCCCAGCTAGGGGATAGTAATCAACCAAAACCCTGCAGAGGGCATCTTTTAATACTAAAGCTGGGTCTGGCTTTACAACACAGTTACTTGCATTCGACTGATAGACATAGAGGGTTTGGCACAGAAGCTCAAGGTTGAGATCATTGTCAATGGTGGAGAAAGAAAGAACGTCTGAAGGTGTGGGTTTTGCAGGTTTGACGAGCAGAACGTCTTTACGGAGCAATAAGGGTGTTTTCTGAAGATTTGCCGCCATGAAACTAAAGTGAAGAATGAAATACTAGCTATGTCTTCCATCTATATATAATGAGACCAAGGCTATATCCGTTCATGTGATGTGACCAAATTGGGTGCACCGGAAGAATTTAGTAAGGAATGCGTGGTGTTTGAAAACTTGCTTGGTGTTACGGGGTGCATTATTAGAAGCAACCATCATTGGTACCTTTGTGCGCGTGGAAAGTTGGACAAGGGAAGATAGTGCCCAGTTGAATCATGAGCAGTTTTGAATCATAAATTGTCCCTACACCTTAGCACGAAGATGCCAAAGTGAAGTGGATGAAAACTATATTGCACCAAGGCTAGACTATCCACGGGTTTGAGGTTTCTTATCCAATTCATCAAGGTAGGTCCCCCAAACCTCTTACCTAGATTCCTTGTCTAGCTATTCAGACTTGACATGACTGGCTCTTAACAAGTGACAGTTAAACAAACCCACTAAGATTAATAAAACTAGACATTGCAATAAGGTCACTACATCAATAGGTTTCTTATCCAATTCATCAAGATAAAGTTCCACAAATCTTCATACCTTCTGCATTCAACAGCGGGTATTGAGGAGATATGGCATCACCTGTAGTTTTCTGTTTCGAGCTTGCCTCTCAGACACGACATGACTGGCTCTCAAGAAGGGATATCTTAGCTTACGAAACACTGCCAAAAGTAATATCACCTAAATGACGGGTGCATAGCTGCAGTAACCGAGTAAACATGGTTTTAACGAGAGGCTCTAAACATCAAGTGTTGATATCCCACATCGCATGTGAGATAGTATAAAATTGCCTTAATAAGACATTACCTATAATTTTATAAGTACTTACTTGACTAGTCCTATCGAGAAAGACATTACTCTGTGGCGAGACCGTGAACTAAGTCGCTACAATAAGTATGGGAGATGTGTGACGAAAGTTTCAAACTAATCAAACAGGGTGGAAAAGGGGATCACATGATTACCTTTTGACTTCCTCCTGATTGCCATGCCACTTCGGACAGAAATATTTTGTTCAGACACCTTTGCAAAAACCTTCCTACGGCCATGGACCTTCAGGCTCACATGGTGCTCAACTGTAATGTAATATTAGCTTCCAGCAAGAAGACGTATGAATTATGATCTACCTCGGTGTATCAACGCTAAAAGCAATCCGTTCCCGTTTGGGTGATCAAATTCATTCATTAACCTCGCCATTGGTATAAAATATGTTGATTTGTAACTGGCATTTCTCTTTCCTTTTCTATGAGAAATAAGTCTAGAACAATGCTTCTCTACGATATTTGGCAGCTATTTATTTATGATGAGAAAGAGAGAAGTGCCAGAGAGAGAGAGAGAGACAACGAGGTGGCATCTCATCATCTCCTTGCCAGATGTCAGCGATTTATTGAGAATAGCAATTCCAAAAGATAGTGCACCAATGATATACCAAGATACACCATCTTTATTCAAATTGCTTCACAGGCTTCACATCTTCGACATCGTGAAATCCATTACTCCCACAAGAAAATCTGCACGGCACAAAGTATACATTTGGCATAGTTAGCCAACAATATGAATGAGAACAAGAACCAGAAGATGAAGGAGACGAAGAACAAACCAGCATCTTCCTCGGTGAAACAGAGTGGGGGAGTGATTCTGAATATGAAACCCACTTTCCCTATCAGTACTCCCAACTCTAAAAGCACAACACATGTTCGTCAGTCAAGGCTTTACACAAAAGTAGATACAGCAAAATGTTTATTAGTTACAAGGTTTAACAGATCGAAGAGAAGAAAACCTTTCATCTGGTCCATGAGATGAAGAGTTTCAACATTAGCCAGTGTTTTCAACTCATGATCAGTTACGAGTTCCACTCCAAGCATCAGACCTCTTCCTCCATGAGATGAAGAGTAACTAAATAAACAGGTGGGCGAAGACACCTGGATGTTTACCATTTTGCCAAGGTGCACAAAAGATTTGCACCAAAGTCGATAATACCATTATCTGCCATAAAAGTTACTGAAAGAGTATCTGAGGAATGTAGAATTACTTTCATGCTTCTCCTTGAGAACGGTAAGACGTTCTTTCAGATATGATCCCACGCTATACGCATTCTGTTGAGGCTTTTCCTTCTCCAACACTTTGAGGACAGCTAGCCCACCAGCAGTACATACAGGATTCCCCCAAAAAGTATTGAAATATGTACGATGAGTCGAGACCTTTGCAATTGCAGGAGTCGTTACAAATGCACCAATAGGAATACCATTTCCAATGCCCTGGGATCCATAAGAGAGTTAAAACCACTACACCAGACAGGCTAAAGCACACTATTCTCGAATATGAAATAAATAGATTCTTCCTGGTAGTCATACAATAACTCTTCAAAGGTTTACTCATTTTTTTTGGTGGAAATAATCGACTCTATTTAATGGTACCCCCCATAGTTTCCTGGGGTCAACATTTCAGGAATTCAGTAGTTCATTTCATGTTGCATAACTAACTAAAGAACGAGAGAGACGAAAAAATTTGGTCCATGAACAATGCAACAAGTATAAATGGCATCGAAAACCAAGCTACTTCAATACGAGGCAACTCTCTCTTTCACATAAATGTTTAACACAGTAATATGAATACGGTTCATTCAATACAAATATTTTAGAAAATGCCAGGTAAACACATTAGGTAGTTCCAGGAATGAGAAAAGTCGAGACTCTCTCTTTTAAAAAAGATTTAGTAAAATGCTTTGTAAACCTTTAGGCAGTTTCAGGAATGAGGACAAGTGTTACTCTCTCTTAACATATTTGGGAGAATTGAGTAGCCTACCTTTGCCATAGTTACAATATCAGGCACAACACCATGGGCCTCAAACCCCCAAAAGTGGCTACCGGAGCGTGCAAAACCTGACTGGACCTCATCAGCTATACAAAGGCCTCCTGCCTTTCTAATGCTTCCATAAACTGCTGGCAGGTAACCTGGGACTAATTCTAGAATTCCACCCACTCCCTGTCAAGAATGTAAGTTATACTTTCATATTAAAAAAGGGAATGTATTTGCTATAGTCGTCTCTGGATTCAGCCAAGCGTGCAATCTTCTTTTCCAATTTCTTTGGTACCAAAATAAAGAAAAGAATGATGCACTAAGCCAAACTGATTCACACATACATGCACAGTATATGTCAATACCTCTACATATGTATATATTAGGCAACTAACCTGTATGGCTTCCGCAAAACCAGCAACACGGCCACAAGTCCCATAAGCAATGAGGTCTTCAACATCTCTAGCATATTTGATTCCATCTGAACAAAAGACGCCCCTGTACTGGTCTGGGTTCAGAGCATGGTGAACCCCAGTCTGAAGAATGTTGATGTAACATCACATAATAAGTAAGAAGATTAAATTTGATGTATGCTTAACCACTATCAGCTACCCAGCCAAATTTACACAGTTTTGTAGGGTCTTGGAACTTGTTTTTCAAAAATAAAATCAAATAACCATTAATCTCAGACCTAACCGGCTCAATTAAACTACCCAGCGAAGAGGGCATTTGCTCATTGAAGATGACTTTACAAACATGGTAACGGTGATTGGTCGAGTAAATATATTTACTAACAAGCAGGCTATAGAGGTGTAGAAGAATTCGAAAAAGACTCATTCTCTCACGTAAAAAGTAGATATAAGAGTATAAAATGTTCTTAGATACATCAAGCAGCAGATAACCTGAGACGGACCACAGTAGCTTAGTTTAGTCTCTGCATCTTTCGAATCTACTACAATATAAATCTTCCTTCGACCAAATCCCAGAGAAGGGTTTGTTCTTTTAACAAGTAGCTGGTAGCCTCCAATATGGTTAATTAGGTAGCCTATTGAGTCAGAGATGGGCTTTGAGACAAAAAGAGTCAAGAGCATATATTTTATACAACACTACCGATTGGTGATCATAGGCCAGCTACCATACCTTGAGATTACCTGGTAGCTTAGATGCAAGTGCTTCTGCAAAGTCTGCAATAGCATTGTTCAAATACAACACGATCGAATGTTGCAACCGCTTTGTTTGGTTAACTATTGCATCCACGACTTCGGGGTGGCAATGCCCACAACATACCGTGGCAATCCCTCCAAATGCATCAAGATATCGACGACCATTCTCATCGAACAAGTATTGCATCTGTCCATCTACCAAATTCAACTGTCCAACAATTATAATATCATAACAGTAAACTCCAGATGTGCACGACAGTAGAAAGTTTTGCAACTATTTTATAGATCAGTGGACATTTCATGATGTCACCAAATCATAACAGTTTAAGATAAGTAGAGAATGTTAAATACATTGAAAGATGCAGTTTTGAATGCTACAGGGATGTGAATTAGTGAATTAGGTCCACTAAAAAAGACACTCCTGTAGACATTAAGGTTTGCACTTAATCATAAAGATGGGAAGAGCAGGTTGGATGAGCACAAGGACAGGTAGAGATGGGAGAGAATGGGTCGAGTTTCTGCTTGTGATGGCGCATATGACCATTAAGCATTAATAGGTAGGATTGGAGCAATGGCTTTATTTTGTGTGATGGTGCATATGACGATTAACTATTGATAGGAAGGACTATAGCAATGGATTTACTTCGTGTGATGGCACATATGACAATCATCATGGAGTGCACTGTGGACTAGGCACTACCCTACAATTATAAAGATGTGAAGAGTAGGTTAAGCGAGCACAAGGGCAGGTGTTTATGCTTGTGATGGTGCATATGACCATTAAGTATTGATAGGAAGGACTGTAGCGACGGCTATGGCCCATATGCCCATTAAGTATTGATAGAAGGACTGGAGAAATGGCTTTACTTCGTTTGACGGTGCATATGACCATTATCATGCTGTGCATTATGTAGCCCACAAGTCTTGTACGGACGCCGAAGTGCCTTGAGCCACACAAGAATCCCTTACTTTAGCAGCCGTACCAAAAAGCCTCCCAGTACCAAGAAAGGAAGAAATACTCCCTCTTTTAAAGTTTCCACTTGCCCTCGCCCCCAAGGAAGGAACAAATACACCCACACCCCTTTGACTTGCCCAAAAATAGGCCTTCTTCCCAATCAGCTGAGGCACATGGAGATTGACCTTATTGACTCTCCCAATGGGTCCTTGAATCCTCGAATCGAGTTTATGAACTTAGGTACTCCACATCCCCTCTTCTTGGGGTTACCACTGCCCCACCACAGGACCTTGTGAACCTTGAAGGGCTAGCCAAGTAGGTGCCTCTGAAAGTCCTAGGCAAGCACATATGTGCACCAAGACCTTTACCCTCTTAGCAGACGAGCGACAAGCAAACTTAACCACTGAAGAAAAGCCAGGGTCCCATAATAACCCCTCCAAATAGGCCTAATGCTCTTCCAAGACCACAAAAAACACACATGTGCAGGCACAACAGGCTTGCAAGCCTCACAAAGGAAAAAGTCGATTCACTCTAATATCATTTGTGACAAACCACACGAAAAAGCCCCACGACAAGGCTTTGTCTCCATCATATGGACTAGCTACGGACGTGCATTTGGTATCATAGGCAAGCAAGCACATAGCACGATCTTTCCTCGCACAGCAAATGTGGGGGAATACAAAGTGGACCATAATCCAGGTTTCACACTAACCTTGGGCTTAAGCAGTGAAGCGGAGTGGTGGTGATGAACCAAGCTTGCTATCTCTTGGTCATGTGTCCGATGTTCCTGTATCATTTAGAGAGTACACACGTTCTATTTTATAGTGGATCTATTTTTCTTAAAGGATACTTCTAAATGCAAGTGGCGTCCACCGTCTTGTACCGGCGTCTAAATCAGGACTACAAACAAAAATAAAATTTACCGCTCTAAATTGTGAATTCTATGTGAATTGATATCTTTTTGTGAGCAAAGACTTTCAGCTGCAAGAACTTGGTATAAAGCTCCTGATCTCATCCATGCCTACACTAATCAATCAGGTACATCTATTCCATATTCTAACAATCAATCATTGAAACTTCAGTGGCCTCACTCTTTAGTTTTACATCCACTTGACTTGCAGTTAACTCTATCAGATTGAAAATAAAAAATACACAAACATAACAAAAACAAATAGCATCTCCGTTCCTCAGACTTTTGCAAAACGCTATGATAAATTTTGGTACACGTAAACATTAAATTGAACTCTGATAGCAATCATAAATCAAATAAGAATCACTTGACAAGTCAAGCTAAGGAAAAAACAACCTACTAAATCTATCACAGAATTCGCAAACAATCATCGGGCAAAAATCCGAGTGAATTACTCTGAGATGAAAAAGAAGAAACATACGGGGTTATTTTTGTAAAAGTGGAAGATGGAAGGGCTGAGGTACTGTTGGCGCTTCTTCATGATCTCGACGGCGGAGGGCCCGGTGTAGGGCGGCGGAGTGTAGTCGAACGGGGGCATTTAGGGGATAAAACCGTCATCTTCGTCGACAAGTGCCGTATCGGAATGTGCCAACTTTCTCGACAAGAGGAGGCATCCGCGCTGCTGTTGCTGTGACAGTGAGCCTCTTGCCGAAACTGCCTTCGCGAAGATGATCTGCATCTTGGCCGACGATGAAGAGAGTAATGTCGGCTCTGGTTTTCTGCCTTGTCACGCTCGACGTGTGGAGTATAGAAGAGAGAGGAGTTGTGGCATGTTGAGAGAGAGTGCATATTCAAAGAGACGCAGACGAGACGGAGGTTCGGTCACGACGCGCACGTGTTTTGTTCTGCCACAAAAAGGTTCTGCTTGCTTGACGAGCTTTCTTGTTGTCCCCACTAAACACCAACCTCGGGCCAGTAACAAAAGTTTTTTTTTTTCAACGTCAATTTTGGTTATTTTTTTTCATTCAATTTTAAAAATTATTTTTAAAACAAAATTATTTTTAAAAACTCTATTTTGAAATTTTGGCTAATTTTGATTTTTATTTGAATATTCAACCTTCAAACTTTGTTAAAAACAAAAAATTGAACAAGATTTTAACAAAATCTTCATCACACACAGAGAGCACCACCATAACCAGACCCACAGCCATCACAATGACCCATTACCATTGCCATTTTCATCATCACCACAAACCACCACCGGCCACAACATCTTGACAACCACAATGACTGCCAACGTCCCACCATTACTGCCAACACCATGAACCAGCACCGTCGGCCATGAATTGCAATCCCCCGACCACAGCCTCTAGAATGAATCGCCAACCGCATACACCCACGAACACTAATTGCCGATCCACGGCATTGCCTCCAACGATATGCCAATGAATTGCCCGCAACCACCAATCGCACAACCACGATGCCGATTTGTTGTCGTCGCTTGCATTCCGCCACCAAGCGTCACCCACCGCCACAACTTGCCCCTTTCTTTTGCGGTAAGGGTCCATAATGTTAAATTTGACTGCGTAGGCCAAGTTGTCATTGGTTGTGGTGAAGGCCAAGTCGTAGGCAGCGACAATGAAGGTTGAGTTCTTGTCGCTGGCAACGAATTAATTTGTGGTGGCAATGGGCGGTGGTCTTATGAGTTTGACAGTTTAGGGTGGTGGTATTTTGAAGACATTAGCGCAAAAAATAAAAATAAAATATGAGAAGGATAAATAAAAAAACTCACAATGAAACAATTGCCTTTTTTTTGTAAAAACTGAAAACAAAAACAGATTTTGGGTTTGGTTTTCCTTTTTTTTGCAAACTACAAACAAAAACCACAAGAGTTTCCAACACACCCCTGTAGTTTTTAGTTTTGGTTTTAAAAAAAAAATCCAAAACTAGTTATGCTTTTTTTTTTATAGAAAAAACAGGTGGGGTTTTTGCGTTTTTTTTCTTCATTCTTTTCTTCTTCTTTTTTTTCTTTTCATTTTTCCTTCAAAAATTCCCTTCTTCTCCCATAGAGCCCTCCGACCACGTTCGAAGCACCACCGATTATCAATACCACCACTAAGCTTGCATCGCTATCACCACCACCACCACCCTTTATCAAATCACACCCCCACTATTACCCGCACTTAAAATTAAATCAGAACACCACCGCTACATTGGATGTGAAAGGCGAAGCTTGTGTGCCTGATGGACGGAACTAGAGGAAAAACTCTCGATCGTCGACCCCGTATGTAGTCGTTTGTCATCACATTGGAATCGATAGCACTGGTCTCAATGCCCCGCTTTTTCTTCATCTGTCGTGGCTGCACAATCTAATTTGAGTGGCCATGGTGGGACGACAGTAATGGAAGTGGGCGGAGCCTATGTGCAACGGTGGGTGGAGCAGATCTGTGACGATGGGGCTGCAACGATAGGTGGAGCATATATGTGGTTTCAGTGGCGATGTCAGGGCAAGGTGTGTGTAGTGGTGGTGGGTGGAACAGGTCTGCGACGGTTGGGCAAATTCGTCAGTGCGGTGGCGACGGTGGGGAAGGATATGAGTGGACACGTGGTGGGGTGACGACGATGGGTCCACATCAGGGTTGTAGACTATTTGAATTTACGTAACACACGTGAGGCTACTAATTATTTCTCAAAAGATCCATTTGGGATAGTGAGTTAAAACAACGTATAAAGAGAATAGAAAAAAGGGTGTGCTCATCCATTTGGGATAGTGAAAGTTAGCAACTCATCAGAAGGAAGAATTTTGAAGCCTCCGAAGTACACGTGTGGACTAGCTTAATCCGTGAAAAAGGCACATGGAGAACGAGGGAGGCTGTCATCCGCCAATGTAAACGAAGTAAAAACAGGGGGATTGTCAGTATGACAGTTCCTGGTTGATATGCACCAAGATGCTTCTTCGAGTCATGATGGGGGGGGGGGGAGGCACAAAGGTGAAAGTTAAAATAACGTGAAAGAGGGGAAAAAAAGGGTGTGCTCTTCCAATGCCGAGGAACGATTAGACTTGCACTTTGCTTATTTTACCATAACATAGTGTTCATACCTTATTCTGGTCGCACCCCAGGGCCCGCTAAGGGACCCACTTTGCGCGACACATCACCCAGTCAGCGGTCAACTTTTCAATGCTCACATGCCTGTCAAAGCGTCACATAATCAAGTCATCATGCATTTTCCAGTTGTGAAGCAACCTTGGTGTACCTTCCCCCTTGAGGGGGTCGGCCACCCATCTTGACGACCGACGACCGTCGCTCACAGTCGCGGGCCGTAGTCGCAACGACCGTCACTCACCACCGCGCTCCGTTGCCGCAATGACCATAAGCTAGTCCTCACGCTCAGTCGCCTCGACAACCTTCGCTGGCGGTCACGCGTCACTCGCGCACCATCTCTGCGATCTTCGTCGCCCGCGTTTGCGAGACAACTCCGCGACTCCCGTCGCCCGCGCGACATCTCCGCGACTCCAGTCGCCCGCGCTCCAACTCCGCGACTCTCGTCGCTTGCGCGCCATCTCCGCGACTCTAGTCGCTCGTGCGCCATCTCTGCGACTCTAGTCGCTCGTGCGCCATCTCTGCGACCTTCGTCGCTCGAGTTCGCGCGACAACTCCACGACTCCCGTCGCCCGCACGACAGCTCTGCGACTCCAGTCGCCCGCGCTCTAACTTCGTGACTCTCGTCGCTCGCGCGCCAAGCATTGCTTCGCGACAATCGTCGCTGCGCCCTTATGCCATTCTTATGATATGTGCCCCCGGCACCAAGTATTGTCTCGCGACAGTCGTCGTTGCGCCCTTGCACCACGCTTATGATACGTGCCCCCGGCACCAAGCATTGCTCCGCGACAGTAGTCGCTGCGCCCTTGCGCCATGCTTATGATACGTGCCCCTGGCGCCAAGTATTGCTCCGCGACAGTCGTCGCTGTGCCCTTGCACCATGCTTATGATACGTGCCCCGACAACGAGTATTGCTCCACAACAGTCTTCGCTGTGCCCTTGCGCCATTCTTATGATACGTGCCCCGGCATCAAGTATACCTCCGCGACAGTCGTCGCCGTGCCCATGCGCTACAACCATGTTACAGGCCTGCGGGCATCACTCTTATTCACCACACCATGCACCCCCGCCATGGGCGTGGAACATGCTTTAACCCACTCTCCGGAGTGTGCGGCATTCCGGGAGCTCCGCTCGTAATGCCCCGGCAAGAGGACCCCTCACTGCGGGACGGGCTTCGTGCCGTCGCCGGCTCAATCAAACTGTGGCATGGGCGTAACGCCATCACGGGCTTCGCGCCATCGCCGGCTCAATCAAACTGCGGGACGGGCTTTGTGCCATCGCCGGCTCAATCAAACTGCGGCATGGGCGTAGCGCCATCACGGGCTTTGCACCATCGCCGTCTCAATCAAACTGCGAGACAGGCTTCGTGCTGTTGCCGGCTCAATCACTGCGGCATGGGCGTAGCGCCATCACGGGCTTCGCGCCATCGCCGACTCAATCATACTACGGGACAGGCTTTGTGCTGTCGCCGGCTCAATCACTGCGGCATGGGCGTAGCGCTATCACGGGCTTCACGCCATCATCGGCTCAATCAAACTACGGGATGGGCTGTATGCCATCGCCGGCTCAATCAAATTGCGGCGTGGGCGTAGTGCCATCACGGGCTTCGCTCCATCGCCGGCTCAATCAAACTGCGGGACGGGCTTCGTACCGTCGCCGGCTCAATCAAACTGTGGCATGGACGTAGCGCCATCACGGGCTTCGCACCATCGCCAGCTCAATCAAACTGCGGGACAGGCTTCATGTCGTCGCCGGCTCAATTAAACTGCGGCACGGGCTTCGCGCCATTGTCGGTTCAATCAAACTGCAGGACGGGCTTCGTGCCGTCGTCGGGATCGCCGGCTCAATCAAACTGCGGGACAGACTTCGTGCCGTCGCCGGCTCAATCAAACTGCGGCATGAGCGCAGCGCCATCACGGGCTTCGCGCCATCACCGGCTCAATCAAACTGCGGGACGGGCTTCGTGCCATCGCCGGCTCAATCACCGGGGGCTCTGGCTCTCGCAGCAGGATGGGCTCGCAACCCTGAAGCCATCGTCGGCCCAACCTTAAAGCCATCGACATCACACTTGCAGGGGTTGCGACACGAAGACTTCACCACAACGGACTTTAAGCACCAAGCGGCGACCATGGCCAATCATGTTACTCATGTTGCTGTTGATCGTCGACACCCCCAGGGCAATGACCCACGGGTCACTCCGGGACGGGAGCAAGTCCTTAGAGGGCATCGCGCCTAGTCCGCCTGGCAGTTGGCTACAGGGGCAACCTTAACCACTATCAGGTTCTCTGCTCGTCTCTTGACACACCTTGTGGGATTCAGTAAGGGCTTGGACTGGAGGTTGGGGCAACGGGCTACTTTGACCATGCTGCTGCAGCGTGGTCAGTCTCCTCATAAGGGTAGAGAGATGCTGCAGGGCAGGGCAGGGCAGGGCAGCACGGACATAGGGACAGACAGTCCAACAGAGAATCAGTACTTTGGACCCCCCCGGCGACATGTCGTTCCCAGGGGGTGACACATGTCAAACTTATGACACATGCACATTTTTGCCTATAAATAGTGGACTTTGAAGCTTATTCAAGGATCTTTTTTTCTCATTTGATCAATTCACTTTCTCTCTCTAAAAAGACATTCTCTCTAGAATTCTAGTGAGAGAAACATATTTGAACCTTGGTCACCAGACCCTTGATGCTGCACTCTTGACACGGACTGTCGACCGTCAACCCTGTTCGTCGTCCCCCTGCCTGCGCGGCGCTGCCAGTCCTCGCGACCTGTCTGGGGAGCCTTGCTCTCAACCCTTACTCCGTCCTTGTTGTCTCCCACTTTGCCTACCTGGAAGTTGACTCGGACTGCATCTTTTGTCGCACCTTCACATAGCAGTGAACCCCTTTTTCGCATCAACACATAGGTAATATAATAATAATAATAATAATAATAATAATAATAATAATAATAATACTAAATTCAGCAACTCATCAGAAGGAAGAATTTTGAAGCCTACAAAGTAGACATGTGTGAACTGGCTTAATTCGTAAAAATGCCACTTGGAGCACTAGGCCAACTGTCATCCGCCAACGTATATAAAGTAGGGATAGGGGGATTATGAGTACAAAGATTCCTGGTTGACCTGCACCACCAGGATGCTCTAGAAGTTAAGATACGAAAAGCAAAAAAAGCCAAGCAATTTAACTCTTATCACCTGCCTACATTACAAAAAATAGCTCTATGGTGACGAAAAAGCCAACGGTACACAAAGGCCCGTAAGCACAAGTGTTGTTATGCCAACGATATACAAGGGCCCGTGGGCACTAGTTTTGTTATGCCAACGGTATATAAGGGCCCGTGGGCATACGTGTTGTTATGCCAACAGTATATAAGGGCTCGTGGGCGCAAGTCATTTTATGCCAACGGCAACAAAGGTCCGTGGGCACAAGTTTTGTTATGCCAAAAGTTATTGGTAAACCATTGGCTTATCAATTTTACATGTCTTTGAGTTCGATTAATAGTTAATATAGAGTTGTCAAAAGGGCCGAGCGGCCCGCGGGCTGGCCATACCCGGCCCCTTTCTGGCCCGGCCCCGTGTATGAACAGTGACGGCCCGCTATTTTAGGGCTTAGGGCCTGGGCTTTGACCAGGCCAGAAATTCCAAAAAAAAAGCCCGGGCCAGGCCCGACCCGAATCGCAGCCCAGAATTGGCCCGGGTTTGGCCCGGCTCGGGTTTGGCCCGGCCCGGTCCTACCCTTTTCAAAATCAGCTTTTCCCCCCTTTCCCCCCAACTATTTTATTTCCCTTTTTCCCCCTAAATTCCACTTTTACTCCCCCACAACAAAATAACGGCTAGTTTGGGGGATATTTTGGTCCAACTTAAAATTTTTAACTCTTTTAAGGTTTTTACACTTTTACCCTCCCCAACAACTATAAACGGATAGTTTTTAGGGGTATTTTGGTCTTTTGTGAAGTTTTAAAAATCTATAAATTCACATCATTTCTCTCTAATTTTTCACACCAATCTTCTTACTCTCTCTTATATAAACATTCTACATTTCTACAAGCTTTGCTACTCTTACTAATTACTACTCTTATTTACTAATTACTACTCTTGCTAATTATTACTTTTGTTTACTAATTACTACTCTTGTTAAATTCTAATTACTAATCACTCCTCTTATTAATTTGTTACTCTCTAATTCTTTTGTCTAGTAATTAGTAATTAGTGAATTTTTATATTTATCAATTACTATTACTAAATTCTTTTTAATTACTAACTCTCTCCAATTTCGAATTACCCTCAGTGATTCATTTGTTACTCTTTAATTCTTTTAATTGTTATTTCTAATTACTAATTATTGCTCTTATACTTGTGCATTTAGTTACTCTTACTAATTTTATTTTCCAACCTAGTAAAAAAGTTTAGCGTCAAATATGGCTGGATTACTGAAGAAACTGAAGCGTGGATCATCATCACGAAAAACATCATCATCATCACAAACACCACCACCAGCACAAGCGCCAGCACCATGGTCATCACAAACACCAATCCAAGCACCACCACAACCATTCGTTCTTGGACGAATGATGAGTACAGGCTGTATGATAGATACCCAAGCTAATTGAGAGTTCAATCAAAATATTCCAATCTTGAATACACGCCTGATAAAGACCCCCCGCATTATAGTCAAGGACACAGCTCGGTTGGCAAAGCTACTACTCCGTGGCATAATCTTAACCATATGCCTGGTCACGATAAAGAAGGGCCGAGCAATGCCTCTGGTAATGAGAAGTCCAAAAGGGGAAAAAAAGAAAGCCGAGTGTTGGAATCATTTTGATGAAGTTATGGTGGACAGCATCCGTAATTAAAGCCTTTACTTTGAATAACAAGAAAATGCAAAAAAAAAATAATAATTGGGCCCGGGCCTGGCCCTAGGTGTTGGGCCTAGGGCCTGGGCTTGGACTGGGCCCAGATTTCCCCCCATTTTGGCCCAGTCCGGCCCATTTGACACCTCTAAGCTAATAGGCTTCCAAAGTCTTAACATAATTTTTTGAGATTTTTAATTTTTTCTTGAAAGAAAATATTAGTTGTCACAAGCAAATTAGCTAAAATTAAATCTTTGAAATAATAACTTCCTATTTTAGCGTCTTAAATATCGATCACTACTAAACAACAACAACAGTAGTAGCAACAACAACCTCAGAAAAGTGTTGTCACCTCAGTCACGATTACCGCCAATCCACCTCCACTGTCCACCGATTACTCTTCATTGCCCACCGACAATAATCGTTATTATATATACCGCCACAATCAATACCCATTACCTCCACTAGGCACATGCCCACGAACTACTAATCTCCCAAACCATGAGCTCCATCAACTAATCACCAATGGCGGTGGTGAATGGCTAGACGATCGCAACTATGATGGTGGCCGATATATCAATTTATTCAGTTAAATCCAACCACAGAAGTAAAAATCCAACTACCTATACTATTGTGAGAGTTCGGTTATCTTATCCCTTAATCTCCTTTCTTTCCTTCTCACACATTGCACACTACACTCAATTCTTCTGTAATGGTGGTCGGCTAGTCTTCAATTTCAAACAATTAGGTCATGAACGAAAGTTAATGGTGGTGATCATGTGGTTGGGGGGAGGGGCAGACGGGGTTTTTGTGTGTCCCTTTGTGTGTGTGTGGTGGGGGGGGGGGGGAAGGTGTCGGTGGACGATGAGTACGGGGCTGGTTGAAATGTGGGGTTGATCGATCCGTGGTTGAAGGAGGGCAGGGGATTGTGTGGTGGTGGAAAGGTTGTTAGGGGGGGCTGGCACGATGATGGGGTAAGGGTTGGGAGGTGGGTGGTCACGAAATATCAACAGTACACAATGACTCATTCATACAAGTGTTATTATGTAAACTGTTGACTTATACTCAAGATGATTGACAAGGGTCAAAGCCCATGACTCACAATCATGGAGATTAGAGTAAAAATTGGCGGGATCAAAGTCCACGGCTCACAATCGGGAATATTGACATGAAAATTGACGGGTTAATTAGGAGTAGCGGGGATGAAAAAAATTAGCAGGCATGAAACTTAGCAAAAAACAAATAGCGGGCATAATGATATCACGGAGATTAGAGTAAAAATTAGCGGGATCAAAGTTTACGGCTCAAAATCGTGGATATTGGCATAAAAATTGGCGGGTTAATTAGGCGGGCATGAAAACTTATAAAAAAAATTACCGGGCATGAAACTTAGCCCAAAAAGAATAGCGGGCATAGAAAAACAATTAGCCCCACTCTCACGACGCAGCCTCTGTTCTATCTGTCTCTCATCACATAAACATGACGCAAGGCGCAACCTCTCTTCTTCCTCTGTCACAAGTTGCCATCTCCGCCGCTGCTCTCCTCTGCTGTCCGCTGCCGCTAATCTCCTTCGCTGCCGCGCTGCAGTCCATCTTTCCCGTCTCTCTCTCTATCCCGCAGGTAAAATTTACTTCTACCAATTTTTTGCCCTAGGAATGTAATTATGTTACTTTACATCTTTGCTTCGCCACATCCATCCCGGCACATAGATTTTTCGAATCTGCTCTTTCAATTTTATTTCCTTTAGCAGATATGTCCTCCACAATCAGCATCTCGATTTTGTCTAGGTAACAGTGCTAGAAACTGCAACCTTACAGCCAATTAGAAAAGCCCCCTTGAGTTTTGTTGCTATTTCAACTGCCACAACAAATGTCATTTACTGCCTTTAGGTACTTCTTTCCTGATTTTGTCGTATAAATTGATTGGTGATACATGAAGAAACTTTCTTGACACGTAGCATTGCAACAAATTAAGAAACGTGTACAACAAATTAAGAGACGTGTACAATGTAAGGCATCTAGGTGGAAGACGGTTCAAGGGAAGGCGATAGATGAGATGTAGTCGAATCTTCTAAGTCAAAAATTCAGAGAGTTGTTTTTCAAACGGATCCATTTGTATTGCCCTCTCAAGTGGAACAAGCATTCTACGTTGATGATCCAAGGGATAATGGTTGGCGTGTTGTAATAAGAACAAAGCCACGAGATTTGTGTGAAAATGCCGAAGCAGAGCCTGACAACGAGGATGAGTTACCACTCATGAATTCAAGTTCATTTGCACAACCTATAGAGATAGATACAAACAACATTACTTGGGGTAGGAATGATGTCGAGGGAGAGTTTGTTGATACAAGGGAAAGGCCAAATAGACAGTCTAGTCGTTTGATGAGCAAGGGAATAGGTGATACTTTCATTAATGACAGGGAGAAGGAAGGAGAGTGGGAGGAAGATGCTGAAGAGGAAGAGAAAGAGGAAGCGGGAGCAGAAGACGAAGATTAAGACGAGGTTGCATATGAGGAGGACGACGATTGGGACAACGAATAAGTGTTTCATAATAAGTGTTTTTAGTTTAAGCTTTCATTTTCTTAGATTCATTATTGAATTCTTAAAAGGAACGAAACACATTGAAATGGCATTTCTTCTTTGATTCATATTTCTCAAATACCAGGTGTTTGTCCATGTCTAGTTGAATTCTCTTATATGTATGTGTTGCAAGTCTTTGGTATAGGAAACTGATGTCAATCATGAATTATGGTAATCATAAATTATGGACATGTACATAGATTTTTGTACAAATATGACAGATTAATGGAGTAGTCGGGAAGTCATCTATCTTAATATGTGGTGTTAGTTGTAGATGAATTAGTGGTAGAGGTAACTTTAATTTTACTACACTAGTTTAAAATTTTTCTAGTTTCCAAATTTCACTTAAAGTATTACTCATTGCTTGTGTTAATGGATGCCAAATATGTAGAGACTATTTTCCGATGGCTGGACGGCGACTATTCCAGGAAGAGTTAGAGGCACCACGATCCAAACACCAGTTTTCACAGGCTCTAGAGGATGATCGTTCACAATTTGAGGGTTCATAAGAGGAGACAGAGGATTCTAGCATACCAGGTTATGATATTACTTTATACTTTAGAAATGAAACTGGATTATTGTGAGCTTACTTGGTCCAAAATTTGATAAAATTGATTATTTAACACGTGTTACAACTCGTAGTTTATGTTTAAGTGAAATACTATTTTCAACTCCAAAGAAGGCACGAGGACCCACAATGTGCGCAAGTGTTTGGGCTAGGGAGACGCAAAAGTTTGTGGGGTACAATAACTATGGGCAAATGTATACCGGTGCTGAAAGAGAGATGACTGCGTGGCTTTGGGACCTTAGCTCGCAAGTCTAATATCTTCCCAATTCATATAGCAAGTTTTAGAGATTTCACGCAAGGTGATCTGGATGTTGCATGGGCTGAAATTACGGTATACTTGTCTCTAGATTGTATACTTACTCCTTTCATTTTGTTGTTAAGTACCTATAAACTTTTCTATTTTTGGTTTATAATTCAATGCACTTGCTAACGTTTCAACTACTGAAATTGATATGGAAATTGTGTATTTCATGTTGAGGTTTAAATTGTGCTTGCAGAAACATTACAAGACAGACCATCCGCTAGCCAAAGAACATATATTTGAGAGGCTTGACAGCATGTGGAGATGTTGGAGGTATAAGTTGAAGCAAAAGTACTTTGTGGAGAGTGATCGAGCAAAATCTCTGCGTAATTTGAATGATCCGAGGGTGGACAAAAGCCAGTGAGAGGTATTAGTTAACTTTTGGTCAACCGATGAAGTAAAGGTAAATGATCATTTGAATGATACACTTAGTGACGTTTATGCTTCGTGTACTAACGTGAAAATGAAAACCAGAAAGAGTCGACAACAAACTCAAACAACCGATAAGGGAACTTGATAGGGCATACATCAGGCTCAAAGTCTATGCCAAGGAAGCAACAAGAACTGGTAAACATTTTTGTTAATACGTGACAAATGTATGTCATGTGTATTTGTTGATTAGTGACGTATACTTACTTGTTATTGTTTATTACTTGTTAGTACCTGAAAGATGGAAAGATTCGTTTCCGAAGGGAGATGTACATAGTCTCACGCACTCCCAAGGATGGGACTGTCCTAGAGTCTGCAAAGGGAAAGCTAGTAAGTTCTATACAACACAATGCAAACAAAGGTGGTAGAATGGGAGTGAATTTTCAGTTTTGATGGAATTTGTGCGTCACCCAGAACATGATCAAGAAAAGCAAGCAAAAGAATTATTTCCGTGCTTCCTTGCCCTTCCCCCATATATATCCTTAAACAAACACATGAAAAGTCAATCCCAAAAACATCATCTGGTCAAACCCCCCCCCCCCCCCCCCCGGGGTTCAGGTAGCCTTTGTGTCTGTCTAGCATTGTTTGCCCCTATAAAGGTGACTGCCTAATCCCCCTTTTCTTTATTCCTAATCATCATTAGTGTCTCTTTCAACCCCATTTTTGTCCTTTAAATCTCATCTTCTTGCCACACTCCAACATGATTAACACCTTGGGGCTCCACACTAATCATATCTTAATCTTGCCTTGCCTCCTCATTAGTGTCAAATTCTTGTTAAGCATGTCTTCCTCTCTTATTGTAGAATACATGACAGATCCAGATCTATAGAACAGATTAAGTAAAAGCATGCAAGTCAATGTGTAATCTTATGTATTAAATCACAAGTTCCATCAGTATAGTTCCCGGGCACTGTCCTATCCTTTTGAGTGGAATTGGAAGCTTTCATGCGCATTCGTTAGACTCTCAGCCAGTTATGAGTACCAAGAAAGACTCGTGACAATCATATTGACACCCTAAGATGACTTGTCAACTTTCAACTTCCCTACTTATTGATACCATAAAACTTGAAATACTACACCCCACCCCAACACCTCCCAGAGGTTAGGGAATGCCTCTCATGTCTTGCCAATTCCCAATTTTATGTCTCACATATTGCTGCATAGAACTTCTTAGTTCAATAATCTTGCACCAGGTTCATGACATAGTTACAGGAGCTTTGGAAGTCCATTGATGCTTACTTGAAAGATAGTTTCTCCATTTCGTGGCCATATGTTTCACACGTCTCCCTGAAAATTGCAGTTCATTATTAGTTGTTAGCAATTCACATTTGTATACTCACAAACAATGAACTTGTAGACTTTACTGTTTGCTTAGGTTACAGAACAAGAATGCTAGTCCAGTTCTCATTATGCTGCTTGTTTTGGCAAAAAGAAAGGGCAAAAACATCTAATGCCACGGTAAAACCATTTACACAGTAGCCATTTACATTTTGTGAAGTACTTTTCTCTTGCATTACCATATAATCTAGTGTTAGACCTTGCTCTTCCTTTACAGTATATGCTAGGCTTTTTTTTTTGGTAACTAAAAGCATATGCTATATAACCTTGTAAAAGAAACTTAGCATAACCTTGTAAAAGAAACTTAATATGCTATATAACTAGGCCAAGAATGAATGAGCTCCCTTGATGTCATATCCTCAAGGGAGCTCATTCATTCTTGGCATAAATATTTTGGTCCAACTTTCAGCGGGATATTTGTTTATTTTCTGAGTAGTTAAACCTTTTATCGTTACTATATGATCTGGGTTTGACTTAGTTTGATCTTAGATATCTGAACTCAGTTTAAAGATAATTGTTAGCTAGTCAATCGTAAGTTTTTTTTGTTATATATGGTCATTGATTCCCATTTTGGTTTCTAGTGAAATTGGTAATTTTCTCACGGGTTTTTGTCTCTTAGGATGAAATAAAAAAGAAACAAGATGCTGCTGCAACGTCACCAGGTGAGCCCAACATACTAGCTACTGGTCGCGATGACATACTTTCATGGACATGTGGTAAAGATGGCCATGGCAGAGTTCGTTGCATGAGTTTAGGGGCCAATATTACAAACACCTTTGGCAGAAGTTGAAGGATTACTGTTGGTCTTGGTCCAGATTTAATGGAAGAGCTCATTGTGCTGAAAGAGAAAGTGGCTAAAGTTGATGCAATGAAGTCTCAGCTAGAGGAAATGAACACGATGAAGTCTGAATTAGAAGAATTCAACAGCATAAAATCTCAATTAGAAGAATTCAACAAAATGAAGTCTATGATGGATGAGTTCGAGGCAAATTTCATGAAAGCCAGAGTCAAGTTCAAAGACCTTTAAATACTTAGGTAACATCCACTTCCTGTGGTTTGAATCAATTGCACCGATGAAGTTCCATTGGTGTCAAACTTTCAATCTATTGGTAAATGTAGACTTTTAGAGTTAATTGGGCAGTTTAATCAGCGATACATTTTATATGTGATTATGATTTGATAATTGGACCAGTGACAAACTAAGCCAATGGGATTTTGTATACTCGAAGGTATGGCAATATGTGATGAGTGATGTGATACTCTTTGCTATGAGGATATTTGATTGGTGACATGGAGAGGTATTTGATTGATGATATGGAGAGGTAGAGAGATGAGTTGTTATTTGAACGGTTAGTTGATTGGTGACATGTATAGGTAGAGAGAGAGTTGTTATTTGATTAGTTAGTTGATTGGTGACATGGAGAGGTAGAGAGACGAGTTGTTATTTGATTGGTTATTTGATGAGTGAGATATTACTCTTCGCCTCTTATTTTTCAGCTTATGTTGTTCTTTTTGTCTATGAAAAACATGATATACATTCTTATTTTGTACCACTTGAATAATAAGTAATTGGTGTCCCATTTTGTAGGATGGTTGTGATGGCGAGGAGCAGAAAGCAAACAATGCAAATGAAGATGAGTTTCCTTGAGTTGTTCGTGGTTTGTACTCGAGTGTGGTTGGTTTATATGCTTCATTAGTATAAGGTTATTTCGGAGACATTAAGATTTGTTAGAGTAAAACATGAAAATTTTTAGAATCTTTGTTAGGATGATGATGGTGAAATCTTTTGTGATTGGTATTGCAATTAATGGTCAGATTGATGTCTTTTCTATGCAATTAGGTGTTTGAAGATTATATAATTGTTATGGTTCGATGATGTTTATTCCGTGCACTGTTGTGAAATGAATTAGATGCAATAATTAGTGACAATAAATATGTATCCAGAAAAAAGCAGGAAAGGCCTACGGTATATCCGTCGCCAAAAGTTTAAACACCGTCGGCAAAGAGGAAAAAAGGCAACGTCAAATTTGTCGCCAAAAGTCTTAAAAACCGTAGGCATAGATAGAAAAGGCTACGGTAATTCCGTAGGTAAAAATCAAAAAATCGTGGGCATATGTCTGAAAGGCCTACGGTGCAACCCTAGCCAAAAGTCATAAACCGTAGGCACAGAGGGAAAAAGGCCAACGGTATGTCTGTAGGTAAAAGTCTTGAAAACCGTAAACACAAAAGGAGAAGAGCCTACGATACATCCGTAGGCAAAAGTCCTGAAAACCGTAGGGATAGGAATGAAAAAGCCTACGGTATATCCGTAAGCGAAAGTCTTAAAAACCGTTGGCGTAAGGGACTTATGCCAAACTCGGCATATGTATGTCCCTACGGAACAGCCGTTGGCTTATGTCTTTACTTCCGTAGGCATATGTCTATGCCATCGGAAGAAGCACCCACGGTATACTACCGTAGGCATAGGCTATGCCTACGGTACTTTTGAGCTATGCCAACGCTTTAGTACCGTAGGCATAGGCTATGCCTACGGTACTTTTGAGCTATGCCAAAGCTTTAGTACCGTAGGCATAAACCGTTTCTCTTGTAGTGCTAGGATGTGAGTAACAATCAAACATATATGCTAGAAGTATTCGTGTTTCCTAGAATCGAACTAAAAGAGCAACAGATAAACGGTAGACGGAACTGTTTGCGAAACAACATCATGCAGAAACATAATAATAAGTGAACTCAAAATCAGCTGATGTGGTGCTTCAACTCCCAGCCACCAGTGGTCGTCAAAGCTGCATGGCTGATACTAGTGCAGTACATTGCTTAGTTGAATTTGTTGGTGTTTTTGTGGGGGTGGGGGGGGCTGTTGGACAGCGGAGTGGCTTCAGTAACAAGAACTAATAACCAGTCCTGCGTCCTTGCAACACTAGATAACACATTGAATCTAAGGGCAGACTGAAATCTTTCAGGACCCTAAGAAAACTAAAATTTGAACAATAAAAAGCAGAGACCATGTTACATTTGGCTAAAGAACATTGCAAGCTACATTCAGCTAATGCTCATAAGTTGATGCACCACAGTCATGAGAAACAGATAGAACTGTGATCTTTAGCAGACTAGTGCAGAGTGCATACACGAGTTCGGATAGAATATTATGATAATACCTTCGTAGTAGGATCTTTCCTACCAAGTCTCTTTAAGTTTTGTGACACTTCACCATCAATATCCTGCATTGGCAAATACAACAAAGATCAATGGGTAATGACGCAATAGATGATTAAATAACTTGCGTACTCAGACTTCCTATCGTATCAAAAAGTCAACAGCATTGCAAGATCAAACTCGGGATTCAACAAATTTGGCACCTAAACCATCGCTGAATTTATAAATTCTAGAAAACGGAACTGAATTGACACTTGCATGTCTAGCCGCATAACATGGACCACTTTTTGCCAGGCCTATATTATTATCTATTAGCAGCGCAGCTTATCTTCGTCGGTCAGTTTCTGGCAGGATTTACGATTCGGCAGAGACAGACATAAGCATTCTAGTAACTATGCCAAACTCGTCCAGACTTTATGAGTCCCCCTTCTGTCCAAGTCTGGAAACAAAATCAAATAGACGTTTTGCTTGAATTTTGTTTGTGTTGGAGTTTATCCTTATCTACTGGAGACCCTTGGGCACACTTGAGTAAAGGATTCTGTAAACAACTTTTAATCAAATGCTTTTAGTATTTAATAAAGATGCGGTGCAATTTGGAATTTCAACTGCTTCATTACTACTAAACAATGGCAAGGAGCACGTTCTCATGCCCTGTATCCTGGTGCTCTTTCGAGCATAATTTCTGGTGTCTTTAGTACTCGTCCAGATGATTTACAAGCCATTATGTTATTAGCCAATACATGATCACGTATGGATAATTTCCGAAAGGCACTGCATACGTTGGTTTCATCCACATTCAATGGGATCTCTTGCTGTCATTTATGATGATTTTGATTATGCTACCTAGGGGTCAATATATGAGAGGATCTTTGTCATGTCACTGTTTTACTCGCTGTACTTTTTGGACCCATTTCACACTTAATAACGGCTTTATTCACTGAAAAGAGCATAACAGCAAGTCAACAATAGAGAAGTGAACGAAGCTACTTAAATTAGTGCCGGTAACTAGGGCGCGCAAAAGGTTATATATTACGATGTCATGGTCCTATTAAACTCAACTAAGCATCAAAAACATATAAGGACTAAGCACATTGATGTCGAATATCACTTTTTTCCAGGAGATTATCAATTGACTCAAGCTCAATCATTGTTTGTACTCGATTGGTGCATGCATCACTAGTTTCACCCTTAAAGAGATTTTTACATAAAATTAAGTTGAGGGAGCTCACCTAGTGTCTCTAAATTTGTTGGGATTGCTACGATATCCAACCTACAAATTAAACTGCTGGCTAGCTATCTATGCCCGCCGTTCCATTGGATTTTCCCTATTTAGTACATGTAAACGGTGACTTTTAACTCATTGTCTATATCCTAACTTGACTTGCCAAACGAGACTTATTTACTTATTTGCGCTCGATCCAATGCTTACAAGTAATTTGCAAAGAGTTAAACGAGAAAATCCTTGTTGCTGGACTGCCATTCATGTCAGACATATTCGTACGGCTAAAACTAATTCGTAATTACATATGTCAACTTCACAAATTAGTAACACGTAGTACCGGAGATGCGTCCACGCTTGCAAGAGAAGCATCGAGGCGTGAGCTGCAGTCAAAGCCTCCGAATCCAACGGCTGCGGCACCTGACGGCACCAGCGACGCAGCAAGACTGCAAGTAAATCGAATTCACCAAAAAATTATCTCAAAACCTAAATAAAACAGCTAGTAACAACCAGAGAGAGGGAAAGACAGAATTTATCTACTGCTGGAGGGCCGTGCTTTGGTTCTAGCCGCTTCTCCTTTTTGTCTTCCCATACTTCTTCTTCAAAATCGCCTCTAATTGAACCTGGAATGGAGCCTGCAATACCTTGTTAGACTGTTCAGCTTGTCTTTGGCCGCTGTAGATTACAACGCCACGAGCTCTTAGACACGGTACGATCGATAGATAGGGAGGGGGAAAGGGAGCTGAGAAATTCTTCACAGAAGAACACCAATTTTGTTTTCCCGGTTTAGGGGGAAGACCGGGAGAAAGTTGATAGGCGGACCAATGTAGCACCGCCATGGTCATACAGTCAAAGGCTATATCTGTAATTTCAGCCTTGAAAAGCGCCTTCTAAAAATAAAGATTAGTCGCAACTAATCTTTAAATACAACGAATCACAGTAGCACACGTATATAAAAATAAAATTAATAGTATAAATTTTATCAAAAAAATACAAGTATCAGTTTACTGTTATATTCAGTAAAATAAATCTTAAATTACGAAAAAATAAGCTTGCATGCATGTCCACAAATAAGTTAGCAAAATATTATTAGCATATCAAACTTGGCGTCAATTCTATTCTTTAATGAATTTTTAGTTTGTAAAAATCAATCATATTTTTATAGATAGTTATTTACCGCATAAGATTTTTATTTTGTATCACTTTTTAAAAGTTTCCTTAAAATGTTACTTTTCATTATTATAGGTCGGTGATTATGTAACACTAAATCATGTTTTTCCTTAATAAGTACTTAAATACAATGATCGCTAAATATAGTAAATAATATTTTAAGTTTAATAAGATTTTTGCAAACATTTATCACAAGTACCTTTTAGTAGTGGGATCGAACCAGGGGGACAAAACACCTCTCCAACCTCTATCTAAAAAACCAAACACACCAAGAACGTCACTATGGCCGTCTCACCGAGCTTCCGCGCTTGTGGGGCGGCAGCCACTTCGGTGATTCGATTGTAGGTTCTTTATACTCGTCTCTTGTCTTGGTCTTTGTTATGACGTGATCAGTGGGTGGCCGGCGGCAAAAGTGGTGAGAGGATTGTGGCGAAGCGCATCTCACTGGATTTGATCGGAGACGGCGACCTCAAGGCAAGTCTCCGATCTCTGTCGATCTAAGAATATCTAAGTAGATCTGCTCTATCGTCCTCTTTTCCACCTTTGCCGGAGATGACCAAAATCTCACCGGCAATTTTGACAGTCATTTTCTAAATAATCCTTCAGCTATATAATTTTCATTTTTATCTGCTTCCTATTGCAAAGAGGTGGAGGACGGGTTTGTGGTGGCTTTTGTAGTAACAGGAGGCTTGCTGTAGAGGAGATTAGCCTTGGTTTGGGTTTGTTTTGTGGAACCCGTGCGGTCTTTGGAGGGTGGGGTGGGGGGGGATAGGGTCTTCGTGGGGAGGGGGGATGGGGTGGGGTGAGAGTTCTGTTTGGGAAGAAAATAGGGGGATCTGAGGCCCCGGGGGTGGGGGGTAGGGGATAGATCTGTATTGTGGGTTTTAGGGTAATCTGGTTCTTGTTTTGGGGGGGGGGGGGGGTGTTGGGGTTTTAGGGCTCTTTCCTGGTTTTGAGCGTCCTGGGTGACTACTTTGGTATGTTGCAGGTGCATGGTGGTTCCTCCGCCCGATATTGTGCGGTTTTGGTTGCGGATTTGGTTTGAATTCGATAGACAATAGTAGAAGGATGAATATTGTGGTGTTGAAAATCCTTGGTTGTGTGCTGCACTTGTGAGCCTGGATGTGTGATGCGCCTTCTTAAACGGTGTGCTCACGTTTGGGTCGTGTGGTTTCCGATTGTTTTGCTATATTGTTACCATCTTGTGCGGCGTTGTTTTGTTCTTTTTCTGAAATTGTAAACTTTGCATGTTATTTTAAGTTGAGTTAAAGTGTAGGATATACTCTACTCTAATTTAGTTGTAATATGTATAAATTTATTAGATTTTTTTGTTATTATTGACTATTCTGGTCATGCATACTGAGTCACGGGGATATCGTCACCTATAATATCTTTAAGCTCAACAACATAGCGACTCTTATAATCGTTGCAAAATCATTTTATTATCAATGCTATTCTAGAATTTATTAAAAAAAATACCTTTTAGTAGTACCTTTTAATATCACTAACTATCATTGATCGTCTTTATAGGAGGTTTTAACTATTTTTTTATAACACGACCATAAATTGCCTCTACAGAAAAAAAAAAAAACTATCTTCTTATAACACACATAGCAGTTAAATGTTTTCTTTTCCATATCATTAATTATTGCTCAAAAGATTGATACTTGGTTGCTATTTTATTTTCGTTTGGCACATTAGAGGATGCAAGAAAGTAAAATACATACGCACAGCTTCATTCTTTTTTTTCTTTTTTCTTTTTTGATATAAATGACTGGCAAAAGAGTACCCTTTTAGTTTACGCCAAAATGCTACAAAAGATTTGGCTGTCTGAAAATTTAAACAAAACCGTACAATTATTTGGCAAACAAGATAACATATTTGAGGCAACAGGGCTGCCGAAGGGCAAAAAGTGCTTGCAAAACCTATTTCTCTCTCTCTCTCTTTCCATCTCTCCCTCTCTCTCTCTCTATATATATATATATATATATATATATATATATATATATCCATATAGGGAGCTGATCCGTTGATAACGCTAGCAAAATAGAAGATTTTGCTAGCGCGATCTAGCCGTCCACGCGAGATCTGTGGACGGTCCAGATCTTTTTCTTGCAGTTTTTTAAGTTCGTCCGCTACATTATGTAGCGGACGATTTTTTGACAAAAATACCCTCCAGCTTAAAAAGAGTGTACGCTACATTATGTAGCGGACTAGTTTTCAAACTTTTTTTCTCTTTCCGTCATTAATGTTCTGACTTCTTTCTCCTTCTCTCTCTCCTTTATCTCCGTCCGCTACATTATGTAGCAGACTAGTTTTCAGACTTTTTTTTCTCTTTCTGTCATTAATGTTCTGACTTCATTCTCTTTATCTCTCTATTTTATTTCCTTCTTCTGACTTCTCTCTATCTCTCTCTCTCTCTCATACATCACTTTTTTAACTTGTTTATCTTTCTCTCTCTTTTCTTTCACCATTTTCTCTCTCATCCTCATCTTTCACCTTTCTTATTATGAATATGGGTCGTTAGCCAGCAGTAAGACAATGAACAACCTGTAACACTGGATGTGTATTCACCAGATAGATGTGTATAGTGGATTGACAGAGTTGATTTATCTAAAAATGATTTGAAGGCTTAATGGATTAGAGTTTCTTGATTTATCTAAAAATAATTTTAAGGGTCAGATCTCGGATAAGCTGGTGAAATCAAGTCTTTTCTCTCTCATCCTCCTCTCTCTCTTTAGCTGGTGCAATCAAGTCTTCAAGGCGTGGATATGAGGTTGCTGGTTGTCTGCGAGTTTGATGAGTGTTTCTAACTCAAATAACATAAGTTTAATTTTTCAGGAATTAATGGTATTGTACAGATTTCTTTTCGTTTTAGGAGACAAATTCATGGAATTCATGGAAGAAAGAAGGATGAGAGAGAAAGGACAGAGGAAGACTCAGAAAAAGTAAGTAATTAACGACAGAAGAGAGATAATAAGAGAGAGAAACATGTCATAATGAGGGAAATGAGAGAGAAAGAGAAAAGTGTCTGCTTACTCGTCCGCTACATAATGTAGCGGACAGAGCTGGAGAGTCTTTTCGTCAAAAAATCGTCCGCTACATAATGTAGTGAACAGACTTAAAAAAATACAAAAAAAGATCTGGACCGTCCACAGATCTCGCGTGGACAGCCAGATCACGCTAGCAAAATGGGATATTTTGCAAGCGCGATCTGACCGTCCATCCTGAAAGATGGACGGCCCAGATCGCGCCCTTTTCGAATACTGTCAGTCGTCCGCGACACTATGTCGCGGACGGACTTTTTTACCTTTTTGCCCCTCCGCCCCGTCCGCTACACTGTTTCCCGGACAACATTCAAGTTTTACGTTTTTTTAAAGTACGTCCGCTACGTTATGTAGCGGACTATTTTTTTGACAAAAATACCCTCTAGCTTCCGTCCGCTACATTATGTAGCGGACTAATCTTCTAACTTTTTCCTCTTTCTCTCTCCTTTTCCTCATTTAATGTTCTGACATTTTTCCTTTCTTTCTCCTCTCTATCTTCATTTTTTTCTCTTTCTCTCCTTTCTCTAATTAACTCTCTGACTCTCTCTCTCTCTCTCTCGTCCATGCCAGAAATTGAAGGGAAGAGAAAGCCTCTTGGCCCGCGAAGAACCCCTTGTGCGAAGAAGTTGCCATTAGGAGGAGCAGCAGCGGCTGTTGGACCTCGCGGTTGATCAGGCGAATCAGCGTTGGCGGCGGCAGCGGCGGCATCAGCGGTGGTATTGTTAGTCATGCTTCGGAGCTGTCGCCGGCGGGGTAGGAGAGAGCATAGAGCTCAACTAATAGCACCAAGACCAAGCCTAACACCATCTCGTCCACCTAGAACAACGGTGACCGCGGGATGGACACCATCTTGTCCACCTAGAACAGCTCCGCTTCCGGCGACGACAGAGGAAGGAAGCAATCCACCTGCTGTGGCAACCCCATTTTGGGTGGTAAAACTGAGACCCAATTGAAATTTTGAGAATTTTGAGACCCAATTGAAAATTTGAGACTTAATTCTTCATCTGCTCTCTACCTCTCTCTGTTTAGATTAGTTATTTATCTTGCATAGAGATTTGGGATGGTGGAGGTTTGAATGATGGTGGTTCGGGGAGGCAGAGGTTCAGTAGCGGTGGCGATGGGTTCAGTGGCGGTGGCCAAATGATGGTGGTTGTGGGTTCATTTGAGTTTAATTTTTGTTGTGGTTGTGGGTTCATATGAGTTTCTGGTTGTCTTGTAAGGAATTTTTGGTGATGCAGCTTCCTTTTTTAATTCCTACAGAGGCTTTTACAGGTTCAGCACTTCAAAGGATTGTTGTTTGGCCAAGAAACAAGTAGAAAGATGCAAAAAAGGTTCTTCAGTGCTTATCATCACTTGACCAAAAAAGAGCCCAGTAAAGAGCCCCAATCCAACTCACGAAAAATCAACAACACATTGCCCAAAACAAAAACAAAAATACAGGAAGAAATACAAGATCGACAACAAATATAGTACGGCTTGTTGCTGATGGACTTGAACGGGTTCTGTCCGATGGAGCTGCAGGTGGCCGGACACACTCTTTCTCTCTACTCTGTGTGTGAAGTGAAGCAGGATAAACATGAAAGAGAGAGAGAGAGAGAGGGGGGAGGATGAGAGAGAAAATAAAAAGTGGTAAGAGAAAGAGAAAGGAAAGAGAATATTCATGAGAAAGAGAAAGAGACATGAGCATTGATGAGGGAAGAGAGAGAGAAATAGAACATGTCAGCCAAATAATGTGAGAAATGAGAGAGAAAGGGAAAAAAAGCACTGCCTACTCGTCCGCTACATAATGTAGCGGACGAGAGCTGAAGGGTATATTTTTTAAAGTACGTCCGCTACATAATGTAGCGGACGTACTTTAAAAAAACGTAAAACTTGTTGTCCGGGAAACAGTGTAGCGGACGGGGCGGAGGGGCAAAAAGGTAAAAAAGTCTGTCCGCGACATAGTGTCGCGGACGACTGACAGTATTCGAAAATGGCGAGATTTGGGCCGTCCATCTTTCAGGATGGACGGTCAGATCGCGCTTGCAAAATACCCATTTTGCTAGCGCTCTCAACGGATCAGCTCCCATATATATATATATATATATATATATATATATATATATATATATATATATATATATATATATATATATATATATATATATATATATATATATATATGGGAGCTGATCCGTTGATAGCGCTAGCAAAATGGGGTATTTTGCTAGCGCGATCTGACCGTCCATCATGAAAGATGGACGGTCCAGATCGCGCCTTTTTTCAAAACTGATCCCCGTCCGCCATACTGTCTCGCGGATGGGATTTTTACCTTTTTGCCCTCCTCCCATGTCCGCGAGACTGTCTTGCGGACGCCTTTCTGTTCCTGACATGTGTCAGGAAAAAGGCGTCCGCGAGACAGTATGGCGGACGATCTCTAGGCTGACACATGTCAGGACCTGTCCTCTCGGTCGCCTATAAAGTCTCCTGTCAGAGCCCCGAGAACTGTCCCCTTGGTATCTGTGACGTCAACAGCGTGCGCTTAGTGGGAAATCTCCAATGTAGCGGACGGCGTCCCTTCGTCCACTCTCTCCTGCTATAAATATTTAATCAGATCGGGCTATATATATTATTGTAGCGGACGGCGTCCCCTCTCTCTCTCTCGAACATCTAACCCAAGCCGCTACCCCATCTACGGCGACTCACATCTCCGGTCACCCACATCTCCGCCGACACCACCGTCCTCCCCTCAACGCCGATCTCGATGGCTTCTGGATCGGAGACCACCTACGCCTACGATTATATTGGCAACTTGCACCTGGTAGGCAAACACTTTTTCAAAGTCATGATGCCGGGATTTGAGCATGAACTTGTAGGCTATCCCTCTTTCTCTTTCTCTTTCTCTGTATTTTCGTGTGTTAAAAGTTTGATCTTTTGTTTTTCTTAACCAAAACTAACCTATTTTTTGTATTGTGTTTGGTAGGACATACCGGAAGCATTTACCAATCAATTTACAACAATTCATGATAGTGCAAGATTATATAGCCGCAAGGGGGCATGGCAGGTTGAAATCAAGCTGAAGCCCGGCCGATCCCAAAAAAAGGAATTCGCAGAGGGTTGGAACGTCTTCGTGCGCCAGCATGGCCTCGAACTCGGGGACTTTGTAGTGTTCGAACACCTTGGGTGGTGGGATTTTCAAGTTGTAATCTTTGATCGGAGCGCTTGTGAAAAGCTTTCGTACCCCATTTGTGAACCATAGTTTATTATAATAAAAAAATTTATGTTCTTGTTTATTATGTTTCCAAATTTTTTCTTGCTTAATTGTGCCTTTTTTTGTTGCCTTGATATATTGAGATCGTTGATTGTGAATCGTACATTATTTTTTGGAAAAATTGAGATTGTTGATTCCGTCGCTAAAACAAGTCTTCGGGCGTCAGTTTATTAAAATAGCATTAACCTACTATGTCGCTAAAACAAGTCTTCGGGGCCAATTTATTTCAATTTATTAAAACTGCATTACGGGCGCCAATTTATTCCAATTTATTACATTACGCTACATTGTATAGCTCTATATATAGCGGATATAAGGCCCTCCGCTTAGGCCGGGGTTCGGGAAGGTCGGAACTAAATGTCTGGTCCGTGCCAACCATTTTCTGGACCTGGAACTAAATGTCTGGTCCGTGCCAACCATTATCTGCGGTATGTATATCCGCGATACTATATAGCGGACAGTCTATCAGCGTCTGCGGGGCCGTCCGCTACATAGTATAGCGGACGTAGAGAAGACAACAAAAAGAAAAAAACTAAGTGTTGGAGAGGTGGTATTCTGCGGGGCCGTCCGCTACATAGTATAGCGGACGTAGAGAAAACAACCAAAAGAAAAAAACTAAGTAACTAAGCGTTGGAGAGGTGGGTATTCTGTGGGGCCGTCCGCTACATAGTATAGCGGACGTAGAGAAAACAACCAAAACAACCAAAAGTCTATCGTCCGCGATACTATATAGCGGACAAGGAACAGACTGGTGTCATCCGCGATACTATATAGCGGACGGCAAATATATATTGTCCAGCGGACAGCAAATATATATATTCAAACCCAAAAGAAAGTCCTATAACTTCGACACTCTTCTCCGTTCTTCCTACTCACAAATATTCCCAGCGGCGTTGGCAAGCAGATCTGCGCAATTTCTTCATAAGAGCAGCTTTAATACCCTAATAGATCACGTAAGTTCACAAAATCAATCCTTTACATGTTTCTAATCTATAGTTGTGATCAATATTGCGTTTTATGCGTGGTTTTGATTATGCATTGAGCATGTGCTAGCGATGATGAGGATTTATATATGTATGTATTTGTTCATGTGCTAGCGTTTGTAAAATCCGATTCCATAGTTTCAGTTGCAAAAAATGGAATTTATCCCTGGACCAGAAGATCCATCCGTGTTATACGACCAAGCCAACCATATCAGTACGCTCATATGGGATGGTGGAGTAAGATACATTATTTATCAACTTTCTTATTATTACGAACGTTGTTTTACCGTTCATTTTGCTTAAATTGTATTTATTAATAATTCGTAGGAAAGAGAACTTCTCACCACCGTAGAAGTATCTCGCGAGTTCACGAGATGGAAATTGAACAAGTCCCAGAAAAGGATACTGCGTGGAATTGGGTTTGGGATTTTCACGCATGGGCAGATCTTTCAACAGCTTGACCGGGCCTTGATAGGTGCCCTTGTTGAGAGGTGGAGAAGTGAAACGAATACGTTTCACTTCCCGCTCGGAGAGATGACGATTACCCTAGAAGATGTAGGGTTCATCTTGGGGTTGCCGGTGACGGGGCGGCCGGTAATTGCTCCTCCGTCAGACGCAACGAATAAGAGAACAGCGCGAGACTTCTTCACTTCGATACCCCAGGATCAATTTAGCACTGGTGGTATAAAGTTGAAGTGGTTGGTAGATACCTACGGGGTTTTGCCGGAAAACTATACGGGCCGTGAGCTTGTGGTGTACACAAAGGCCTTCCTCTTGTGGGTGATGGGGGCAATTTTATTCCCAACGACGTCGAAGAACACGGTCAGCGTGAAATATTTACCGTTGTTGGGTAACCTGTCGGAGGTTGGGGATTATGCCTGGGGTGCAGCGGTTCTTTCGTATCTGTACCGAGCATTGCACAAGGCAACGAGGCCCAACTCCAAAGCCATATGTGCATGTCTCTCGCTATTGCAGGTATATCATATAAATCATGTCTTCGTTATTGTGTTTTATTTTTGTTGAATCGACGATATAAATATAATTTTTTGATGTTCTCAGGTGTGGTCTTACGAACACCTTGCTCCCGGTGCACCAACGCGTAGGGATGGAACCGATAAAGTCTGGCCTCGGTTGTGTGCTTGGGAGTACAGCCGGAGGGCTAGCCACTACAAGAGGAGAGTCGATCCCCATCACAACATTACGTACTATCGAGGGGAGTTCGACCGTCTATCTCCGGGCCAAATGCGTTGGGCACCGTACATACGTTTGGCGCGACGGGTGGGAGAGTCGTTCGTCTTCACGCTCTCCGGGTTGCAGCGCACACCCCTGATCCATTTCGAGGTCGCAGAGTGGCAGCTGCCCGACCGAGCAATGCGCCATTTTGAGTTGGAGCAGGGTTTGCCAGTCGATGCCCCGGATATGAGGGTTAACAGGAACCCACCGGATGTCGGAGTGTTTGGCACCGCCAATGCGTACGAATTGTGCGCGGCCGAAATAGAGCTTTGGACTTCTTGGCAGGACACACTGGCGGCCATCGTCTCGGAGCCAGACCCCGTTATCAGCATCGATCAGTACGATGAGTGGTACTACCGCATCACGCGGAGGAGAGTAGCCCCTGTAAACTTTGAACGTGGGGAGAGGTATGCGCCTAGGGGTCAGATCGATGAGCGTATGGCATACAATCTCGTAAGTTGCCCAACAAGTCTGACTTGAACCAAATTAGTTGAATATAAATGTCTGATTGAAGTTACTTAATTTTTTATCTCTTTGGATGTAGGTTAATGCCTCGCTTGCATTCTTCCAGAAGTTGAGTGAGCGGAGGGATCTGGTGAGCGCAATGGGCGAGGATCTTTGCCAACAGGCTGCGACATTGGCTTTAGGCTGCGGGAATTTTTTGCGCCAAGCATCGGGACAGTCTTCGGGAGTCAGCCCGGGAATGGGTTATACGGGCGTCAGCCAGGGATACGGTGATCCCTCTGGACAGGCTTCAGGGGTGAGTCAGGGAGTTGGTGGTACCTCTGAAGCGGGGATGGGACAGGCTCAAGCGTCGTGGGGCGATTACAGCGGCCCCTCCTTCAATTTGTTCCCGGAACCCCTCTCTCAAGTCACGCAAGACTGTCCTTTCGGAAACTACGGTTTCTCCGAGGCACTGCCCATTGTCCCGTGGGCGGGACCAGTTGGCGGCCCCGGAGGGGAATATCAGCCGGCCGAAGAAGGAATTGGAGGCCAATATCCCCCGATCGACCCCCGAGGGCAATATCCGAAAGGGCATCCAGCCAGGCCCCTAAAGCCGCATAAATGCGATCTAATCCGAGCCCGTTATTTTAGCGGGGCCCCCCAAGACGGAGCGTCGTATGACATGGATCACCCCGAGGGCTTGGATTACAATGCCTCGTGGACAGAGATCGCCTCGCTGGCGCCGGGAGCTTGGTTAGACAGCGGTGTCATCTCGCACTACGTGCAAATTCTGAGGCGAAGGTGTCGGGAGCATCCAAACATCGGTCCGCGCGTGTTTATCTTGGATGCTTTTTTTCATCAGCTCCTAGTACAAGAGTGGCACGACTGGGGCAATGCAAGGAAGGGGAGAACCATGGCCCAGTGGAAACCGTCCCCTAACCTACAAGCATATCTTGCTAGGGATAGTCCAGTGAGCGCAAGTGTTGCCGACGTGTTTCTAATCCCCTTTTTAGGGAATGCCCACTGGTACTTGGTTTGCTACGAACCATTACAGAGCACGGTTTCAGTCGTCGACAGTCTCTACGATGATACCGACGTGATGCCTGTGATTGATATGTACCGAGGCATAGGCCAGTTGGATGCCATGGTAAGATCATGTTTCCTTCTTATTGTAACTTGCATATTATAAAACTGATTAATCTTATTTTGCTAGCTATGTTTAATGCTTATTATGTTTCTCGCAGAATCTTTTTGCTGCCCTGGTCAATGGTAGGCGTCGGGAGAAGGTATCGCGCAGGCCGGTCCTCATTTTCCGATTGAAGAGGAGTAGGCCCAAGCAACATAATTCCTCGGACTGCGGCGTCTTCCTCTGCATGTACATGGATTACATTTGCCGGTCTGAGAGCCTCAAGAAGACTGTCTGGAGCGAAGAATGCATACAAGACTTTAGGTATAGGATTGCTTGGCAAATTATGAATGGCCGGCCTAGAGCTATTAGGTTTATTGTAAATCCGTGTAAGGAACATCATTCCCGCGAGAGATGATGTTCCCCAATTCACATTGTAACGTTACAACACTTTTTTTAAAAAAATTTATTGAATGCGATTGATTTTATTGACCGATATGATTTAACGGTGGGAAACCAAGTGTTGGATATCTGTCTGTTGGATATTTGTCTATCTGCAGGGCAAGTGTTCAAAAAATAACCAAGTGTTCGATAATCAGTGTTTCTGCCCGGCCCTCCGCTACATAGTATAGCGGACGTAGAGAACCAAAAAAAAAAAACTCAAAGTGTTGGGGGCCGTCCGCTACATAGTATAGCGGACGTAGAGAAGTCAACCAAAACAAAAAAACTAAGTGTTGGAGAGGTGGGTATTCTGCGGGGCCGTCCGCTACATAGTATAGCGGATGTAGAGAAAACAACCAAATGAAAAAAACAAAGTAACTAAGTGTTGGAGAGGTGGGTATTCTGCGGGGCCGTCCGCTACATAGTATAGCGGACGTAGAGAAGTCAACCAAAACAAAAAAAAAAACTGTATTGGAGAGGTGGGTATTCTGCGGGGCCGTCCGCTACATAGTATAGCGGACGTAGAGCAGTCAACCAAAACAAAAAAAAAACTAAGTGTTGGTTGGAGGTATTCTGCGGGGCCGTCCGCTACATAGTATAGCGGACATAGAGAAAACAACCAAAAAAAAACTAAGTGTTGGAGGAAGTATTCTACGGGGCCGTCCGCTACATAGTATAGCGGACGTAGAGAAGACAACCAAAACAAAAAAAAAACTAAGTGTTGGAGAGGTATTCTTTAATACCTTAGGTTTCTAATGTTGTGCTGCGCAGAGTAGCGGACAGTGTAAGAAATCACATATAAAAAAATGAGAGTAAAGGTTATTACAAACGGATCATTACTAAAAGATTATTACAAAATGTCCGACAGGTTTGATGGCTCATAAAAGATTATTACAATAAATATTCAGTACACTAAAGTTCCACTGCAGCTTGTTCGTCCTCATCCTCGGCATCATCTTCTTCCCCGTCTTGCAAAGGCACTGGACTTATCCCCAGTGCCTTGTAATGGTTCCGCTTGTCGTGGTCTGTCATTTTGTTGCACAATGCACACCTTCTCAGCTTTTTTGGTTGAGTTGCCGTCTCAATAGAGCTTTTCATCCGCGTAGATCTCTTGCGGCCTTTCGTTTGCGATATAATTGGATCCGAAGGCCGGATATCATTGTCGTCTCCCTCCCCCGGCTCGTCATCTTCTGATCCCGTCGTAGGCTCGGTGTCAACCGCATTGCTGACTGAAGCTGCTTCCAATTGGTCGACGATGGGCTCTTGCTGCTGAGCTACCTCGAGGAGATGTTTATATCCGACCATTGTAGCAGCACCCTTTACGGACAAACGGGTGAACATCGTCACCAGATGATTATACCGCAACGTCTCTGATTCTTCAAAGTCAGTATACGGGTGCTCCGGAAAGGAAATGGTACCGTGCAACTAGAGTTGTCAAACGGGCCGGGCGGCCCGCGGGCTGGCCCGACCCGGCCCGGTTCTGGCCCGGCCCCGGAGATGAATAGTAGCGGCCCCAGCACAGCGGGCTTGGGGCCTGGACCAGGCCGTCAATTGCTGCGAAAAAGCCCGGCCCGGCCCGGCCCGGAAACGGGTTTGGCCCGGCCCGAAGTCGGCCCGGGTCTGGCCCGGGTCTGCGGCCCGGGGTTGGCCCGGTCTGCGGCCCGGGTCTGGCCCGGGGCTGGCCCGGTTTTGGCCCCACTTGTTTGAATTTTTTTGTTTTTCCCCCCCTTTCTTCCACCCATTTTCCAAAATTTCACTTTTACCCCCCCAACAGCAATATAACGGCTAGTTTGGGGGGTATTTTAGTCTAACCTATATTTTTCAACTCCTTTACACTCTTACCCTCCCCAACAACTATAAACGGATAGTTTGTAGGGGTATTTTGGTCTTTTGTGAAGTTTCTAAAATCTATAAATTCACACCATTTCTCTCTAATTTTTCACACCAATCTTCTTACTCTCTCTTACCTAAACATTCTATATTTCTACAAGCTTTGCTACTATTTTCCTCTCCAATTACTACTCTTGCTAATTACTACTAGTATTTACTAATTAGTACTCTTGTTTATTAATTACTAGTCTTGCTAAATTCTTTTTAATTACTACTCTTGCTAATTACTACTAGTATTTACTAATTAGTACTCTTGTTTATTAATTACTAGTCTTGCTAAATTCTTTTTAATTACTAACTCTCTAATATTTGTTACTCGTTCATTCTTTTAATTGTTATTTCTTATTACTACTCTTATACTTGTGTATTTAGTTACTCTTACAAAGTTTAGCGTGAAATATGGCTGGATTATTGAAGAAAATGAGGCGTGCATCGTCATCACGAAAAACATCATCATCATCGCAAGCACCACCACCAGCACAAGCGCCAGCGCCACGGCCATCACAAACACCAATCCAAGCACCAACACAACCATTCGTTCCTGGACGAATGAGTACAGGCTGTATGATAGATACCCAAGCCAATTGGGAGTTCAATCAAAACATTCCAGATTTTGAATACACGCCTGATGAAGACCCCCCGCATTATAGTCAAGGACGCAGCTCGGTTGGCGAAGCTACTACTCCGTGGCATAATCTCAACCCTATGCCTGGTCATGATGAAGAAGGGCCGAGCAATGCCTCCGGTAATGAGCCAGAAGTCCAAAAGGGGAAAAAAAAGAAAGCCGAGTGTTGGAATCATTTCGATGTAGTTACGGTGGACGGCATCCGAAAAGCTCGATGTAAGTACTGCGCTAAATTATTTTCGTCTGGTAGTGGTAATGGACATCTTAACAGGCATTACCCTCTGTGTGCACCTCGACAAGGCCACGTCGAACCTACCCAAACGCAGTTATCTTTTGACGGTAAGTTATTTGTTTATAATCAGCGAGAGCAAAGAGACGGTCTCGCTGAATTTGTTATTCATGATGAACAAGCCTTTTCTTTTGCCGATAATCCTAAGCACTCTAGATATATGAACACATACGTTCAACCTTTGTACAAAAAGGTTCATAGAAACACAACTAGATCCGATGCACTCCGACAGTACAATGCTGCTAAAGCACGCCTTATCGATTATTTCGATAAATTTGAAGGTAAAGTTAGTCTTACTTCTGATATTTGGCAATCTCCTTATACTTTTGTTAGTTATTCTTGTGTGACCGCTCATTGGATTGATGTAGATTGGGTTATGCACAAGAGAATCATCGCTTTCGAGCACTTCCCTTATCCGCATGATGGAATGAACATTGCTATTCTTATATTAAAAGCATGCACCACATTTAAAATTAAGGATAAGATTATGAGTGTTAGTTTTGATAATGCTTCTAATAATAAAGTTGCTGTTGCAGCTTTAAAGGAGAGCTTCAACCTGTACTTAACGGTGAATTATTTCATGTTCGCTGTGTTTGTCACATTATTAATTTAATTGTTCAAGATGGTTTAGCTGCTGCAGGAGATATTCTTGTCAAAATGAGGGGTATGACAGCGTATGTTAATAGCTCGAGTCCGAGAACACAACAATTTAAAACGTTGTGTGTTCAATATAATATGCCTCGCAGGAGAGCAGTTACAGATGTGGTCCACAGGTGGAACTCTACATACCACATGCTTTTACACATTCTGGCATACCGAGAAGTCTATACGCATTTTCTACTAACCCAGTTCCCAGCCGGCTTGCCAACTCAAGAGGAATGGCAGATGGCCACATACCTAGCTGAATTTTTGGAGGTATTCTACACGTCTACCAATTTATTGTCTGGTACGTACTATCCCACCTCTCCTCTCGCTGTAATAGAAATTCTGAAGATGGCTACAATGTTAACAAAATGGAGATATATAGGACCCTTTAAGGAAATAGTAAAAGTGATGGATCAAAAATTTAATAAATATTGGAGTAAGCTGCCTGTTATTTTTACTGTGGCTACTTGTTTAGATCCTAGGTTAAAGTTGCATGGCGTGAACGCCTCGATACAAGAGATATCGAAATTAATGTGCTACACAGCAGAGGAGACAACCGCATTCACAGCAAAAGTGAGCAAGAGGTTTGAGGACTTGTTCAACGTCTATCGTAATTCTGCTGACGTGCGCGGGCGAGCTACATCATCATCCACTGTTGAGAGGTATTATGCGCCATACCTTCAGGGCTTTGAACATCTAGTAGCAAGACAACTACCAGGTGAAGGTACTTCTAATTCGGCAGGTTCGTATACTTTTTCCTCTTTTAATGAGATTGGTGTATATGCAAATACTGATCATTATTCTGATTTATCAAGGCAAGAACAGGTTAATTTTAATTTGTTAAATTTTTGGAAACAAAATCAAAACATGTATAAAACTTTATCCCAAATTGCACGGGATGTACTGCCAGTGCAAGCCTCCACGGTTGCTTCAGAGTCGGCATTTTCAGCCAGCGGGAGGGTTTTGGATGACAGGAGGAGTCGTCTTAACCCCGAGTCGCTCGAGCTATGTGTATGTTGGAAGGATTATCTTGATGCGAAATACCGCGAGCAAGATAAACCGATTGATGATAGGAAGAGCAGTGACTCGGATATTGAAGTACTTCTGGATGATTAGGTAATTTGTTTTTATTTTCCTCTTTTGATCCTTTTGGTTGACGTTGCAGATTTCTTGATCTTTGATTGCTGATATTTTGGATAGACATGCATTATTATTTTGATTGTTAGAATTTTAAGAATAAATTTTTTCACAAAATATACTTTTTTTTCCATATATATAAAATAAATTTTTACAAGCAAGATATATATTTTTTCGTATATATAAAAAAATAGGTAACTTCGCCTGTTTGTTTACAAGCAGCCGGTCCCAAGCCCGGATAAAAGGAGGAGGGCCTATGAATACATTTATTATTTTTCTATATAAATTGTTATGTGTTAAGATTTTATTAATAAAGCTCATCAAGAAGAGTATGAAAATGTTTAACATATAATAAAAAATATAATGGCTAACAAATAAATATGTATATACATACATACATATATATGTATATTACTTATAATGAAATAAAAGGATAAAGATTAGGTTCGTTAAATTGTGAATATTGCCTAGAGATGAAATTTAAAATTGAATAACAAGAAGAAAAAAAAAAAGGGCCCGGGCCCGGCCCTAGCTATTGGGCCTGGACTGGGCCTAGGTTTGCCTTCGGCAGGCCCGGCCCGGCCCCACAGCAGGCCCGACGGGCTTGGGCTGGGCCGGCCCAAGCCCGGCCCTTTGACATCTCTACGTGCAACCTGTTTGCACCTTTCGTCCACCGTGGCAGGACGTATTTATCGGGGATTGTCCTGATATTCTTCTGTGTGAAAAACCGCAGAATGTGTCTACACAGGATGCCATGGAACTCAAACTTCTTGCAAACACATGTCACCGAGTCCGTCAATGTGTCGTGGGTCACCGTATAAATTCTGCGCAGCTTCTCAGGGACGAGGTCATTCACGAGCGAATAAACCTTGTACTCACGCGACGACTTTTCTGCCACCTTGTATATACTGTATCGGCCCGATTTTTGCAGCTCTACTTGGTATAGCAGGAAGATCTCCTTCGTATAGACTTTGGCACCGTTCAGCTCCAGCGGGGTCTCAAGCAACCTTCTCCTTTGTTTGTACGTGGTTGCAAAGTCTGCAGCCCTTTCTTTCACGAACAACGACGCAACCGCTTTTTGTGCGGATGTGACGAAACTCTTCAAATTGGTAGCTGTACCCACATAACTATCGAACGTGGCATTCATAGATTCACTCCTGCCCGTCGTTTTCATGCCCGCAGAAAAATGACTTCTCGTGTAAACGCCAATCCATTGCTCTTTGAGCCCGTACAAGTGCTGGAGCCACTCGTTGTCTTGCAATGAGTAATCCCGAACAAGCTTTTCCCACCTCTCCTCGAATTCCTCAATCGTTAATGACTTGAGGACGCATTTGTCAAAATCCTGTTTAAAGTCTGGATACTTTGCGTACATGTGATGCAGACGTTCCGGGTATTTGTTGCTTATGTGCCAAGTGCACAAGTTGTGTCGAGTATCTGGGAAGACGGTAGCAATAGCCTTCTTCATTGCCAAATCTTGATCGGTGATGATAACAGTCGGTGCTTTGAAGTTCATTGCTTCCAGCCACACCCTAAACAACCATTCAAAAGAACTCTCGCTCTCGTCCCTTAACAAGGCGAACCCGAACAGGATGGAGTGATAATGATGATTGACGCCCGTGAAAGGAGCGAACGGCATCGAGTACTTGTTGGTACGGTATGTGGTGTCGAAAGTCACGACATCCCCAAAATGCTTATAAGCTAGCCTCGAACGACCGTCGACCCAAAAAATTGTGCTAACTCGATGCTCGTCGTCAAGTTTATAGTCGAAGGTAAACTGCGGGTCCTCCATCTGCATCCGTTTCAATAGGCTCATTGTCGCTTGCGCATCATTGAGGTCATACGCGGCTCGTCTATGGGTTCGGACCGCGTTACGAACGTCTGTCGTGTTAAAGTTTAAATTTTGAATTCCCCCAGCCTGTTCAGCAAGAACATTAATCATGTCGGTAGGTCCTAGCCGCGCATCGCTCATTGTGTGAATTAGGCTCCTCGCGACCTTACCCATCTTCTTGTGTTGATGCATCTGACTCACCTTAGAAGGGGTTACTAACGGGTGATTGTGTGCCAGTTCCAGGCTGGTAATAAGCCAATGATCTTGTTTGGCTTTATAGCTTACGAACATCTTGACCTGGCAATTCGTGCGCGCAAAGCAATCCCGTCTTCTCCGCGCATACCCTATTTCGTCATCATCACTGTCATCGTTGCCTACGCGTGTCTCATTTTGCACTGGGTTTCTGCCCCTATGACACTCGTATAAGCGAGAGCATATCCTTTTCGATACGCTGCTTGTTCTTGTAGTTTTTATTCTAATGCCAAAACCAACCCTCAATGAATAAGCTCGAAAACATTCTCCAGCTTCTTCCAACGTTTGAAAGGTTCGTCCTAGATACGGATCACTAGCATCTACGGGGGTGCTGGAGCTCGACACGAAATCAGACATTGTGAAAAAGACCTATGTAGAAATAGAATACGCTTATTATCTCAAAATTATCTTGACGATTAGACCGATTTAGGATACCATATACATAATCTCAAAAGTGTCTCCCATTTTGCTAATTATATATTTACTGAACATAACAAATTAAAATTACTAAGATAAACGGTAGCAAGATCACAAACTTATCTTGCTTGAGTGATGCTTGAATCAAGTGTTACTCGAAGCTTGAGGGGGCTGAAAATGGAAGCAAGTGAATCTGAAAGCCCGCAAAAATTTTGCTGAAAGAGCCGAGAATTAGGGAGACTTTCTAGGCGACCGACGGGACAGTTCTCGGGGCTCTGACAGGAGACTTTATAGGTGATCAAGAGGACAAGTCCTGACATGTGTCAGCCTAGAGATCGTCCGCCATACTGTCTTGCAGACGCCTTTTTCCTGACACATGTCAGGAACAGAAAGGCGTCCGCGAGACAGTCTCGCGGACATGGGAGGAGGGCAAAAAGGTAAAAATCCCGTCCGCGAGACAGTATGGCGGACGGGGATCAGTTTTGGAAAAAGGCGCGATCTGGACCGTCCATCTTTCATGATGGACAGTCAGATCGCGCTAGCAAAATACCCCATTTTGCTAGCGCTATCAACGGATCAGCTCCCTATATATATATATATATATATATATATATATATATATGTATGGGGATTCACTTGATGCGTTTTTTGTCTTTCTAACCTCTAATCTTTTGTTTTTTGCTTACAATTTTTTATTTTTAAATTCAACTAAATAGGTGTTAAACAATAATTGGCCATAAATTAACCTCCAACCACCCATGACCTCTAACTGGTACACCCCATAATAATTATCTATCTCCTTTTCGTGCATGCATGACACGAGATTTTAACTAGTCTACAATTATTCAAATTGCATTAAGACTACCTGCACCCTAAAAGCCTGGAAGTCCTTATACCGAACCTATTTGTTGGTTTTGAATATCAAGCTAGGCGTTTGTTGCAAGCAAAAACTTTAGATCATCAAACATTAAATTTTCTATTTTAATCTAGAACAAGTGAAACCAAGTCGTACAAAGCTCATGATGTCTGAAGATTGAAATTTTCCTTTTCGTTGCTCATAAGCATTCGTGGAATGAAGTAACGCAAGTCATTCTCAGATCCATAATTTTCGTCCATCGAAATATATTACAATGAAAGCCACAATCAAACTATGATCAACAAATTCTGGAAATATGGTGAGCCGAAATCTGCTCCTGGGAACAAAAGGCTTCCGGAGCCCGATCTTGTACATAAGGCTAGTCTGCATTAAATTAGCAAAGAAGTTAAACTTTCATCCAACGGACTAGTACCTCATAACACTTTCAGATGCTATAAGAGTCAGGGAAAGGTGGCGTATAGGTATGAATTCTGATCATCAACTTTAACAATGAAAACCGACTTAAGGGTAAAAACTTTATGGGGGCGGATAATTGCCCCTTTTATTAGAAGGAACAATATTATAAGAACTTTAACAGTGGGAATTGACTCAAAAAGGGGAAAAATAGCATTTATTTCCACTCACTACTTAATATGTTTTTTTTCCTCATTTTCCACTAAAAAATGCACCAGCGATAAACAATTAAGTTGTTTTAGCAACAAGAAGTAGACATTTAAGAAAAAAAGAAGGAAAAGAAAAAACATTAACATCATGGAGTGAAGGTAAACGCATCCATGACGAGTTGACAGTCCTCAAAGATAAAGAAAAGACGGTACAAACACAGTTCTGAAAGTCTGAAGAGGAATGTATTGACTATAAATTTTGGAAAAATGACAAATGACCCCTCTCATGCATTCCGTGTTTTCGGGTCGACCCCCTCGGGTATTGATTTTGACAATTGACCCCCTCATCTATCAATAGTTGCAACCGGGATAAATTTGGACGTGAAATTCCAAAATACCCCTAACTTTCACTAAAATGCCAAGTTTTTCGGTAAAAGGGAAAAAAAAAACCCTAGAACCAACACCCCCTCCCTCCCCTTACCCCTGCCGCTTCCAAACACTGCTCCTCTCCTTCCCCACACCCCTACCGTCGCTAATTGAACCACTGCCCCCATCCCTCTGCCCACCTTCGTTGCTGCCATCATTGAGGAAGAAAAAAATATAGAATGAGAGTCAGGAGGGGCATTTGTGTCTTTTAACATGCCAATTTTGACTAAAATCGGCCAATTGTCTTCAGTTGCAAGAAATTGATAGATAAGAGGATCAATTGTCAAATTTAATACCCGAGGGGGTCGACTCGCAAACCCGAAATACATGAGGGGGGGGGTGTCATTTTTCATTTCCCCACAAATTTTTGCAGTATTGCACCCTTCACAACTGATCAGGGCCGGAGAGTGCCCCCATCGCACCAATCCTACGCATTTTAATACTTTATTATACTATCGACCTTGACCATCCGAAAAAGGTTTATATGTTGGAGTAAATTAGCAATACTCTTTGCACCATCACTCATATGACGAAGTTCTGTTTATACATCACTTGTGCTAATTCAACTACCATTGCAATCTTATTATTGACCACATTTAAGCCATTAGACCCCCTCACACTCAGGATGGCATAATATAGTTTCTAGAAGATAGTTACTACTGTATGAATATAATGCCATTTTTGCTACAATTAGCCTTGACACTGTTTGTTATTTTTGTCAAATTTTTATAATGTGTAAACCAAGTACCAGGTCTAAAATTTTCTTCACACTTTGGGTGGGGGAAAGAGAGGTATTCTAACAGCCTAATTCCAGGACGCTGCACTAATACCTGCTATTAAAGTGATAGAGCATTGGTGGCCCTCAAACCACCAGGATAAAGGTCAGATACTTAGATTTAACATAAACTGTTCAGTGTTTCTACTGTTAGAAAACTATATTAAGCTTTACTTTCACCATGAACCGATGTCTAGTGTCGACAGTTACTACAAACAATACCTGGGCGACTATGGAATTGCCTCTATAGATGGTGCAGGATCTCTGGAGTGGGCAACCTTTAATCTTGAAGTCGTACTTCGAGTCTTCAATTTTCTCATTGACAAGAAAAACTTCAAACTCAGTACTAGTGAATGTATTCAGTGTCCTCTCCACTCTGAATATCAAGTCCTTCCCTCCGCTATTGTCTCCCTTAAAGCCCTGCCAGGGTCCATTCTACAACAAGAAATTATAGCACATTACATGCAAAGACGAGCCAATTTGAGATACTTGCCAAAGATTTCTTGCAAGCAAAGTCAGTCACAATAAAGAGCCTTGGAGCTACTAAATAAGCACAGCACTGTATGGCACGTATCATTTCTCCTCAAAACACACAAGCGACAAAGTAGATCCTAAATCACTTTTGCATGGATTGTGAATATGAAATATCTGAAGCTGAAGGCAATTAAAAAGTATTACATTAAGTAATCAGCACTAATATGTTGTCCCCAACAAATCATTGGCATTATCCACTTGGCACGCCTAAGATTTGAAACAGAACAATACTACACAGCAAAGCAATTAATTCAGAAAGACCGTGGTTAGAGTTAACGTTGTTCGAGATAAAAGCATGGCAAGGTAAGAAACTTAGTCATGAAGTATCTCAGTTAATTGATAAAGAAGTCTGATAAAACGAACGATAACAGGAAAGGCCGGGAGGGAGTCTTATTGTCAAATAGTTATATCGTTAAAACGAATGATATAACAAATAGTTATATCGTTAAAAAAAATATAATCCTAGCAGCAAGAGGACTGGGAACCAGACAAGGTTATAAATGCGACGCAACCTTGACCAAATGTCTTATTGTAATTGTTGTCTCATTTGTGATCTGTTTATTCTTTTCGTTACTTACACGTCTGATTGCACCTGAAAGTAGCTTTTTAGACCATCAGCACATCATAGGATGCTGCCAAGGGGCTACCGCCCTTGTGAAAGATCCTTGGTGGAGCTCAAACCAGTCAAGGCATTACATGTTATAGAACTACCAGGATAAGATTTGGGACAGATAATCCCATGATCTGCACTTGGTAGCATATAATAAGGCTTTAATCCCTTCATTATGAAGCCACATATGGCTCAGTGCTCACAAGAGTCGCAATCGAGAATGGTCACCAATTTGTCTCATACAGATCTTACAATCATGCCTACGAAGAAATTGAAAGGTAGAGATAACAAAAACGTAGGATTCCGAAATTCCGTTCTCCAGTTAGGGACACACAACCAGGACCATCAATCAAATAAATGTAAAGATTGATGACATTCATATCTCATAGATATACATAGCTCCACTGCTCATTGAATCGCATTTGTAGACATACTTCCTCAGTTAACATTGTCACATGAATAATCTTTGCTGCTACCGGGACTTGAGAACCATATAATAAAAATTTATTGTCGCTACACATATTTAGCGCCCTTTTCACAGTTTTAGCGGCACTCTTGTTACGAAAGAAATGTCACTATAAGTACATACCCAAAATCAGTTTCGCTATTTGAATCGTTTTTTAATTTTCGGAAGAATGGAGAACAGAGTGGGGGGGGGGGGGGGGACTCACGTGGTTCCGACGTATGGAAATGGGGGAGTTGCCGGATGCATTGATGAGTAGACGGCTTTGACGGAAAAGAGGGGCTGGCTCATGAGATTGACGGAAGACACTGAACACGAGGTTACCGGAGGCGTCGGTGAACCTGAGATTGCCGGCAAGGTGGAGGCCCTTGGCTTCTTGGACACGAACAGATCGACGGGGACTTGCCAATTCGACGGGTACTCCAGTGTAGAGGTGTCAAAGGGCCGGGCTTGGGCCGGCCCAGCCCGGGCCCAACGGGCCATAAAAAGGGCCGGGCCATTTTGGGCTTCGGGCTTTGTAAACCGAGCCGGGCCGGGCCCAAATCTTGGAAATGGAGGCCCTATCCAAGCCCAAGCCCTAGGCCCTAACTTTAGGGCCGGACCTAGGGCCGCCCCAGGCCTCCTTTTTTTTTTGTGTCGAAAAAATACTCATTCACAAAATAAATACAATTGATAGGCCCTAAACCATTCAATATCGTTCTTGTGACTAATGAAGTGCCTTAGAACTTTACGTTTACTCTATTTGAGAAGATTGATTAGCAACAAAGAGTAATTTTGTTCGCAAAAAAGACAATCTTTTCACATGAGTAAATATAAAGAAATGTGCATGTCCAAAAAGTTAAAATAAAAAAGTAAAATATGAGGTGTAGAGAGAATGATGTGTGAGAAAGAAGGGGGAAAGGAAAAAAAAAATGACTCAAAATGGTTTAGGGCTAGATTTAGGGTCAAAAAGCTGGGCCAAAATAGGGCCTAAAAGAGGGTCAGAAACGGGCCAAGGGCCGGGCCTGACCCTGGCCTTTTTAGGGCTGGGCCGGGCCATTTTTTGAAAATATTAGGCCTGGTCCTAGCCCAGGCCCAAGGCCCTACAGGTTAGGGCCAGCACTATTCATGCTTAGGGCCGGGCCGGCCCGCCGGCGGCCCGGCCCTTTTGACATCTCTACTCCGGTGCAGCGGTATTGTCCATGTACTGTGCGTGTATCGTTTCTTGAAATACTGCTATTATATTTGGTCTACGAATTGGCGCGAGGGTAAAGCCAAACGAGGGGAGGAGCTCGATGACCAAAAATTGAGAAGTTTGCTGTGATCGAACGCTTTAGATTGAAAAATCAAACACTACTTTGAAAGCCCACCAACATTGCCGCATTTAGTTTCCATCCTTTTCTTCTTTTTCTTTTTCCTTTTTGTATCTCAATAACATAATGTCCTTAAATAGCAATTACACTATTTCAATAGTATAAGTTGACAATTAGAGCTAAGGTGGAAAGCTAATAACAATGAGAAAGTCGATAAAATCGTATTCAATTCGTCATATAAATGTACAAAACCTCAAATTGCAAAATGTATGAAAACCACGAGGAGTAAATAGTAGCAAAAATCTAATTTGGATTTTCTTCATTCTTGTTTCTGTTTTTGCCTTTAGTTGAATTGAATAAAATTGATAAGAGAGAGAGAGAGAGAGAGAGAGAGAGAGAGAGATTGAGAAATGATATTTGATTTTCCCTTTTGATTAAAGTTTGAAATAGAGTAGTCTTACCGAGCATGTTTTGTTGATAATGACGCTCTTATGCATATTCTCACTAACAAAAAGTAGTACAAACAACCAATTTTTTAATTGTTGTACCGTTTATTTATTGATGTTTGTATAAAGAATGTTTTTAAATACAACCGATCAAGGAAAAAAAATGGGTGTTTTAAAATGAAAAGACATGAAAATCTTTCTTAGGGTTGCGGACAGCAAAAAGTCCAGACTCTTATTTAGTTAAAAATAGTTAGACCTGCTTCTTCTTTTGCATAAACCGTCATAAAGAGACGAGATTCTATCCATGCGTTTACACCACTTATATGGAAATTTGAAGGAAATGTTAGGTGATAAACACAATTGACTTTTAAAGGATATATATATATATATATACTCTTTAAAGTAGGCACCTTCTTTTGGAATTTTCAATGCCTGAGTTCCACACTCCTTCCCTTTCCAAAATAATTTTTGCTGGGCCCTTTCATTTCTAGATGAAATCCATTTTTGTTCTAATAATAATTCGATATTTGCCACCCCATCTTGGCTAGTTGCTTCGTTGTGCTCCGCTCTTTGCTTGGACAAATGGAGTGCCCATGAAGAGAACATTTTGTGCAATAATCAACTCTTTTTAACAATTTACCACTTATTATAGTATGATTTGAAACTTTAATTTCGTATGTAACAAGGTAATTACACCGCAAGATAAAGTGCTTTACACTTTTCCGCCAGAATGAAAGTCAATCGGTTTTCGGTTGCTTTCATTCTAAATGATATATAACATGCCGGTTGCTATCTCGAAAATAATTTTTGATAGACTTTCTTATCAGCAACACCAAGAAAATAGTTTGCCTTCACGACCAACTCGTTTGAGTGAACAACAAGACCTTAACATTCGAAATTCGACCTAAATCGTTTTAGTAGAATCGGATTGTTTAGCATCCCTCTTGCTCTTTCTATCAAACAAGCATCCGCTGGAGATGTCTATCTATTGTTCGAACCCAAAGCAAAGAACAGAATTCAACTGTTGAATTGAACCCTTCATCTACCCAGGCACTGAATTGAACAGTATTTTTGTGAATCGAACAGCGAATGAGTTCAAACAAAAGTTTAAAAATTAAACAAACATGGACACGGACAAAGACACGGACTGAAATAAACGAACGAGTTGCGACGTACATCCGTCCAGCTTCAACTTGGTTCATATAAAATCCTAATTGTCCTTGAAGGAAAAACATTATCTTACTTGGCTAGGTTGAGTGGGTGGGTTCCCCAGGCCACCAGGAATTGTCTCACATTTGCAAAAGTCTAATGTCATGATGTTACGGATGCTACGGTTGCAACCCAGAATAATCAGCTTAGACGTGCTGACAATTGACAACTCCATTGAGAGCATCCATTTCTTCCTTGAATTTGGGCATGGCAGCTCTGGGGAGGGTCACAAGCACCCTGACACCACCTTTCATCACAGGGTCCATTCTGCAAGGAGGCAAGAAAATACATAGACTTACGTACCCAAACATGTTCCACGGCAGCGGTATCATGTTCACGCTCGCCTTCCACCCAAAGTCCACTTCTTCCATTAGTTCCAACTGTCTCCAGTCTGTTAACACCACGCATTCACCGCCAGTCTCGATCTTCATTTTGTGGTGGCTCAGCGTCTCCAAAAGATTTATCGAGCTCCAAATATAATTTGTATCAGAAGCTACTTTCTTGCTCTCTTTGATCATTTTGGCAACTCTGGAGAGGGGCCATTCATTCAGGTCTCTTCCCGTCAAAACTGCATTTGCAGACTGAAAGGCATTGCCGTAATACCCAGCAGGTAACGGTGGATTCAGTAGGTGCCTTATTCCCATGGCCAAACAGAAAGCTGTTTTCCCATTTGAGTTCTGTTTTAGAGCTCTGAACCTCGACCTCCAAACATAGGCACCAAGGATTTCAAGGGTGGTGAAACTGCAACTCTCGTTTGGAACTTCATTCCCAACTTCCCTTTGCAAAGTCGTTTTGAGCCTTTTTATGCTGTCAGCATGAACATTGACGCATCCATGCAGAAGGTCGGTAGTGGGCAAAAATGGCGAAGTTGCTAAGGAGCCCTTGTCTATGGGAAGTCTGACTGGGCCTTGATTGATCGTTCCTACTAGTCTTTCCCTCTCCCACACAGGTTTTACAGTGGGCTCGCTCTTTCCACTTGCTAGCTCTGCCATGGCTCGAAAAAATTGAGCCGCACCCAAACCGTCACATACCGAGTGTGACAATCCCATGCCAACTGTGAAACCCCCACAAGCAAATTTCGTCACCTGCAAAACCAGAGGGTGGTAGCCAATGCTACCCTCAGCTGGCCAATCAAAGACAAAAAGCTTGGCGGTTTCAACGTCGATCCCGTCAAAATAACGGAGGGAAGAAAGCTCGCAGTTAGCTGTCACCTCCAGAAAAGGGACGCCATCTGCAGTACAAGTGATCTCAAGTTTCCCATCCTCCTTTCTCTTAAGCTTCCCAGCTAGGGGATAGTAATCAACCAAAACCCTGCAGAGGGCGTCTTTTAGTACTAAAGCTGGGTCTGGCTTTTCAACACAGTTACCTGCATTCGACTGATAGACATAGAGGGTTTGGCACAGAAGCTCAAGGTTGAGATCATTGTCAATGGTGGAGAAAGAAAGAACGTCTGAAGGTGTGGGTTTTGCAGGTTTGACGAGCAGAACGTCTTTACGAAGCAATAGGAGGGTTTTCTGAAGATTTGCCGCCATGAAACTAAAGTGAAGATTGAAATACTAGCTATGTCTTCCATCTATATATAATGAGGCCAAGGCTATATCCGTTCACGTGATGTGACCACATCGGGTGCACCGCAAGAATTTAGTAAGGAATGCCTGCTTTTTGAAAATTTGCTTGGTGTTACGGGGTGCATTATTAGAAGCAACCATCATTATACCTTTGTGCGCTTGGAAAGTTGGACAATATTGGAAAATATTGCATTATTGGAAGATAGTGCCCAGTTAAATCATGAACAATTTGAATCATGCATTGTCCCTACACCTTGGCACGAAGATGCCGAAGTGAAGTGGATGAAAACTATACTGCACAAAGATGCCGAAATGAAGTGGATGAAAACTATATTGCACTAAGGCTAGACTATCCACAGGTTTGAGGTTTCTTATCCAATTCATTAAGGTAAGTATCCCAAAGCCTCTTACCTAGATTCCTTGTCTAGACTATTCAGATTTGACATGACTGGCTCTTAAGAAGTGACATTAAAACTAACCAACCAAGAGTAATAACACCTAGACATTGCACTAAGGTCACTACATCAATAGGTTTCTTATCCAATTCATCAAGATAAAGTTCCACAAATCTTCATTCCTTCTGCATTCAACAGCGGGTATTGAGGAAATATGGCATCACGTGTAGTTTTCTGTTTCAAGCTTGCCTTTCAGATGCGACATGACTGGCTCTCAAGCGGGGATATCTTAACTTACGAAACGCTGCTAAGAGTAATATCATCTAAACTACTGGTGCGCAGCTGCAGTAACCAAGTAAACATGACTGATTTTTTCCAAGTATTGCACTCAAACACACTTTCAAAAGTCTGAGTGGGAACCAGCAGAGGCTATATCTAACAAAGCAACAGTATCAACTTCTTCAAACCTCTGTCGTAACAGGAAGGAGGAATTGTCTTTCACCATGGAGGTAGTAGCGAGTTAAACTAGTACTGTGGTGATCAATAAAAGTAGAAGTAAGACTGAGCCATCAGTGAGTGAGAAGACATAAATGTAATGACCGCTAGAATGCACAGGTATGTTTGTGGTGTAGGGAAGGAGGAGAGGCAGTTGTATTAACGGGATCAAGCGACAGTCCATCTTATTCTTCAAAACAAAAGAAGCCTAAACAACGGCAAAATTCATCATGAAAACCTGAAATTACTTCAACCAATGTATGTTAAAGGGAAATTATGAAGCAGTCAACAACGAATGCAGCAAGACAATCATCCCACACAATATTGAAGAGCAAATTTTAGGTTAATGAACATGTCATTCAACCTCAAAAAAATTGGAGGCTCTAAACAGTAAGTATTGATATCCCACGTCGCATGTAAGATAATATAAGATTTTCCTTATAAAATATTGCCTAAACTTTATAGGTACCTATCAGACTAGTCTTTTTAAGGGAGATTATTCTGTGGTGAGACTATAGATCAGATCACTACACCGGACCGGAGAGACGTGAGACTAAAGTTTCAAACTAATCAAACTGGGTGAAAAAGGAAGCACATGATTAACTTTTGAAAGTGGGATCATATGATTAACTTTTGACTTCCTCCTGATTGCCATGCCACTTCGGACACAGATATTTTGTTCAGACACCTTCCATGATTAACTTTTGACTTCCTCCTGATTGCCATGCCAACTTCGAACAGAAATATTCTGTTCAGACACCTCTGCAAAAACCTTCCAACGGCCATGGACCTTCAGGCTCACATGGTGCTCGACTGTTACGTAATATCAGCTTCCGGCAAGAAGACGTATGAATTCTCTGTTGAAATATTTAGACTTTGATTTGTATTTTTCACAACAAAATATTAACAATATCAAGAGAATAAACATAGCAAAATAATAACAAATAATATAAAGTAATTTTATATAAACTCTTGATAAAATTATGCAATCTAGATTATTAAAAGGGTATGAAAATAGCTCGCCTGTGAGAGTCGTAACAGAGTCACTGTCCTAAAGACGTTATCGCCTCCCTACGTGCAGGTTTTGACGGCAGATAATGTCTCCAAGATAAAACTCATTGACGCAACTATGTCTCTTCCATGTGCACGTCCACAGGAAGACGGTATGAACAAGTCAACGATCGCGTTGCCCAAATATAAAAATATATATAATAGATATAGAGGAAAAACATTGTGATAGTAGAGAAGAAAATACTAAGTTTGGAAGCATATTTGCTTCTAGTCTTCTATGTCACACTCCATGGCCTTATATACTTAGCCAAACATAATCTATTTATTGGCCACAAAAGTAAGATTAAAAGCCTTTATAACTCATGAAATAATCATAATCATTCCCAATAATGCTAATAATAAAGTATATTATATACACCATAAACACATTTGAGTTAATAATATTCATTATTACATTTGTAACTCATTTCATAATTTACATGTAAATAAATACATATAGCCATAAATTACAATATAATAACAATGCTATAATGTACATTTTATTTTATTAAAATATTCCAACAATCTCCTACTATTTTGATAAAATAAAATGATTTTTAAAACACTTAAAAAATCCACTAATGAAATGTATATAAAGTCTCATAATACCAACAAAAATTAAAGATTTAAAACCATATCAACGAAAATCATGATAAATTCATAAACCTCCTTTTTTTTAACTTTAAATTCGTAAAGTAAAAAAAATAGAAAATACATAAATAAGATGGGCAACTTGTACTGTACAATAGGTGTTGGTGCCTTCTGGGCTTGAACCAACACTTAGTGTCGACAACTTCCATTTGAGAGAGCCGTAATGGACTACGCCTTGAATTAGGTCCCTTGGCCAAACTTCAGTTGTCACACACACAATACTGATATGAGACTTAGTTCGCGGGTTAGCGCTACTAATGGCCATGCGCTCTTATCTTGATTCTCATGAGAGTCTTTAAGGAATGGCCCATGGTTCCCACAATCGCGACCTCACGACCACTCTCACTTAGGTGAGTCCTCTAAGGGTACGTGTGACATGTACCTCTCGAAAATATTCGGCTCGGGCTCATTAAGGGAAAATCCCTTCCTGGACGTCACACTAAGTAGCACAAGCACCGTACGGATGGGGAGGAGACACTCTCCTGTTAACAAAAATGTGCTACTTTTATCACGAGTCACGCTCTACGGGTTGTTTCTACCCATTGAACCTTCTTCATGGGATCTCCAATCACAAATGATGGGTTACTCCCGCTGGTGACTCCCTATGGGCTCATCAGATCCGCCTCAGATGAAAAATGATCTAGCCTCTGCGCTAGTCCCGAGGCAAGTTGCGCAACTTTTTATGAAGCCTCTATAACTTAATTTCTCTTCATCGATGAAGTATGAGAAGTCTGCAGAATTTTAAGGCCCAATAGTGCACATCGAAGCAACATTATGGATCTCATCAAGTAAATCAAGTTCGAGTGGTAACATCCACTTCGCTTAGTATCAATCATGATACTAGTCAGTAGCCTCACTACTAGGAATCAAACCTTCGATCAGTAGTCTACTACTAGGAACTAGTCTTTTAATATATTGTGACCAGTAGTCTTTCACTTACTAGGAGCCACATTTTCCTCAACATTCGTCACGCTTCGCATAACATAATCTCATATCGATAGCAACTTCATAAAAATCCTTTAATGAGTTTCAATTATTTTGAGTTTCAATTCTCAAACTTTGTAAAAGTTAGATAAAATCCACTCGCAAATATAGTTTCGAATTTGCGACAAATATTTGGTATTCAAGACTTAAAATATCAAAATTTCAACGCAATTTATATTTTAGAAACTTAGGTGACATATAAGTACCACAACTATGAAAAGATAATCAGAAATCAAAGATTTGTATTATCATGATTTAACATCTTTACCAAAGTATAATCGCTAAACTTTGGCAACATCCACTTTGCAATATGTTTATTTATTTATTTATTCTCTTTTTAATTCCACGATTTTTGCTCAATTATACATAACAACCATACATGCCTAGAGATCCAAGCTAGCAAAGCTAAGCACAAGAAACATAAATATATGCATGAGATATATCACATAATCTCACTACGCACACACACATGCGACATGCTAAAATAGACTTAAAATTAAGAACATACTATATATAGATGTTCTTTATGTTGCTAATCTTCTTTGTATATACACGACTCAAGAAATCATAATTATCTTCAGATCATCTACCCCCACATTTCATATAGCCATGTATTTATCAAAGAATTTAACATTGAAATAAGGATTTTCATAATTTTATCAAATAATTTATTTCATAGACACACTAAGCAAAATAAAATCAGTTTCAAGTTACTTATTTTACAAAAGCCAATAATCCCATGAAAATTTTCTCTCTTGAAAGAGAACTCCACAAACACTGACTTTAGGTGGTTTACCAAACTATAACTCTATATGTAAAATCTCAAAAATTCTAAATTTTTTTTTCAAACCAAAATCATGTGTCAAAAATAAAAAAAGGAATAAATGTAGGTATTACCGAAGTACACTGCTTACAGACCAACAAAATAATCTACAAGTAAAGGCATCCATATTATTGTCACTAAATATTATATCCTGAAAAGTCATAACATGGTATAACTATATCTAAATATCAAGTTTTTATTTACTTTAGTATAAACCTTTTGAAAACTATTTAATTTATTCCCAAACCCGGTTTTAATGAAGTCCCCCTTTTTTTAAATATTTAAAAGAAAAAATGTCCCTTTTATTACAACCGCTATAAACTATTTTTAGGTGGTTGTGAAAACGGAATTGTCACGTATTTTTTAAACATTACAAATAGAGCTCATTTGTCCAAATTTAAAGTCCATATAAAATTCACATAAATATTTCATACAAGACTGAGTTGACACATATTGTCTCACAATAGTGTCTTGATACGAGAAGTCAAATCATTTATATTTTTAACCATCACGCTACCAAGATTAGCAACTCAAAAATCACTTGCATGTAATTAGCAAAGAATCCACACTATGTCACATAGTGTCAATTCAAATAAATGTAATAAGATAAAAGGGTCACAAACAACACAAGATCTATACTAATATAATTTATCACAAGCACAAAGATAATCCTTAATTTTCCATTTTTCCTTTGCAATATGACTGCATTTCATATTACTTGATTAACTTGTGAAACTAGCTACCAACTCTTGATAATCTTACATTTCTGTAGAGATGCTACTATCTAAAAAAAAATCTTTAAGACTATTATTAGTCTTCTAACCGGCATACCAAAATAATGATCCTAATAGTAATTGAACACAATGGAACCTCATGAGATGTATAGCCCAATTTTCTATTTCATAATTTTATAACTCATAAGGTATGTGTGTGTGTGTATATATATATATATATATATATATATATATATATATATATATATATATATATATATATATATATATATATATATATATATATATATATATATATATATGGGAGCTGATCCATTGCTCGCGCTAGCAAATGGAGTTAAGTTGCAAGCGCGATCTGACCGTCCATCCTGAAAAATGGACGGCCCAGATCGCGCCCTTTTTGAATACTGTCAGTCGTCCGCGACACTATGTCGCGGACGGACTTTTTTACCTTTTTGCCCCTCCGCCCTGTCCGCTAAACTATATCGCGGACGCGGACGGACTTTTTTTTTAGTTTTTTTTAAGCCCGTCCGCTACATTATGTAGCGGACAAATTTTTTGACAAAAATGACAGTCTGTTACGTCCGCTACATTATGTAGCGGACAAGTTTTCAGTAGTGGACGGAAGGGATTGACTTTGCTCTGTCTTCTTGAGTGTTCTATATGTGTTTGGATGTTCTCCCAAATTTAAACTAACATGGAATTTGTATGTTTTTTTTATGTTATTTCTTCTGTTATGTTCTTTTTTAGTTTCAATTCAACTACCATGGAATCAGACAAACCAAAATAAATCCAATGTTGCTGATGCCCACAAATCCGTTCAGACCACCACCATCGCCGCCCAACATCATCCCATGTAGAAATAATAGTCAAAAAACCCACCACCACCATGAAATAGAAAATTGCCGCCACGACCGATCAAGCAACCGCTGCCTCAAATCAACCCATCACCATAGAAGGAGAGGAAGAAGAAACCCCAACCACCACCACCACTGTCGCCCCCAACACCCACCATCCGAACCTCTGCCGCCCACAACCATCAACATCCAAGATCTGTATCTAACTCCAATTAAATTAGAAGAAAAGATGAAAAAAAAAAAGAAGTTTGACAAAAATCTGGAGAATTGCTTTGAATTAGTTGGAAGAAATCTGAAGAAAATCTATCTGTCTTCTCGTTTTAGAGGCGACGGCGGCATGCAGAGAGAGCAGCGTCACTGGTGCCATCTGAGATGACGGGGGCGGCGGTGCTATACCTTTGGGAATTCGGTCCTCCGTCTCTTTGACTCCTCTTTTACTGAATTTCTTTTTTCCGTTCAGCTCCGCAGCGTGGTCGTTGCTCTCCGGTGAATGGAGGAGCGGAACGCGAGTCGATGATGCCGGAATCTTGCTGTGCTACACGGTGACGCCGGCTCGTCTCTGGCGCCGGTTCAAGCAGCTCGAGTCGCTGAAGCTCGAGTCGGTGAGGCAGAGAAAAGAGAGGGGAAGGAGAGAGACAGAGTAAGAAGAAAGAGTCATAAATTGATGATAAAGAGAGATAGAGATGTCAGGAAAATTAATGGAAGAATGAGAAAAATGGACTGAAAACTTGTCCGCTACATAATGTAGCGGACGTAACAGACTGTCATTTTTGTCAAAAAATTTGTCCGCTACATAATGTAGCGGACGGGCTTAAAAAAAACTAAAAAAAAAGTCCGTCCCCGTCCGCGATATAGTTTAGCGGACAGGGCGGAGGGGCAAAAAGGTAAAAAAGTCCGTCCGCGACATAGTGTCGCGGACGACTGACAGTATTCGAAAAGGGCGCGATCTGGGCCGTCCATTTTTCAGGATGGACGGTCAGATCGCGCTTGCAACTTAACTCCATTTGCTAGCGCGAGCAATGGATCAGCTCCCTATATATATATATATATATATATATATATATATATATATATATATATATATATATATATATATATATATATACTCATTTGATTGCAAGTATCAAGTATGTAAATAGTTGACTATAAGTTAAAACTTACCTCAAGATGATATGAAAATATCACTGTCTCGTATCAATATTCAATTTTATAGTGTTCGGAGATTTTCATGACTAACATAAGTGATCTTTTGCAGCAAGTGTCACCATCTGAACTTTGAGTCAAGACTTCGAAGCCTTGTACCTCGACCCTCGTACTGACGATATGAGGCAAAACCTCCTGATAACCACTTTACAATTTCCTGGTGATTTCTTCTAAACTTCTCAGCCGCATGTTTCAACAAATCGCGGCCATACTTATTCTTGAAACAAGTGACTTCAAACTTATTCCCTTGCGGAGCAACAGAGTGAGATGGTGTAACTCCAGCTCCGGCCAGGTCCGAGATAGAGTTCATGAGCGAGTTGTACCATCCTCCTTGCTTATTGCATGATTCCCAGTTAAACCCCTGAAATAACAACGCTGGAGCAGCGAAGAAAGAGTGGAGCAGAGAGAAGGCAAGGCAGATATAAGAAAGGAAATTGATCATCATTCAATTCAATGGTGAAATAAGACCCAATTACTTGAAATTGTTGGGTGGGTTTTGCAATGGTAAACAGAAAGGGGACTGGGTTTTGATTTGGCCATTTCTAAGGTTTCCACTCACACAAGGATTGAGTGTTCACACTAAGCAAAGCGTGGATGGTACGTTTTCCAGATGAATGGAACCAGAAATGAGAAGTCTTCTGTAGCCATAAATGATAATAGCTTTGTCATCGTTGCTTATAGACTGTATCCGTGGAAGAAGAGAACCAGGTGAACAATACTGCGAACACAAAAAACTGCTGGTTCTAAACATGTTAAACATTGAACCCATTTTATGTTCCTATTTTCTCTGTTACACACAAAAACACAACATAAACATAGGAAAACAATGCCAATATAGAAACATTTATTTTCCTCTTTCAAAAAATAAAATTTAGAAAACTATACAAATCAAAACCTATAACGTCTTTAGCTGTTGAAATATTTAGGCTTTGATTTGTATTTTCCACAACAAAATATTAACAATATCAAGAGATTAAACATAGCAAAATAATAACAAATAATAGAAAGTAATTTTATATGAACTCTTGATAAAATTATGCAATCTGGATTATTAAAATGATATGAAAATAGCTCACCCGTGAAAGTCGTGACAGAGTCACTATCCTAAAGACGTTATCGCCTCCCTACGTGCAGTATTGACTGCAGATAATGTCTTCAAGATAAAACCCATTGACGCAGCTATGTCTCCTCCATGTGTACGTCCACAGGAAGACGGTATGAACAAGTCCACGATCACGTTGCCCAAATATAAAAATATATATAATAGATATAGAGAGGAAACACATTGTGATAATAGAGAAGAAAAGATTAAGGGACCGTTTGACGGAGTTTTTTTTTGCTCTTTTTTTTCAGTTTTAAAAATTGGGAAAAAATGGGGTGTTTGGTAACTCTTTTTTTTTTTTTCTTTCCAATTTAAAAACCCACTTTTTAAATTATAGAGTAAAAAAAAAAGAGGAAAAACTCTTTTTTTTTTCACTTAAATTTTTTTTTTTGAGACCTCCACCACAACGCACCCACCGCCGGCAGCCACCACCCACCGCTGCCCGGCAGCCACCGACAACCACCTTTGACCGCCAGCAGCCACCACCGCTGGCCGGAGGCCATCTCCGGCCACCACCGCCGGCAGCCACCGACCACCACCGCCAGACAGCTACCACCGACAGCCACCTCCGGCAGCCACCACCACAGCCACCTTCGACCGCCAACAGCCACCACCGGGCAGCGGTGGGCGGTGGCCACCACCGCTGGCCGGAGGCCACTCCTGCCACCACCGCCGGCAGCCACCTCCGGCAGCCACCGCCCACCGCCGCCAGACAGCAACCACCGATAGCCACCTCCGGCCGCCGGCAACCACCACTGGGCAGCCACCTCCGGCCACCACCGTCACCGGCAACCACCTCCGGCCACCACCTCTGGCCACCACCGCCGGCAGCGACTACCGCGACAATCGCCGGCCACCACCACCTTCGACCACCGCTACGCCCCACCACTGCCACCGCAAACCACCACAAAAAAAAAGTCAAAATAAAAAGGGTTGCCAAACACCCAAAAAAAAACTCAAAAAAAAAGAGTTATCAAACACCCACTTGTTTTTGTAAAAAAAAAATTAAGCTGCTCTTTAAAAACTGACCACTGGAAAAAAAAAAAAGTTGTGTCAAATAGACCCTAAGTTTGGAAGCATATTTGCTTTTAGTCTTCTATGTCACACTCCATGGCCTTATATACTTAGCCAAACATAATTCATTTATTGGGCACATAAGTAAGATTAAAAGCCTTTGTAACTCATGAAATAATCATAACCATTTTCAATAATGCTAAATAATAAAGTATATTATATACACCATAAACACATTTGAGTTAATAATATTCATTATTACATTTGTAACTCATTTCATAATTTACATGTAAATAAATACATATAGCCATAATAACAATGCTATAATGTACATTTTATTTTATTAAAATATTCTAACATTCTCGATGTGTCAATGTCGTTAATGCTAAAAAAGCGATCCGTTCCCGTTTGGGTGATCAAAGTCATTCATTAACCTTGCCATCGGTATAAAAATGTTGAAGTCTAACTGGCATTTCTCTTTCCTTTTCTATGAGAAATAAGTCTAGAACAATGCTTCTCTACGATATTTGGCAGCTATTTATTTATGATGAGAAAGGGAGAAGTGCCAAAGAGAGAGAGACAACGAGGTGGTGTCTCATCATCTCCTTGCCAGATAACAGCAATTTCTTTCCAAGAGAGACGTTTAAATTATTGAGAATAGCACTTCCAAAAAATACTGCGCCAATGATATACCAAGATACGCCATCTTTATTCAAATTGCTTCCCAGGCTTCACATCTTTGACATTGTGAAATCCATTGCTCCCACAAGAAAATCTGAACGGCACAAAGTACATATTTGACATAGTTAGCCAACAATATGAATGAGAACAAGAACCAGAAGATGAAGGAGATGAAGAACAAACCAGCATCTTCCTTGGTGAAACAGAGTGGGGGAGTGATTCTGAATACATTCCCATGAAACCCACCTTTCCCTATCAGTACTCCCAACTCTAAAAGCACAACACATGTTCGTCAGTCAAGGCTTTACACAAAAGTAGATACAGCAAAATGTTTATTAGTTACAAGGTTTAACAGATCGAAGAGAAGAAAACCTTTCAGCTGGTCCATGATATGAAGAGTTTCAACAGTAGCCGGTGTTTTCAACTCACGATCAGTTACGAGTTCCACTCCAAGCATCAGACCTCTTCCTCTGACATCCCCAATAACTAAATAAAAGAAAACAAGTAACTAAATAAATCAAGCATGACTTTAATTCTTATTCACCTTTTTTCTTATTCTCTTTCCAAGTCCCTGTAAAGGCGGGCGAAGACACCTGGATGTTTACCATTTCGCCAAGGTGCACAAAAGATTTGCACCAAAGTCGATAGAACCACTATCTGCCATAAAAGTTACTGAAAGAGTTTCTGAGGAATTACTTTCATGCTTCTCCTTGAGAACGGTAAGACGCTCTTTCAGATATGATCCCACACTATACGCATTCTGTTGAAGCTTTTCCTTCTCCAACACATTGAGGACAGCTAGCCCACCAGCAGTACATACAGGATTCCCCCCAAAAGTAATGAAATATGTACGATGAGTCAAGACCTTTGCAATTTTGGGAGTCGTTATGACTGCACCAATAGGAATACCATTTCCAATGCCCTGGGATCCAAAAGAGAGTTAAAACCACTACACCGGACAAGCTAAAGCACACTATTCTCAAATGTGAAATAAATAGATTCTTCCTGGTAGTTATACAATAACTCCTCAAAGGTTTTCTCATTTTTTTGGTGGAGATAATCGACTCCATTTAATGGTACCCCCCAGAGTTTCCTGGGGTCAACATTTCAGGAATTCAGTAGTAGTTCATTTCATGTTGCATAACTAACTAAAGATCGAGAGAGACATAAAATTCGGTCCATGAACGTTGCAACAAGTATAAATGGCATGAAAAACCAAGCTACTTCAATACAAGGCAACTCTCTCTTTCACATAAATGTTTAACACGGTAATATGGATATGGTTCATTCAATACAAAATTTTTAGAAATTGCCAGGTAAACACATTAGGAAGTTTCAGGAACGAGAAAAATAGAGACTTTCTCTTTTAAAATAGATTTAGTAAAATGCTTTGTATACCTTTAGGCAGTTTCAGGAATGAGGACAAGTGTTACTCTCTCTTTTAACATATTTGGGAGAATTGAGTAGCCTACCTTTGCCATAGTTACAATATCAGGCACAACACCATGGGCCTCAAACCCCCAAAAGTGGCTACCGGAGAGCGCAAAACCTGACTGGACCTCATCAGCTATACAAAGGCCTCCTGCCTTTCTAATGCTTCCATAAACTGCTGGCAGGTAACCTGGGGCTAACTCTAGAATTCCACCCACTCCCTGTCAAGAATGCAAGTTATACTTTCATATTAAAAAAGGGAATGTATTTGCTATAGTCGTCCTGGATTCAGCCAAGCGTGCAATCTTCTTTTCCAATTTCTTTGGTACCAAAATATAGAAAAGAATGATGCACTAAGCCAAACTGATTCACACATACATGCACAGTATATGCTAATACCTCTAAATATGTATATATTAGGCAACTAACCTGTATGGCTTCCGCTATAAAACCAGCAACACGGCCACAAGTCCCATAAGCAATGAGGTTTTCAACATCTCTAGCATATATGATTCCATCTGAACCAAAGACGCCCCTGTACTGGTCTGGGTTCAGAACATGGTGAACCCCAGTCTGAAGAATGTTGATGTAACATCACATAATAAGAGAGAAGATTAAATTTGATGTACACTCAACCACTATCAGCTACCCAGCCAAATTTACACAGTTTTGTAGGGCCTTGCAACTGGTTTTTCAAAAATAAAATCAAGCAACCATTAATCTCAGACCTAACTGGCTCAATTAAACTACCCAGCAAAGAGGGCATTTGCTCATTGAAGATGGTTTTACATACATGGTAATGGTGATTGACATACCAATAGTACATTAATCCCCATTTCAACCTTTGAATGAGTCATGGTCGAGTAAATATATTTACTAACAAGCAGGGTACAGTGGTGCAGAAAAATTCGAAAGAGACTCATTCTCTCACGTAAAAAGTAGATATAAGAGCATAAAATGTTCTTAGATACATCAAACAGAAGATAACCTGAGACGGACCACAGTAGCTTAGTTTAGTCCGTGGATCTTTCGAGTCTAATACAATATAAATCTTTCTTCGACCAAATCCCACAGAAGGGTCTGTTCTTTTAATAAGCAATATAGTTAATTAGGTAGCCTATTGAGTCAGAGATGGGCTCTGAGACAAAATCAACTACAGTTGGCTTCTGTAGACTCTTCCCGGCGAGTTGCCTACTCGAGAAAAGTAAGTGAAATTGCAGGTAGCATACCAAACAAAAATACTGAGTTAGCAGGCAGTATAACCTCAAGCGCGCTATTATCATGCTAATTATTTTGTGAAGTCACCAAAGTTTTACCGTCCTGTTGAGCTTGTGTGTAATGCACATTGGACCCATGTTATCCTTGAAAATGACTCAAACTGGAAAGTTGATTGCTAAAACATGCAATTTCAAGTGCATGAAAAGGAAAGGTAACAGATATACCTGTATAACATTGAACTTGTAATTACATTGAGCAGTAGCACCCAGTGTTGCAGCTGCATTCCCATGATTACCATTTCTTAGGGAAATAATATCATGGCAACCCGTGTACAAGTGAGCAATCATCATAGCCAGCTCATTTGCTTCCGTTCCAGAATTCGTGAAGAAAACAACCTTGAATGTCCAAAAACTCAATTGTCTCAAGAGTCAAGAGCATATATTTTATACAACACAAGACCAATTGGTGATCATAGGCTAGCTACCATACCTTGAGATCACCTGGTAGCTTAGATGCAAGAGCTTCTGCAAAGTCTGCAATAGCATTGTTCAAATACAACACGGTTGAATGTTGCAACCGCTTTGTTTGATTAACTATTGCATCCATGACTTCGGGGTGGCAATGCCCACAACATACCGTGGCAATCCCTCCAAATGCATCAAGATATCGACGACCATTCTCATCAAACAAGTATTGCATCTTTCCATCTACCAAATTCAACTGTCCACAACAATTATAAATCATCATAACAGTCAAACTCCAGATTAGCACGACAGTAGAAACTAGAAATTTTTGCAACTATTTTTTAGATCAGTGGACATTCCATGATGTCACGAAATCATAACAGTTTAAGATGAGTAGAAAATGTTAAATACAGTTTGAATGCTACAGGGATGTGAATTTGTGAATTAAGTCCGCTAAAAAAGACACTCCTGTAGGAATTAAGGTTTGCACTGTTGCCTAGGCACTCTTCATACAATCATAAAGATGGGAAGAGCAGGTTGGATGAGCACAAGGACAGGTAGAGATGGGAGAGAATGGGTCGAGTTTCTGCTTGTGATGGCGCATATGACCATTAAGCATTAATAGGTAGGATTGGAGCAATGGCTTTACTTCGTGTGATGGTGCATATGACGATTAACTATTGATAGGAAGGACTATAGCAATGGATTTACTTCGTGTGATGGCACATATGACCATCATCATGGAGTGCACTGTGGACTAAGCACTACCCTACAATTATAAAGATGGGAAGAGTAGGTTAAGCGAGCACAAGGGCAGGTGTTTCTGCTTGTGATGGCGCATATGACCATTAAGTATTGATAGGAAGGACTGTAGCGACGGCTATGGCCCATATGCCCATTAAGTATTGATAGAAGGACTGGAGAAATGGCTTTACTTCGTCTGACGGTGCATACGACCATTATCATGCAGTGCATTATGTAGCCCGCAAGTCTTGTACGGACGCCGAAGTGCCTTGAGCCACACAAGAATCCCTTACTTTAGCAGCCATACCAAAAAGCCTCCCAATACCAAGAAAGGAAGAAATACTCCCTCTTTTACAGTTTCCACTTGCCCTCGCCCCCAAGGAAGGAAGAAATACACCCACACCTCTTTGACTTGCCCAAAAATAGGCCTTCTTCCCAATCAGCTGAGGCACATGGAGATTGACCTTATTGACTCTCCCAATGGGTCCTTGAATCCTCGAATCGAGTTTATGAACTTATGTACTCCACATCCCCTCCTCTTGGGGTTACCACTGCCCCACCACAGGACCTTGTGAACCTCGAAGGGCTAGCCAAGTAGGTACCTCTGAAAGTCCTAGGCAAGCACATATGTGCACCAAGACCTTTACCCTCTTAGCAGACAAGCGACAACCAAACTTAACCACTGAAGAAAAGCCAGGGTCCCACAATAACCCCTCCAAATAGGCCTAATGCTCTTCCAAGACCACAAAAAACACACATGTGCAGGCACAACAGGCTTGCAAGCCTCACAAAGGAAAAAGTCGATTCACTCTAATATCATTTGTGATAAACCACACGAAAAAGCCCCACCGCAAGGCATTGTCTGCATCATATGGACTAGCTACGAACGTGCATTTGGTATCATAGGCAAGCAAGCACATAGTGCAATCATTCCTTGCACAACAAATGTGGGGCATACAAAGTGGACCACAAACCAGGTCTCACACTAACCTTGGGCTTAAGGCAGTAAAGCGGAATGGTGGTGATGAACCAAGCTTGCTATCTCTTGGTCATGTGCCCAATGCTCTTGTATCATTTAGAGATTAAACACGTTCTATTTATAGTGGATTGATCTGTAGATTCGCAAAATAATTGATTAACTCTCTATTAACCAAAAACAAGCAAAATATCTTTCAAATGCTATATATGTGAAGAGTAACGGAAGCTTTTCTTAAAGGACACTTCTAAATGCAAGTGGCGTCCACCATCTTGTACCGGGGTCTAAATGAGGGACTACAAACAAAAACAAAATTTACCACTCTAAATTGTGAATTCTATGTGAATTGATATCTTTTTGTGAGCAAAGACTTTCAGCTGAAAGAACTTGGTATAAAGCTCCTGATCTCATCTTATTTTCATGCCTGCACTAATCAATCAGGTACATCAATTCCATATTCTAACAATCAATCATCGAAACTTCAGTGGCCTCACTCTATTGTTTTACATCCACTTGACTTGCAGTTAACTCTATCAGATTGAAAATCCTAAATACACAAACATAACAAAAACAAATAGCATCACTGTTCCTCAGACTTTTGCAAAATGCTAGGATAAATTTTGGTACACGTAAACATTAAATTGAACACCGATAGCAATCATAAATCAAATAAGAATCACTTGACAAGTCAAGCTACGGTAAAAAACCACCTACCAAATCTATCACAGAGTTCACAAACAATCAACGGGGGAAAAACCTGAGTGAAATACTGTGAGATGTAAAAGAAAAACTCACGGGGTTATTTTTGTAAAAGTGGAAGATGGAAGGGCTGAGGTACTGCTGGCGCTTCTTCATGATCTCTGCGGCGGAGTGTAGTTGAACGGGGGCATTTTGGGGACGAAACCGTCATCTTCATCGACAAGTGCCGTGTCGGAATGTACCAACTTTCTCGAGAAGAGGAGGCATCCGTGCTGCTGTTGCAGTGACAGTGAGCCTCTTGCCGAAACTGCCTTCGCGAAGATCCTCTGCATCTTGGCCGACGACGAAGAGAGCAATGCAGGCTCTGGTTTTCTGCCTTGTCACGCTCGCTGTGTGGAGTATAGAAGAGAGAGGAGTTGTGGCATGTTGAGAGTGTGTGCATATTCAAGGAGACGCAGACGAGACGGAGGTTCGGTCACGACGCGCACGTGTTTTGTTCTGTCACAAAAAAGGTTCTGCTGGCCAAAAACAAAAGACTCCAGCTTGCTTGATGAGCTTTCTTCTTGTCCTTGTCCCTACTAAACACCAACATCAGGCCCCACAGGAGTAACAAACCTTTTTTTTTTTCAACCGTTCGACAGACGATTTCCCTTTTTTTGTTTCCTTCACTTTTAAAAATTAATTTTTTAAAACGCGATTATTTTTGAAAACTCTGTTTTGAAATTTTGAACTTTCAGTTTTAGTTTTAGTTTTGAGATATAATCTTCAAACTTTGTTATAAGCAAAATATTGAACAATATTTTAACAAAACCTTTATCACACACAGAGCACCATCACGATCATCAGACCTGTCGTCATCACCATGACCCACCACCATTGCATCTTGATAACCATAACCATTGTCAACGTCCCACCACGACCCAGCATCGTCGGCCATGAATTGCAACCCCTCGACCACAATCTTCAGAATGAATCGCCGACCGCACACACCCACGACCTCCAATTTTCGATCCATGGCATCGACTCCCAATGATCTGTCAATTAATTGCCACCCATAACCACCAATTGCACACCCACGACGCCGATTATTGACGTCGCTTGCATTCTGCCACAAAGGGCCACTCACTGCCTGGGCATGCACCTCTGTTTCGCATAAGGGTCCGTAACGTTATATTTGGGTTGCGTTGAAGGCCAAGTAGTAGGCAGTGGCGATGAAGGTTAGGTTCTCGTCGTCGGTGATGAATCAGTTTTTGACGGCAATGGGCGGTGGTGTTGTGAGTTTGACAGTGGTGTTTTGAAGACATTAGTATACGAGAAGGAAGAAAAGAATAAAGAAAAAACTCAAAACAAAAAACTCACAATCAAATAATTGCCTCTTTTTGTAAAAACTGAAAACAAAAATATGTTTTGGGTTTGGTTTTCATTTTCTTGAAAACTACAAACAAAAATCACATGAGTTTCAAACACACCCTTGTACAGTAGTTTTTAGTTTTAATTTTTTAATAAATAAAATCCAAAACTAGTTGTGCTTCTTCTCTTTTTAAGAAAAAACAGATAGACGTTGGTAAACAGTTTTTGTTTTTGGATTTTCTTTCTTCATTCTTTTTTCTCTCCCATTTTCCCTTCAAAAATATCCTTCTTCTTTGACAGAGCCCTCTGGCCACGTTCAACGCACCACCACTTATCAATATTGCCATCACCATCACTGCCATGACCCTTTATCAAATCATACCCCCCACTATCACCCCAATCTAAAATTAAATCACAACACCACCACCACATTGGCTGTGAAAGCCGAAGCTTGAGCACCTGGTGGACGGAGCTAGAGGAAAAACTCTCGTTTCGCGGACCCCGTGTGTAGTCGTTCGTCATCACCTTGGAGTCGATAGCACTGGTCTCAATGCCCCGCTTCTTCTTCATCTGTCGTGGTTGCACTATCTGATTTGAGTAGCCAGTTGGGGCGACAGAAATGGCGGTGGGTGGAGCCTATGTGCGACGGTGAGTGGAGCAGATCTGTGACGAAGGGCCTGCAACAGTGGCCCAGATCTCTAGTTTTGGTGGGGATATTGGGGCAGGGATATGGGTAGCGATGTGTAGTGGTAGTGGGTGGAGCAGACCTACGACGATTGGGCAGATTTGTCAGTGCGGTGGGTGGGAAAGGATATAAATGGCGACAGTGGTGGGGGTGATGATGATGGGTCCACATCAGAGTTGTAGATGGCGGTGCGATGGCGGTCGTAGGGCAGGATGTGAGTGGCAACGGTGGTGGGTGGCAGCAATGGGTCCGCATTAAGGTTGTAGATGGCGGTACGGTGGCGACAGCTTTGCCGTGTGGTGGTTAGGATTGGAAGTAGTTGGTGGGAGTGATGAAATGGGAAAAAAAAAAAAGGTGGGCTAGAAATTACTTTTAGTAAGTTTGAAGGTTGGATTTGAAAAAAAAAAAGCAAAATTGAAAATCAAAAACTTTAAAATGAAGTTTTTAAAAATAGCCGGTTTATAAAACTAAAAAAATAAAAATAAAAATTGTGAACCAAATATCGATATTTTTTTCATTTTTTTAAAATTAGACAAAAAATTAAAATAAAATGATTTCAAACACTACTTTAGTACTAGGATACTATATTACTTCTGCTATAAAGTTAGTTAAATATATTTTTAAGTCACAAAATTATTACTCTGTATTACAAATTTTAATGACAATGACAACAAAAATTTAGTATCGGTCTTTTGTCTTTGTTACAGCACGAAGGTTATACAAAAAAATTTAAGGGTGAGCATGATTTGACTGGTTCCTTTTGAAGGTAGATTACTGACCAAAACGACCATCATTAACTGTAAAGAAATAAAATTTAAATTAATCAAACGATTCAATTTTAACTATTTGAACGAATTGATTGATTTGAGATTGTAGTCATTTTTAATTTTTTTGAACTTATCCGTTGGCTATTGTGCCTTGGCAGTATACATGGTTTATTGTATAATTTACCGGTTTACCCATTGAAGTTAAGGTATAATATACTTATAAGTATTTCGGTTAAATATAAATAGAATATAAACTAGATTGTAAACAGGATTGAATTAGACTTCAGACAAATTAGCGTTTATATACATAGGTAAGATTCGGTTCGGTTGTAAAACTATTTCAAAAAATCAAATCAAACCAACCAAAACGAATATTTGGTATGAAATGAAAAAAAAGCATAAGCGATTGTTTTTCTTAAACCAGTTCGTGATCGGCTGGTAGATTCATTCTAACTATGGTTGAGAAGGATCCTTTAATAACACTTTTACTGTAACAGAAAATGTCGCAAAGTACATCTTAGTATAAAAATATCACTATTAGTTTTAACAATAGTGACAATACACATTTACAAGTCAATCATGTGTCGCTATAACTACTAGGCTATTTACAACAGAGAATCCTTCAAAGTCGGTGCTCATCAATGCCAATATTTTGATGTAGTTATTTTTCTACTTTTATTTAGCACTAGTACAGAGGACGTGCGTTGCACGTACATATAGTTAAGAGTAATATTTGAGGTAATATTCTTATCTTTTTTGGGATCAAAATAATATAATTCAATTATGTTCTTATTCTTTTTGTGACTTATTTTAGAAGAAATGTTTATTTGATGTTCACAATCGTAATCAGTTTAATGTTTAAAAATATTCTTTGTATATTTCTAGATTGAAGAAATGTTTGATGGTACTGCTGAAAATAAAAGCCAATAGAGAAATTAAAAGAATGAATCTACGTGTTTATTTTCGTAATCTGTTAAATTGATTTATGGTTAAGATTTATAATTTTCAAGACTAGGTGCTTTACATTTCATTAATAAGAAATATAAAACACCAGGTTTTCAACTACCGCTCTTCAACTGCAATTACCAAATATAGTTTCAGTTCAAATTGACATCATATTTAAGCCTTATTTTTTTTATTCATATTTAACCCTTTTTCTTTTCTTTTTTTTTTGTTTTTGCTTTTCCAACAATTTTTTGTTTCTTAATTAATTTTTCACGTATTTCAAATTCTTTATATTGTTGTTCAGTTTTTCAATTGGTTAATTATTTGCTAATAAAAATATAAGAAATAAATCACAGTTCTTACTAATCAGTTAAATATCTAATGTTTATTTTGATTTTAACCAAATTAAAAAGAGAATAATAAAGAATTTTGTTTGTTCAGTTTTTTTCTCTGATTATATTTTTCAATGTATAGAATAGATTTATTACCCAATGTTTTTTAAATTTCATAAAAATTTAAAAGGGAGTAATAAAAGAAAGCTAAAAATATAATTGACGTAATTAATAAATAACATAATCGTCCAAAAATAATTTATAAAATTCATACTTTTATAGGTAGTATAGATATAGACACACGCGCACGCGCGCGCGCGCACACACACACACAAAAATATATTTTTTGTAACCAAACATTTTGTTTTTCAATGTTTAAAATTTATGTAGGTTTATATTAAATTTATGACCTAATATTCATTAAACGCATTACGAAAAAATTAATTAGGGAAGGGTAGAGTTGTCGTTGGAATAATTAACGGAAGTCAAAACCAGAAATGATTACGAAATTAGTAATTAATAATAGTATTATGAAAGAGTAGGATAATAATAGCATTTATGAAAGGGTAAGATTGTTATGGAAGTGATTAATGAAAGGCAAAAATAGAACAAAATAATTTACAATATTCATACTTTTATTAGTATATATACATAAAAGAGTATCTCCTTCAAACCATTAAATGGCAGAGTAATATTCCTATCCTTAAAGCTGAAAAATAATAAACAATTACATCCAGAGCAACAAAATATTGCTCTGATGAACTGTGGTGCTAGTGCTAGGATAGATGGCCATTTTTAAGTTAGGAGATGGTAAATAGGACTACCCCATGCGGGCTCACCGCTCTTTCTTATAACAATTTACATTAAAACTAATCCTGTCATAGATTAAAACCTTCAAAGGTCAACCCTAGGCTGCAAAAATTAGATGGTCTTAAGGTTTATGTATATAGCATAAGAAGATAACAGATTTCAACTTCACAGGGACCATCCAGCATTTATATGCTTTTTCTTAAACCAATCAAGAGCAACACTGTTCAAGCTCGTTGAGTTACATATGTGCAGCTAGGAGTTCGAAACTACCTGCGATCTACAGCAGACAACTAAATTTTAAAACCAGGTCGTCGGTCCAAATCTAACTACAAGCTATCTCCAGTCCTCGTCGTCACCATCATCATCTTTGTCGCAACCATAGACATCACTATCGTCATCGTCATCGCTATATATGTCATCTTCAAATAATGGGTCTCCACCATCTGAGAAATCGTGGTGTCCTCGATTTTCGTCTTCTGAGGATTTGCCACTGGCAGTTGAACTTTCATCTTTTTCTGACTTGTCATCAGAGGTTCTGCTCTCAACTTCCGCATCCTGGGATGACTCCTCGTCCGGATAGTCATTCAAAGGATTGTTTTCAGCTGATACAAATACAAATAAATAAAAGCATAAATTAAGCTCTATTGTTAACCGAAAGATGATGGGTACCAATCCCTATTCGGTTGGAGAAATAAGAAATGCTCTTATTGTAACAATCAACAACGGCTCACATACTGCCTCCTTCGTTGCGAAAGCAATTTATAATGTGAAAAGGATAAATAACGGAAACACTTAAAAAAAATTCAAAGATCATACAACACTTTCAGGGGCTTTCAGATCTATGCATGCTCTAATCGCTTTGGCATTAAAGATCATTAATTGGAAATATAGGATGCGCTACCAGTAGTACTTTGGAATTTGAGAACATGTTTGTAACAAAGTGAACATACCATTTGAATCGTCACTTTCATATTCTGATGCATCTGGGCCAGCATAGAAGCCATCATCATCGTCAACTTGCACCCTAAACCAGAAACATATGCGCATTTCAATGAGAATGAAACCTCAGAACAGAATGCAACTAACCGCAAAAATACAAGAATATAAGGTGCTTACAATGGGAATAAGTTTGAAGCATCTTCCTCAGTCATGCTGATGCCATTCTTCACAGCATACAAGTCGTATACATAGTCATCCTCAGATGCTGTACAGCAATCAATGTTAAGTTAAAAGGGTGCCCTAACATCAAGGAATAATGCTATGCATCTTAAAATTGAGAAAATGCTCAATGTGATTGGCAGAAATAGTGATGGCAATCCCCAAGGAGGCTTAGCTTGTTAACAGTAATGCACGATTAATTCTGTCCGCCAACTTTCACCAAACAGAACTGTCATTTTGGTCAAGCTAGCACCATGTGGGACTATCTATTTGTTTGCACAGAACTGTAACAATTTATAACTGGAACGACTACTGAATACAGGAAAAGAAATTCAAGATATCAAAAACATAATGACTCCAGTCCTGGGATGTGATGAGAAGGAAAAAGGCAAGATAAAAACCTTGTTTGGACACGTAATCATGAATTCCAGATTCAATTTCTGCAGCAGCACTTGGAATGAACTCTCTTAAGAGAGGCAAATAACTAGCCATCATCATATCATCCTCTAAATCTCTGCATCAAAAGAACCATATCATTTACAGCAAGAGGAGTTCAACTAAAAAATGATAATATAGCTGACATGACTAAAGAACTTACTCCTTCTCTTGCACCTCAGTGGATGTTTCATCTGCATCCACTCGAACAACATCGTAGAGACGACAAATGTCATGTATTGCTTCATCATGCATTGCCTCCTTTTTCCCTTTTCTGTGCCTCCATATTTGTTCAAAACGTGCATTTTTGGACAGAAGCTGATGGCCACGGAAAAAAAATGTTTAATTACATAGCATAGAATAGACTTCTAAACAGATCTTTAAACACAGGACAAGTAATCATTAACCATTCCACATAATCAACCCCACGGTCCACTTGTAAAAATGGCAGATTGCTCCTATTTCTCTTCATCTTCTTCCTTACTAGATAATGCTTTTGCTTGGGCGAAGCCTCGCCATCAGGGAGTACAAAAATTTCTAACTATGCTAAATGTGTCTGTCCACTACCTTGAGTACGAAGCAAAGGGGGGTCGCGAGTGTATCCAAATGCATTTTAGTAAGAAAGCACCTTACGGAGAGAAGGAGGGAAGCGCGCGCGAGCGGGGGGGGGGGGGGGGGTGTTGTTCAATTTAATGAATTGGCTTCTGAGAGGCAGGTTGCAGAGATCAGGTCTCAACAAGACTAACACTCAAGGACAATGCCATGTCATTTTTTTCTCCATAAATATCCATCAAAACTTTTTCATTGCAAATCTATCATTAGTAGCTTAGCATGCGCCCATACGACATTAAAGTCCATGCAAAATTATGTTTCTGAAAGCATTAAGCATAGCAAGGAAGAATAAACAATCAAACTACCATTGCAAGCAAAAGGCACCTACCACAAGCGTCGGACAATATATCATTTGCAGGCCATGTCCATAGTCATAGTAGTTAATGACACAGATTGCAAAAGCTCTACATCAATTACTTGCAGACATGAAACAGCACACCTTGAATTAGTAGAACTAAACCATATTCAGCAAGAAGCATTCAGCAAGAAGCACTTCGTCAGCTTTTATTAGAAACTCTTGATTGGCTTTTCCAGTTGTAAAAATTCTCTGGTCCCAAGAAGAATAATGTGTTGATGGTCGGGGTACACATGGATGACCGATCCATTTCAATCCATTAGCTATGGCTTATTGGTTAAGTAGGTTATTTCTTAAAAGCGGTTGGTTTTATCCATATACCCAATAATGACCCATATACATCCAATTAAAAAATTTCAACTCTCTCCTCCACACCTGCACCCACCAAATCTCGCTGCCATAACCATACCCGGCACCGGCACCGCCACACCCACACCCACCTCCGCCTCCACAACAAACTGCCTAAATACCCACAACCACCACTGCCATGCCACAATCATCACTACACCCACGATGATAACAACCACCACCATACCACAACCATAACCACCATCACCAAATGCACAACCAGCACCCCCGCTGCAACACTACAACACCATCATACCAACCACCACCACGAGCACCACAAACACCATAATTTTCTGAGTCCACCATCAAACCCTTGAAGATCTAAAATCCTTCCACACAGAACCACGGATCTGGAAGGAAAGATGGCAATGGGTTCAAGGTCTAGCTCCATCTATTCGCATCTCCGTCACGGTTAGTCATCACTGGTCGTTGGTTGTGGTGTTGGCCAATAGGGTGGTGAGGGCGACAACAGGTGGCTACGACAACGGCAGTTTGTGAAGGCGACAGTGGAGAGGAGAAATGGTTGAGAATAGAGGGGTGCCTCAACTCAAAAGTCAAATTATATATTATAGATAATTGGCATCCATTCATGACCCACTTATACTCACAGGTTGGTTTATAATTTTGACTCATTAAGATCCAATTATTTATTGGGTGGGTTCGGATGACTTTTAAGTGCGCGGATAAATGGGTCTAGGTTGTTACTGCCGCCTCTACATAATGATGAAGCTCGTTATAATCTAAACATTTCAAAATGATCAGACCCACACTGCAAAATGCTTAGGCCACAATGAGCCACATCTGTTGGAAGTCAAATGGTGAAAGACAAGTTTGGGAAGTCTCGCACTACTCTTCAGAGAAATGCTAACAAAAAATTGAACATAGCACAAAAGTGCATAATAGAAGAGTACAGTGATTATCTTGACAAGTAAACATACGAGCTTATCAAGCACTTGTAAAAAACTTCCAAAAAAGAAACATAGCACAATGTCACGGACCGATTGGAAGGAAGCTGATTTTTGGAGGTCACGCCATGCGGACGCTCATTAGGCGCTTACGGGACGCTTAGTGGACGCTTACTTGGCAATTGAGGAACAAGGCTTTCGGAAGGTTCAAGACTCCTCTACATTCTTGTGTCTTGTAAATATGTGAATATTCTAGAGTAGGGAGGATATCTCTAGAAATAGTCTAGAATACTAAAGAGGCTTGTAAATACTCTAGAGAATTCTAAATAGGGAATACTATTCGTAGGATCGAATGCATCTCCACCGTCCGTTGAGGAGGTGGACTAGTATATATAGCCAAAGCCATGTGTTGGCCAAGGCATCTTAGACATCCTAGACATTCAAGCAATCTTTGTACTAAAGCATTGTAGGCTTTCTCCAAGTAGTGTATTGGGAATCCTTTCCCCAACCTCTTGTGTTCCGCTGCATATTTGTTTCCAACTTCGCCCAGCTCTACAGTTAGGCTGACTTAGCGAGCAAGCGCGGGGGCTTGATCTAGCTAAGTGCCGCACAGTTTCGACTTAGGGAAGTTCCGTCCGTGACAGGCACAAGCTCTTAACATACTCCTGACAAAATTCTCAAGAAGAGGAAAATAATATATGTAAAACCATCTATCCAAGAGGAAAAATGATGATTTAATATGTTGCAACTTATCCTGAATTAAGCAATTAAATTCGTGGCACCACGCCCTGCCGTATAAATTTACCTCTTGCTGTCCCTTAGCTTTCTCTAGCAACTTATCCCGTTTCTGCAAAAAATAAAGAAGGCCAAAGTGTGTGAGAGTCATATTTCTGGATGCAACTAAATATCAAGGAGCAAACATATCAGGCAGATGCAGATAAGAATGAAAAAAGAACTTCAAAAGATTACCATCAACAACACTTATAAGCTAAAATTGTTTGGTCTACCTTTAGTCGCCTTGCTATTCATTTAAAAACTTAGCAACTACTTTTACATTCCTCCAGGTCTTGGCATAGAGCAGTTCGTCCGTACAGTCATGAAACCTCAACGTAATGGTAACAGAGGCTAGACAATCTCCACAGACAGATCGAGAATAAGGCATGTTGGTTAGTACTACCTCTACTTAGCAACCGAAAAGTAGGCTGTATGCAACAAAAAGATAAGGACATGGTTGCTACGCGCTATTTGTGTCAGGGGCCCTGGATATGTAACTGCTATAGTGTGGATGCATTGAGGGAAGCGGAGGGGGTGAGGTAGTAGAATAAGTTGAAGTAAATGCTAGCAAGATTAGTTGCAACTTTCTATCATCTATATAAACTATAAAGCAACTTCCTACTGCCTGTATTAGCCTTACAAGAGACCGAGAGAAGATACGGAAATTAAAGAAGTCCTATTAGAACTCATTCTACACTCTCTGCTCCCAGAAAACTATGAGCAGGTTTGCTGATCTAGAACTACAAACCTAAGGAGTCCAATATATAACTGGAGCCGTCCACATATAGTTTTCTTCTTAGCAGAGGGAAAAGGGAAAGGATAAAACCCTTCGTTAAGTATGTCACTTATTGTAACAACTAGAACTGCATGGTCATGACACATACTTCAGAGACTCCATATCCTTTCAATTGATGAGTTGATGCTTAACAGGACAAACAATGCAACCTCAGTTGAAAAACTAAGAATAATTTGTATCAATTGATTGATTTTATTCTATCTCGAGATATTGCGTAAATTTAGCTGTTATGTGCCACCGTGGTTCAGCGCCAGTAGCTAATCCAGCTTCAAAATCATGATATCTGATGATTATAGGAACCAAAATCGTAGCAGAGCACTTAATTAGTAACCACATGATTGACATAGTGCACCAGAACTAGCACAACATTCATATGTCAAGTGCACTAAGCCTTAACATGCCCAACAGACAACATAGCATGATGCATCAGATATGTTGGAACAGGGTCCTACGTATACTTCACAGCACAGGTGAAAAGAAAATAAAGCTCGTGAAGAGAAAATCATCTTATAAGATTGACATCATGTCAGAAAAAATCATTTTCGCTACTGCTAGGTATTCCAGTAACGAAGACATGGATCCATGGATCCAAAGTTGTTTAAAATCATTTTAGATACTGCTAGGTACTCCGTCAACGAAGACATGGATCCAAAGTTGTCTAAACCTCGACTTCATGTCCCAGTTCCAGACAAAATAACAAAATACAGTCCAATAATCCAAGCTTCCTTCGATTCGGGAATACAATTTTTTTCCCCCTAACTGATTACAGTATCTACAAGTTACATGATACGTGTGAGAGATAGAGAGAGGAGGGAGGAAGAGAAAAGAAGAGAAGAGAGATCTTACAATCTCGGTCCTAAAAGTGCATCTTTGATCCTTCCTTTTTGCATCAGATTCAACTCTCACCGTGGAACCAGGCTGCTTGAGAAACAGTATATAATCAGTACAATTCTTTTCTACCAAGAGTCCAAGACTAACTAAAACCGAGTTCCTTCAACACTTTAAAGGATGACACAACAAGATAATTACATCATACAGCCCGAAAAGAACCAACTTCATAGAGTAAACATTATCAAGTCAGCTTGTAAACAACACATTGACCACAATACTGACCACAAATGACTGCAGAACATCGTAAGTAACCTCTGAGCTGCTCACTGTTTCAACACGCTGCACAAAAACCGTTTTGACCTTCAACGCTTCTTCTACTGCAAAACGAAATTCGTGTAAACAGAGTCAACACACCAAGCGCGAACCAAGTCATTCACCCCTAATCATTCAATCGACTAAAGCATCTACTCTGTAATCATCACCTTTCAGGATTTTTCTCTGACTTTATAAAAATTACAAGAATAAAAAATTTAACATGTAAACATCCATTTTACTCAATTGTTTTAAACCTAGTCTGACATGTCGACCGAAGCTTATTCTATATTCAATAACCATGTTAAAGGGGTCAAAAATTATAAAACGGAGGGAGTGTTAATTCGTTGATATGAGAAAATACAAAATGAGAGGTACAAACGCCAAACGCACCTTTAGCGGAAGAGTCGGAGAGAGAGAGGCTTTCAAAGTCGAGTAATGGACGCTTCAATGGCCTCTCATTGATTTCAAGCCCTGCGAAGAACCAATTTCGGGATTAAAAAGCTTCGAAAACAGCAGTGGGAGAGAAAAATCACAACCCTAGGAACATACAAAAAGCTTCGAGTGACGACTGAGAAGCTCTTCTCTTAACCCTAACTATGACTGGCTTGTCGTTGTCCGGCGCAGCAGAAGAACTCTCGGCTGCACAAGCCATTGACGGAGTGGCCAGCAATCAGTAATTTAGGTTACCGTTCCAAATTGAGTTTTGAATCGCAATAACTCTGGGAAAGTGGGGCAGTTTTCTAAATTCTGGGTAATTTTGGGGTTGGGGGAATCAGAAATTGTGTTCTTCTTGGTGGGGGTTAATAGCACTTTTGTCCATTCTCTTTGGGCTAGTTGCCCTCAACATTTGGGCTACTTGTTGTTAATAATTGAATATTTTGAGGAGGATCTTAGTTCATGGACTCACAATTGGGCCAGGCTGCATCTCATTTCTCCACATTTTTGGGCCAGGCTGCGTCTAATTACTCTACAGAGATTGGGCCAAGGCAACGGCCGAGCTCGACCAGTCCCTCTTCAAATAAGCAACAAGCTGTAAATTAGTGATGAACGCTTCTTTTTATTCGTGGAAAGTCACGCGTTCAAATCTCATGAGAGACGGAATAATTGAGGCTGACGGAACAAAAAAAGTAAATGAATAAATAACAACTATGCCCCTGGGATAGGCGATAGGCAGCAAGAAATAGATAGGACTAATTATACCTATGTCCCTGAGGTTAGGGGTAATTACAATCAATAACAATAGTTTGGATAAATTACACTTGTGTCCGTTGACCAAATGGAACAATAAGAATTGTAACGGTTTTAATGAAAAGACTGTATTGCCCCCCTAAGTTGAAACCTTATTTTTTTTTTCAATGCCATTACTTCAAATTAGGGTTTCTGGGTTTCCAATGCCATTACTTCAAATTAGGATTTCAAAACCCTAATTTGACTTCAAATTAGGGTTTTCAATGTCATTACTTCAAATTAAGGTTCATTTTGACTTCAAATTAGGGTTCAAAACCCTAACACTTCTTCACCACCACCACGCCGCTGCCACCAATTTGACTAAAATCCGTCACGCCGTCGCCGTCGTAGATCCCTCAACCCTATCGCCCTCATAGACACCGTGAAGAGGAGTACTTGCCAGATTCCATGGCCCACAATATTGTGGCTAACGTGAGGGTTGTGGGTTCATTCTCAGCTCTTTCACCAAGTTGGAGAGTGAGAACTTAGAGCAGCTAAGAAAGATGATGGGACACGGTAGAGTTTGGGCCGTGGGGCCTTTGTTGCCAATCTAGCACAGCAAGGTTGGCTTCAACGAACGAGGTGGGTCCAACTCTATTCCGGCGAACGAGGTTTTGGTGTGGCTCGATTCGTGCTGTGCGGACAAATCCGTCATCTTCATGGGCTTTGGGAGCCAAATCTCTCTGACCAAGCCACAGATGAAGGCAGGAGTTCCGTTCCGGACTCGGCCAAGTTGGCGCACGCCTTGGCTGAGTCAGTAACAGGTAATGCGTCGAAGGTAGGAGTTCTACCTTGGCTATGGAATCTGGTTGAGGGAAGGGGTTGGGCTGCCAGCGGCGTGGGGTAAGGGAGTGGGTGGCGAGATTTCAGATATGGAGAAAAAGTTTGGAGAAAGAAACCCTAATTTGAAAATTAGGGTTTTGAATTAGGGTTGGATTTTGAAACCTTAATTTTCAAATTATGGTTTGATATACTGTACAAGGGCAGTATTACCATTTTTAAAATACGTAATGATGAAAATTATACTTTTTGAACGGAACCCTGACGGATAGATACGGATGATACATTTGAAAAATATTTTGGTCACGTATGTTACATTTTGAAACTTAGTGTCATTGACTGTAATTACCCCATAACCTCAGGGAGTTAGGTGTAATTAGCCCAAATAGATAACTTGCACAGCTTCAAGAGGTCCAATTACTTGCGAGTAAGTGTTGATAATTTGTCTCCGACTTACAAAAAGGTGAACTTACTCTAATGTGGACTAATTATCATCGAATTGTTGATAGGAAGACCAAAAAATAAATTATAATTTGTTGTAGACTTTTTTTCTTTAGTCATGATAATTGATATTAGTAATAAAAATTTGTCTTTTTAGTTACACGGCTATTTACTTTTAAAAACGATCATATATTACATAAGAAGTGAAGAAACATAAATCAAAAGAAAATTACTCTGATGGATCTAAATAGATCTAAATAAATGCCAAGGTCAAACTTGGTGGTTCGATATGGTCTCTCGGTCGATAATTAGTCACTACTTGACTTGGTGGGACTGGAGGATGGGGGGGCGGGGGGGGGGGGGGGCTTTCTCTCTTAATGGTGCATACAAAACAAAGACTTCCAAAGAAAAATGAAGCATAGTAGCAGGGACCTCAACCTTTGGAATATGGTACTGACTCCTGATCTTCTTCCAACCTCAAACGTGTCCGGTGAAATCAACAGAAGAAGATGTCGTACAAGGCGTCTAATGCTGCTTCAACAAAAGTCGTGTGTTCGAGTTGGTTATACGTTAGCCTCTACAGAAAGTAACGGATGTCATTAGATAGTTAACAAATGAAGCGTTTATTTTCACAAGTTGGTATGTATTTTTACACTTGTACTTAATATAGCATAAACAAAGATCTTATAATATGAAAAATAGACATCCTCAAATTAAGTTACGACTGCATAATGTTTCCCGTCACACGCAAAGCATGGTACTTTTCCCGATCAAGTTGTTGGAAAAAGGTGTCGTGATGTATCAAGTCTGTTGCTCTAATCCGCACCTCTCTGCTCAAACTTGCGTATGATGTGATGGGAGAGTTTCGTAGCTTTAGTTCATGATATGGACCTCGAGCTTACTGTTTGTTCGATGTTTATATTTCTATACTACGTTCGACTTATTTTGTATAACGCAAATCCAGCAGGGTGAGTGAACCACATAAATCTTAATTTAATGCAACCGTGACATGTTCTTACTTTCGTATTTGGTTACCTTTGAATTAGAACAGCTATACACGGATTAGTGAGCTGATCAATTCCTCATGGCAACATATATTCATTCCTTGATAAAATATTCTCGATCGCTTAGCACGCCTGCAGCAGTATTTGTTACTTAATTATTTTTCAGTACCTGTCCCCTAAATCTATGTGATTTCGTCATTTGAAATGCTTGCTTGATGTGTGCAATCTGCTTGATTTGGTTGATGTCAGCCTAAGTTAAGTCCAGATCCTGTTGGACTGAAATGTGTTTACATCGTTCATTGTTAAGAATGGCGCACTTGCTCTTTCATCCTAGAATGAAGATCTGATAGCTACATCTTCGAGAGCTGCTTCTTGTCGTGTAGGTGGCGCAAAGGTGATGTCCCTCGGTTGCAATTCATTTGGACAGCTTTCAAACAACAGTTTCCGTCATATTCATCTCATTAAATTGAAAGTTGATTCTAGTTTCAATATAATCTATTAGAATAGAAAGTAGAACAACAAGTAAGTATTCAACAAAAAGTCAAACAAAAAGGCGAATATGATTTTGAAATAACCAAATAGGATTAGTTACACTCAAATTTGTGAAGTTAGGATAAAATTATACGCATGTCTTTTAGTTTGGACAAATACTATCGTCGGATGACTAAGTGAAATCTTAAAGTACATATGATTTTTAAGATGACTATCTTGAAGGGTAAATCAATTACCCTCGTCATTGATTCCCTCTCATCTCTCTTCTTTCTCTTACCCCACCGCCGTAGCCACCATGCCCGATTGTCGGAATCACGAGATTCCTGCCGCCTTCATCACCATGCACCTCCATTTCTGGCAGATCCATGGTCGGCCACCGTGTCCAGCCTCCACCAGCCACCATCACGTCCGCCTCTACTAACCACTGCACTTCTAGCCTCCACGACCATATTGCCGCCATAAGCACCTAACATCATACCCATAACAAACCGCGTGGCTATGTCACAGATTGATGCATCTCCACCCACCATCACTTGCGTACCTCCAGCACCATCGTCATGCCGTCACGCATCTCTAACCTCTATCGCTGTAATCTCCGATGGCAGTCACACGGTGATGGGTCTTGACAGTATCTTCGGCATGCCGTCATGCATCTCCAGCCATCATCATGGTAATTTTCGACGGCCTTCACACGGTGACGGATCCTAATAGTACCTATGTTAGCCCCACCTATTTAGAACCCAAAACTATCACCACCCTACCACAAGCACCACTGTAAAAGACCGAGGCACCCACCCCAAGCAGATCCATTATCAGTTTTGTATCCTTTTAATCACAAAGAAAAAGTTTGAAAAGATTGAAGTACAGAGAAATTAGGGAAAGAGAAAATCAGATTTTGTGCATACTATATTAGGCAATACTGACATTGTTAAATACTTGGTAATGATATTAGCAAAATTTTAAAGTCTTTAGTCACAATAATTTACCTTTTCAAACTTTATATTATCGACTATAATTTCATCATAATCTTAGATACTTGAGTGTAATTAACCCTAACAGATACTCCTATGTGGCAGTGATCAAGGCATAACCTCTACAACTTGTTCAGTGTTGAAGGACAAATACTTTCATAACAAGCACGTCTAGACTGTTCGTCACAAACTCGATCGTATTTATTAGTTTCGTTGTTGAAACAATCCGAACCACATGTTACTTGGATCCCCCAGGACTCTTGTGCTGCAGAAATTCAAACTCATAGATCTGCCAATGAAGTCGTCTTCTTCTTTTTGGTTAAAGGCCTGTGTAGTCTTTAAACCAGAAAGATCTCCTAACATGGCATGTGCCCGCAGCTACTGCCGCTTCAATAAAAGTTGTGAGTTCAACAGATCATCAATAGTTGGTTATGCGTTAGCCTCTACAGGAAGCAACAAATGGCATTAGGCAGTTAAAAAACGGAACGTTTAATTTCACAAGTTAGTATATAATTTACGGTTCTACTTAATGTAGCATGGACAAACATATGTTAAGATATATTAAAAATCGACATCTTCAAATCAAATGATGACCGCTTCATGTTTCCAATCCTATACAAAACATGGTGTCTTCCTTGATCAAGTTTCGGAAAAAGGGGTGATGATGTATTGAGTCTTTGCTCTAATCCGCACTTCTCTGCTCAGTTCTGCGTATGATGGGATGGATGAATTTCATAACTTTAGTTCATGAGGTGGAGATCCGGCCTGAATCTCCGTTTGCTTGACGATTATGTTCCTATATTAAATTTGACTTTTTTGTATAGAGCAAATCCAACCGCGTAACTGAACTACGTAAAGCTTGATTTATTGCAAGTGTGACAGGTTCATTTACTTTTAAATTTTGTTACCTTCGAATTAAGTCAGCTGTATAAGTGTTAGTGAGCTGATCAATGACAAAATATATGTATTTGTCGATGAAACATTCTGGATTGCTTGGCGTGCCTGCAACAATATTTTGTTACTTAATTATCATTTAGTACCTGTCCCAAAAATCTCTGCAATTTCGTCATTTGAAATGCTTGATGTATGCGATCTGCTAAATTTGGTTGACGCAGGCCTAAGTTAACTCCAGTTCCTATTGGACTGAAATGCGTTTATATGGTTCATTGTTGAGAATGACCACTTGCTCTTTCACATTACAATGAAGATCTGATACTGATAGTTAGTTACCTCTTTGAAAGCTGCTTCCTGTCACACCACAACAATTTCTATCATAGCTGAGGTTTGATTATTAAGTTGAAAGTTGATTTAACTTTCAATACAGTCCATTAGAAAGAAAAGTAGAACGACATGAACCGAATAAAAAGTCGAACGAAAAGGGCGAATGTGTTTTTGAAATAACAAAAATGATGAATTACACTCAAGTTTTTTAAGTTAGAATAAAATTATACGCGTATCTATTAATTTGAACAAATGATAATGATGTTTAAAACTAAGCAAAATTTTAAAATACATATTATATCAATAAAATAACAACATTACCCATCACTTACAACTGTAAATTCTAGAATTGCCCTTAGAATCACATCCTAATGGTTTCCTCTCCTCTCTCCCCCACCATAACTACCATGCCCACCAATGTTGCCGGAATCACGAGATCCCTGTCACCTTCACCACCATGCGCCTCTCTTCGTGGGAGATCCATGGTCACCCACCACCACGTTTAGCTACCATCAGCCACGACTCCAGCCTCTACCAAGCACCACCACGTCCAGCCTCCATGACGATATCGTCGTCATAAGCATCTAAAATCCTCTAGCATCAGACCCACACCAAACCCCGTCCCTCTGTCACAGAGAGATGCATCTCCAGCCACCATCACTCGTGTACCTCCAACACATGCATCTCCGGGCTCTTGATAATATCTCTGTCAAGCTGTCATGCATCTCCAACCACAAATCATTATAATTTTTGGCTACCGTTACACAGTGACAGATCTTAACACAGTACCTTCGCTAGCCCCATCTATTTAGAATCAACCACCACCACAAACACTACCGCAAGCACGACCACAAAGGACTACCACACCCACCCTACGTAGATTCATTATTAGTTTTGGATCCTTTCTATTTTCTTTCCCAAAGAAAGTTTTTGAAAAGATTGAAGTACATAGAAATTAGGAAAAGTGAAAATTAGGTTTGTGTATATACTATATAAAGTTGTACTAACATTTCAAAAATACTTGGTAATGACATTGGCAAAAATTCAAAGTCTTTCGCAATCGATTACGTTTTCAAGCTTTTTATCATTGACTATAATTTCATCAATATGCGACACTGACCGATGTATAACCTCAAAAATTAGTTTAGTGTTGAAGGACAAATACTTAAATAACAAGCACGTGTTACTTGTATCCCGTAACTCTTGTGCTGCATAAATTCAAACCTACATACAGACACAGGTCTGCCTATGAGGATAGCGTCTGGTAATACTTTCAATTTTGATTTTCTGTTTCTAAAAAAATAAAAAGCAAAATCAGTTAATTTATTTATTTATTTTTTACAAAAATAAATTGGTATTTGATTATCCAATTTTTATTTTGAGTTTTTTTTCTTTGGTGGTGGTATGTGGTGGTGGTGGAGCGTGGCGGTGGCCGACGGTAGTGGTGGTCGGCTGCTGGCAGTGGCAGGCAGTGAGCAGTGGTGGTGGGCGGTGGCTGTTGACGGTAGAAGGGTAGTGGTGGTCTCAAAATAAAAAAACAAAACTCTTTTTTAGAGTTTTCAGAAATAGTTTTATTTTAAATTTTGATTTTTAAAACTAAAGAAAAAAAATAAAAATTATGTATCAAACGTGTTTATTTTTTTTAATTTATAAAATTAAATAAAATATTTAAAAAATAATTATTATCAAACGGAGCGGAAATCTTCTCTCATTTGGCCCAAGTAGTCTTAAACCAGAAAGATCTCTTAACTTCGCAAGTGGCCGCAGCTTAATTCAAAAGTGGATATTCAGAATAATCGAGATAGCTCACATGCATGACATCATGCACTCATTCCCAACTGAAAAATAGAAGGATGCACCACGGCAGTGGCACAAAATCACAAATTCACTATCATGAGCAGTACCGGTACTCTCTCCAGCCTTTTCATCGTCATGTGATTAGTGACGAGTTTTAAGCTTCTTGCCCACATTTTTTGACAAATAACAGAGCAGATGCGATACATGGAAGTGCGCATACAACTCTTCAGACCCAGTGGGTGCTTGCAGCTTTCGGTGCCGCCGGTGGCACCACGCACGGTGAGGCGCGTGGGCATTACGGTGTGTGGTGGTCTCGAAATTTTGAATCTTAGTTTAACAGGTATCATCAGTGCCTCAGAAACGTATTTGCTGATTTTCTTTTGCTCACTGATCAGGGGTGAGCATCAAACCATTCAAACTGATTCGATCCGTTCAAAACGAACAAATTCAATCTGAATCGTTTAAAGATCTTAACGGTTTAGTTTCATATTTTTCAAACAGACCTTGATTCGGTTTGGTTCACAGTTCACATTTTTAAAATCGATTTCAAACCGAACCGAAACCGACCTATGATATGTTAATGTTTTTTCAGTAACATTCCATTGATAATTACATATATATAAGGTACTAAGTGACTCTAACATAAACAAATCTTGAAAGTTAAAAAAACGAAAATATTAACAACACTTAGAATACAAAAAATTTTGTGACCAATATCTAGTTAATATTACTCATTTTTTCTCATTCATCAATGATAATTTATATATCGAATGAAATAAGATTATATGCAATTTAAAAAAATATAACTTCATTTAGTAATGTGTAAAGAAACAACGACATTAAGGGGCAAACCGATCCAAACCGACTAAGACGAACCGAAACCGATGGTATTTGATTTTGTTCATAATTTTTCAAACCGAAGGATAACGGTTCGGTTTGCAGTTTGATCCCCAAACCGAACCGTGCTCACCCCTATCACTGACTGGTGGAGCTTATGTGTATTTTGTTGAAGGGCGGCAAATCTATCTTTTTGGTTGTTGATCCATTCTTAAAGAAGGAACACAACAAAAGGGAGGGGGGGGGGGAAGAACAAAACTATTTTGTTGTTAATTTATTGTAAGTTTTTAGGCCAGTTAACTTTTACATAATGTTATTTAGTTTTTGATGTGTTTTAACTTAATTTTATATCGTGATGCCAACCGCATGGGATGTCATCCGTGTATATATGTTTTTATTTCCTTACCTTATATGAGGTGAGTAAAAGTTGACTGTTTTGTAGCATTTCATCTGTATATATTATTATTATTTTCAAAAAATATAATAGAAAATTTCCTTAGACACTAGACCATCCCTTTGATCATCATTTTCTTTGTTTTTATCTTTGTATTTTTTATCATGTTAAAAACATGTATATATATATATATATATATATATATATATATATATATATGTAAAGAAAGATGTATTGACTTGTTTGAATATTAGTTTTCACACATTTATAAGGCAAAGTGAGTGGAGTGAACAGTAATAAAGCAACAAAGAGTTGATGAATCATTTTTGAAAACAAAATCTGATAAATAGTAACCAAATAAGAGACTCAAAACACAGATTTGAAAATAGAAAAAGTGGTGAATAAACGGAGCCGACTTTGTATGTTACTTGTCTACTTTAAGAGCCATTTCTAAAAGATACTCCAAAAGGCATGGCATTAGCAGCAGGAGAAGGAAAGCTTAAAACGCATTATTATTCCAACTTTTGCAGATGATTATTGGGGTCAATTGCACTTTACCGTCATCAAAGGTGTACGAGTGTACACCAACTACGTAAAAGAAGGGAACTTCAAATTTTATTTTTCTGTTAGCGTTAAACTCATTGGTCAATGTGTTCACTTTCCTCGCTCGCACACATAAACGCTAATTGAGGACTAATATGCGTGATTTTGCAATCAACTTTTGATTTCTTATTTCTCATGTTACCGTACATGCTACTATCAGATATTTCGCCTGATTTGGCACACCAACATACATTGATAGCTGTACACACAAATTTCGTGTCTGAATCTACGAGACAAGAAATAATACACAAACTACAATTTAAAGATATATATTATTTAAAACTAAGGGTTACACCACTCTGTAATTTAATTAGAAAATAAATATGAGTCATCTGATTCGATCTCCGCTTTCGGTCACGATCCAAGGGCTAGAATAACTTGTTCTTGAACCGCTACGTTGAATTCTTCCTTGAAGGCGATTCTTGACTTGTAGAATCTTCACGGTTGAAACTGAATTTCTCTTTGATGTTGAGGATCAACGAGTGATGAATCTTTAACGTCGAGAATGTTCGATTGAAGAATGGCACTAGATTAGTGCGTATTATTCTTCAAGTGAAGCGTAATTCTCGAGATGTCGTATACTTGAGACAGAGTTCTGGCAGAACGCTGTCTTGTTTGCAGAAACTCGGTGTCCCCTCCTTCCCTACCCAAAGTCCTCTATTTATAGGTAAAGAGGTGGGGTTAAATTTAAAAAACTCGTAATTTGGGGCTTTGTCTTTTAATTAAAGGGATTTTGTCCCCCTTAATTATATGATCTTAATCAATTAAATGGATTCAGCTCTATTTAATTTCTTTTGGTCAAACTTTATATAATTGAACTTTCTGGTAGCAAGACCATGAGATGGACCAAATATTTTTATTTGGACTAGTCCTTCTAACTTGTCTTTTATTTCGAGCCCGTTGTCTTGTTTAACTCCAAATTAGCATTTGGGTCAGCATTTTTCGCAGCGTTGAATATTTGACTGACCACAAAAAATAACTTACCATTGACTGGTGAAATTATTTTTAGTGTCTACCGCAGCATGTCTCGACCAGCCAACTCCAGAAATGCACTCGACACGTCTCGCACGTTGACTTTCCCTCATGTGCAAGTCCTCTATCGACCAGCATCATGACCGTGACTATAGTATCACTCCATCAGCTAACTCCAGAAATGCACTCCACACGTCTCGCACGTTGACTTTCCCTCATGTGCGAGTCCTCTGTCGATCAGCATTATGATCGTGACCGTAGCATCACTCCATCAGCTAGTTCCAGAAATGCGCTCGACACGTCTCGCACGTTGACTTTCCCTCATGTACGAGTCCTCTGTCGACCAGCATTGTGATCGTGATTGAAGCATCACTCCATCAGCTAGTTCCAGAAATGCGCTCGACACGTCTCGCACGTTGACTTTCCCTCATGTGTAAGTCCTCTGTCGACCAGCATTGTGATCGTGATTGAAGCATCACTCCAGCAATGCGCTCGACACGTCTCGCACGTTGACTTTCCCTCATGTGCGAGTCCTCTGTCGACCAACATCATGACCGTGACTGTAGTATCACTCCATCAGCTAGCTCCAGAAATACGCTCGACACGTCTCACACGTTGACTTTCCCTTATGTGCGAGTCCTCTGTTGATCAGCATTATGATCGTGACCATAGCATCACTCCATCAGCTAGTTCCAGAAATGCGCTCGACACGTCTCGCACGTTGACTTTCCCTCATGTGCGAGTCCTCTGTCGACCAACATTGTGATCGTGATTGAAGCGTCACTCCATCAGCTAGTTCCAGAAATGCGCTCAACACGTATCGCACGTTGACTTTCCCTCGTGTGCGAGTCATCTGTCGACCAGCATTGTGATAGTGATTGAAGCATCACTCTATTAGCTAGCTCTAGAAATGCGCTCGACACGTCTCGTACGTTGACTTCCCTCATGTGCGAGTCCTCTGTCGACCAGCATTGTGATCGTGATTGAAGCATCACTCCATCAGCTAGCTCCAGAAATGCGCTCGACACGTCTCGCACGTTGACTTTCCGTCATGTGCGAGTCCTTTGTCGACCAGCATTGTGATCGTGATTGAAGCATCACTCCATCAGCTAGCTCCAGAAATGCGCTCGACACGTCTCGCACGTTGACTTTCCCTCATGTGCGAGTCCTCTGTCGACCAGCATCATGACCGTGACTGTAGTATTACTCCACCGGCTAGCTCCAGAAGTGCATTTGACGCGTCCTGCTCATGAATCTTATTTGCATTATCTATTTTTTCTTGTGTTCTTATCATCGTTATTTTCAGTCATGCAGCACGCTTCTTTAAGCCATCGCATAATAATTTTTTTTTGACAGACTTTGCAGCATGGTCTTCTTCAAGGAAACCGTGACATCTAACCGGCCATACCTTGTGATTGTTGATGAGAAAGATGATAGTATTGATGATAGCATTCTTTTATTGGCACGACCATCTGCAGAGACTAGGCTTGCTAAGAAGTGGAAAAATAAGTATGACCCGGCGAACTTGCCATCGTGGTCGATTAATTTAACTGATGATGGAGGCTCGAAGATGACCATGCTAAGATCCTCCAATCATGGGGATATCTCTTGGTGTGATCCATATCCTTCTCTTGGGCAAAGAATCATATCCAAGAAGACGACTTGGGGGACCATTTATAAAATGAGCGGTGAGTTTTTATACACCCTCTCTATTGGGAGTGGGTAGAAGATGTCCTTGGGCGTAGCATGGAGGTTCTTATAAAAGCTCAGGTCTATGATATCGTTTATGCTTCTTTGTTCCTGTACGACCGAAATGCCAACATTTTTCGGGCATTTTGTGAATGTTGGTGTCCTACCACAAACACGCTGCATACTGCTGTTGGAAAGATGTCCGTTTCTTTATGGGACTTGTACCAACTCGCTGGACTTCCCATTTACGGAACGATCTACGAAGAGATAATGCCGAGTAGAGACGATCTTCTGGCGAAGGACAAACACTGAAATTACCTTGTTCCTGTTAGCTATCAATTTCTATTTGCAGCATATCATTACATTCTTCAAAACAAAGAGACGAAGCGCCAAAAGATCACCATTATAGAATGGATAAAGTTTTGGTATGTGGACCCCTTCGTTATCAATCCAGAAAAAATGGAAAGAATGGACAAGGTTATGGTTCTACCGGCACTCCTTCGGGGGCGTTCACTTCTTCGAAAAGTTGGTCGACGAAACATCATAGTGCATTTACTGACATCGGAGTGGATGAAGACTACCGCGAAGAGGTTTACCTGTCGGCTTTATTATCTTGCTGACTGTGCATCTTTTGTCTCCCCGTTAGAGAACTACAACAGATTCATCCTGACACCTTTAAAGCTGCCAGTATGATGAGCAATGGTCATGTATTTGGCCTATCTGTTCCCGTCTTGATGAGCATTTATAGAGGGCTTAACGGAATATATGTGTCCTCACCTCCTGGAAAGAGCAGTATTAGTTTTCTGGTGCACTATGTTTATATCTGGCTGGCACATTATTTCAACACTCATCACTCAACAGCCAATAGAGCCGGTCCCCCAATAGTGAGGTACTCGGGCGAAGGTTTGGCTGTCACCTATGATGAATTTACTGCTCGTGAACATATCATGCAGGCAAAGGGCTTCGCTTGGCATTCGAATGCGATGCAAAAGAGTCAAGCCCAAACCTTAACTGACAACTGCGAGCTTTCACTTTGGAAGTTTAACTACTTTGTGAGCCTTCATTCCAGCTACCTGACTCTGCACTGCGAAGATCTTTATGCTCTCGAGCCATATTCTCCGCATAGATTTTCAAGGCACTTTGGGTTTCATCGGGACCTGCCCGGTGAACATGATGGGGATATTCCCATGATCTCTTTGGATCGTCTTCACCATTTTTACCTTTCTAGAATTCGTTATTACACGAACTCCACAGTTGAGATTCCTGCTTACTCATTGGACTTTAGAGCCCGTGTTTCCCAGCGTTATTCTAAATGGTGGAATAGAGCATATAAAGAGTATTTCTTGATCGCTCCCAAGATGCTAGGTGACTACGCATGCGAGACTTTTTTAACTCCTGAACCTCAGAGACACAATGATGTGCCTAACATTGACAAAAATTCTTCGTCTCGTAAGCGCCTTCTACCGGCCAACGAGTGTGATGGTGGTTCAGACTATCCTCCCGAGCGCACGACCATTTACAGGCCTGATAGGGAGGACAGCGATGCTCCCCCTCGTCGAAGACGTTTGAGAAAGAAGGGTGAAACCTCTGTCCAGGAAGAAACATTGATCGGTAGAGAAATAAGGCATAGTTGTGATGATGCCCAGATAGCTGCCTTAGACAAAATACATGTTTGCATGGATCCTGCAATGGCTGTCGATTCTTCACTTCATAAATTTTTTCATGATGTTCCAAGCTCGTCGCAACCTATTGAGGGTATACAGGTATAACTTTTGATAAGACAAAATTATAGATTTTATTCTTATCATGCTTCTCATTTTCCTTCTTCCTTCTTTTGTCTACAGCTCGAGAGTGCTGCTTTTGGCGACGGAAATGGTATTACTCTTGATGGTAGTGACGATTCAGTGGAGGGACTAATGCTTCTTCGATCGCGTGAAAAAGGGGGTTCTGACATCGTCACACTCTCCTACTTAACAAGCCCCGCCGTTTGTAGTCCAGTCAGGTCCTGAAAGTACACATGTCTCCGCATCGACATCAGCTAAACTCGCAACTCCTGATAGAGTAGCAAAATTTGAACATCAAGTCAGATCGAGCTCGCCCGCACTTCCTACTCGTCAGCCTGGGAGTCAACCTTGCAATCAACCAGCATTTGCGACGACGCTTGCTTTTAGTGCTGGTGTGATCTATTCAGAAGCGCATCGTAAGGCAGCCTACCAAATGGGTGAACGTGTAAAAGAACAGTTCACTAAAGCATCTCCCGAGCAGCTGTTAAGTCATGAGGAAAAGTTCAACCAAATTTTTAAAGTGATTAAAACGGATGGGGTGGATCCGTCTCTACTACAGAAGCGAGTCGAGGCCTTCATGACTCATGTTAGAACGTATCAGGATTTGCAATCGCAGCATGCTGGGGCATTGACTTTTTTTTACCTTGCTGAGCGATTGGTTGATGTTGAGGGTCGCATTGATGAGGCTACTTCTGTCAAAAGGGAAAGATTTAAGCGCAGTCAGACTCTGCAAGACCAGCTGTCACTAGTGGAGTCGAAACGGGAGGCTTTGAGACGAGAATTGGTGCAGCTAGAGTCAGAAGTAGAAAAAACTTCAGTTCGAGATCACTCAAGTTGACGAGGAGATACGTGGGAGCCAGACAGCCATTGTTAAGCTGAAGGAAGATCACCTGGTTGTTCAGCAAACTCCTGTCGTTAGTGCTGATGATGCCGCTAAACTTGAAGCATTACGGCAGGTGCTCGAGGATGAGTGCAAGGAGATCTCTGAACTAGGCTGGATGTGATGACTTATAGCTTTTCTCATTAATATAATTATTTTTATTTTCATATGTTGAGATTTTATCTGCAATAACTCAAGCATATTGAATGGAAAGAAGACGATTATCTAGTAACAATGGTCTTCCATTTATTTATTTGTAAATTTTCTTTATGTTTGTTTGACTGGACTCAAAAAAATTTCAAGTGGCCTACGTACCCAAGAAGGGATCAAGTCATAACGTAGTTCAAGTACAATGTAAATGAATTTTTTTTTATTTGGGTCGTTCACAGTTTTAGCTCGTGTGGGCCAGGAGCATGGGCAGCTTCAAGGATGGTACTGCTTTAAGAACTTCCCATTTATGGGTCCGACTCGTAGACCATCTTGATCAACTATCATGTAGGCTCCATTGGTGTAGACTTCCTTTACCACGTAGGGTCCATCCCATTTTGAGGTGAATTTGTTTCCCGTGCGATGGGTGGTGATGATGGGTCTCCGGACAGCCAAGACCAAGTCGCCTGTAAGGCCCTCCCTCGAGAGTCTAGCTTGATAACACTCCAGGCGTTGTTGCGCTTCAAGTCTTTTCTCGTCGAGTGCTTCCAGTTCTTCAAGTCAAAGTCGAGCATTATCTTCACTTGTCAAACCCTCCTGAATTGCAATCCTTAATGAAGGAATCTGTTGTTCAAGCGGCAAGACAGCTTCGACACTATAGACAAGGGAATATGGAGTTGCTTGAGTAGGAGTGCGATACGTTGTTGGTACGCCCATAAGGCTTCTCCAATCTTCTCATTCCAATCCTTTTTAGACTTGGCCACGACCTTTTTGAGCAAGTTACACAAGGTCTTGTTGAATGCCTCCACAAGGACATTAGTTGGAGCGTTGTACATTGAGGAGTTATGCTGCTTGAAACCAAACTTCGTGCAGAGTTGATCCATCAATGTATTGTAAAAAGGCTTTCCATTGTCCGTGATGATGTAACGAGGCACCCCATATCGAAAGATGAGGTTACTCTTGATGAAGTTCACCACTGTCTCTTTTTTCACTTCTTTAAGCGGAGCTGCTTCTGCCCACTTGGAGAAGTAATCTGTCTCGGAGAGGATGTATAAATGACTTCCGGATGACTTTGGAAGAGGGCCAACAACGTCTAGTCCCCACGCATAAAAGGGCCAAGAGGCAACTGTAGGATGCAAAGGTTCTGGAGGTTGATGGATGAAGTTTGAATGAAACTGGCATGCTTGACATCTTTTTGCATAGTCCAAGCAGTCTTTGATCATGGTCAGCAAGTAGTAGCCCATCCTCTTGATTCGGAAGTGAAGCTTTGGACCTGATTGGTGAGCACCACATACACCTGAATGAGCTTTGTCCATGGCTTGAGCAGCTTCTTCTTCTCCTAAGCAACATAGAAACAATCCTTCATAGGAGTGACGAAATAGAGTATCCTTATAGTAGATGAACCTTGGCGCTCTCCTTTGGATTTCGATCTTATGCCTTATGTCTTCAGGCAGTCTTTCATGTTCAAGGTAGTCGATGAGGGGTTGCCTTCAATCTTCAGCTTCGACGACTCGGACCGAGATAACATCAGTCTCTTCAATTCGGTAGTCAAGCAGTTCGGGCAAGACCCATTATTGACAAACTGGGATATCAACTTTATCCTCACCTTGGAGTGCCAAAGTTATTGCTAGGTTAGCCAAGGCGTCCGCCATGCGGTTTTCCTCCCTTGGGACATGTTCAAGTTCCACACTGTCAAATTTATCTATCAAAATAGTGGCATAGCGAAAGTATGGAACAAGATCTTCCTTCTTGACTTCATACTCCTTAAGAAGTTGATTAATGACAAGCTTGGAGTCACCGCTAACTATAAGGCTTGGAATTCCCAGTTCTAATGCCATTTGGAGACCAATGATAAGGGTATTCGGCTACATTATTTGAGCATTTTTCGCCAAGCGTGAATGCGTATGGCAAAACTTGTCGTTGTACGTGGTGAGACAAAGACTACTCCGGCGCCTACCCCATCCGACCGTGCTACTCCATCGAAGAACATCATCCAAGGCTGAATGGTTTCAATAAAGAACACTTCTTCATCAGGGAAGTCTTCAGAAATCTCCTAATCTGCCGAGATAGGATGGTCTGCGAGAAAGTCCGCAAGGGCTTGTCCTTTGATTGCTGTCCTCGGAACGTATACAATTTCAAACTCATTAAAGAGTATTGACCATTTTGCTAAACACCATGATAGGACTGTCTTGGCCATGACATACTTTACTTTTAAAATTAAATGCACTGTATATGCCAAGAAATAATGCCTCAATTTTTGTGATGCAAAAACCAATGCTAGGCATGTTTTCTCGATCGGGTTGTACTTGAGTTCTGTTTCCCTCAACCTACGGCTCAAGTGATACAACGCCTTCTCTTTTTTTTATCTTGGTCATCTTGTGCCAGCATCGCACCAAGGGATTCTTCTTGGGCCGTAATGTAAAGAATCAACGGCTTTCCAGGTTTTGGGGCTCCCAAAACTGGAGGGCTAAGAAGATACTTCTTGATGCCGTCGAATGCATTCTGGCAAGCTTGATCCCATTCAAAGGACGTATCCTTCTTCATGAGACGATTGAAAGGTTGACAGTGACCTGCTAGATTTGAGATGAATCGCCTAATGTACGAGAGTGATCCTTGAAGACTCCAAAGTTCACGCAAATTTTTTTGGCGGAGGCATTTTTTGTATTGCCTCGATTTTGGATTGATCAACTTTGATGCCTCGGTGACGGACGATGAAACCAAGGAATTTTTCGGATGAGACTCTAAAAGCACACTAAAGGGGGTTCATCTTGAGTTGATGCTTTCTCAACCGGTTGAATACAACACATAAATCTTGCAGGTGGTCTTCTTTCTTCTTTGTCTTGACCACCAAATCGTCAACATAGCACTCCATAATCTTATGTAGCATGTCATCAAATATTTTTTGCATGGCGCGCTGATAAGTTGCCTCTGCATTCTTCAGTCCAAAAGGCATTACTCTGTAGCAATAGATTCCTTTTGGGGTGCAGAATGCAGTATTTTCTTCATCTTCAGGTTCCATGCGTATTTGGTTATAGCTAGTGCATCCATCCATGAAGGATAAAACTGCGTGCCCTTTTGTTGCATCCACCATGAGCTCGATTATAGGTAGAAGGAAGTCGTCTTTTGGACATGCTCGATTTAGATCGCGAAAGTCTACACAGACGCGTAGCTACCTATTTCTCTTGCGCACCGATACTATGCTTGAGATCCATGTGGGGTACTTTACTTCCCTAACAAACCTAGCTTCAATCAACTTGTTGATTTCAACTTCTATCTCCAAGACAACCTTTGGATGGAACATGTGTTGAGCTTGCTTAACAGGGTGCACTCCACTTTTAATAGCAAGATGATGAACTTCTGCGACCTTAGGGTCAAGCCCCGGCATTTCCTTATATGTCCAGGCAAAGACATCTTTGAATTCTTTCAGCATTTTAAAGTATCTTTCCTCTTCTTCGAGGTCAAGGTGAGCGCTGACGAAGATGGGCTTAGGATCTTCAGAAGTTCCTAAGTTGAGTTCTTTGAGGTCATCAATTGTAGGTTGCCCCCGTCTTCAAGCTGGGGAGGCGCTTCCATCAGATCATCTTCGGTGGTATCTAGAGTTGTGTCTTCCTCCATTGTGATGTGATACACAGCTTCAACTATCTCATCATCATTGGCACTCTTTTTCTCTACTTGATCCTTACCTTGGCCAGTAATGACAATGGTCCTTCTTTTAGCTTTAAGAATCCCATCATTGCTGACCTCTATCTTAGTCTTTCATTTTATTCGAGATGGAATAAGGCTTATAGTTTCTCTATCTTCCTTAGGTCTGGCCTCCATCTCTGCTGTCGCTCCGAAGTCCTTATCACCGATCTTACTAGTTGGACCACCCAATCTTGAGAAGGCGGAGGTTCGAGAAACTCTTGTTGGGTTTTCCTTGCTCTTGTTAAGAGTTGTAACTCCTAACCTTTTAAAGGCAGAAGTATGAGGGGAGGATTGTTCGCTTAAGCTGGTCTTGCCTTGCTTCAAACTAGCTGTTGTCGAGGTTTGAATTTGATCAAACACTGAGGTTCGTGGTAGAGCAGGTGGTTCATCATCCGACCCATCAACTTCTTCGGTAGTGATGTATTTTGTGCTAACTTTATTTTGTTTGCTCTTCAGGGGTACCCGAATAGGTCGATCGGGTTCATCACCAACACCCATCCTTGGCGGACTGACTCGGTGCCCTTGCTGTCTTAACTTCTTTTGGGTTTCATTAAGTCCGTGGACCTTTTCACCCATTAACTCGAGGCTAAGTTCTTCGAGGGGCACCAGATTTTCAAAATCATAACCCGAATTTTTCAACAGCTTTTGAGCTTTAGCATCAAAACCTTCATAAATCTTCACGGTGGGTGGACGTGGATGCTTGGCCATGTCTCGTGAAGGCTTGAAAAATCCCTTCAGCAGTAGCCTGACGGTCCCAATGGTTGTTAGAGGTACCATCAACTCTTCTTTGAGGGCCTGAACGTCCACCTTCTTTGGGACTCTTACAACTTTGACTTCTTTCATCTCAGCCAGTTCAACAAAGGGTGATTGTCCCTCTGTTCTTCGAGACACAGGGATGTACCTAAAGATAGGTGACTCTTTTCGTGCCTTTTCCGATGGTGGCTTCTTTTCTCCTGATACCGAGCCTTTCTAGACTTCTTTAGTTTCAGGTTGCGAAGGCACCATGACTTGTTTACCCTTTTGAGGCTCGTTTTTCTTTACGGAGGATGTTTCCGTCAGAAGACATTCTTGGGATGTCTCAGACTCCATGTAGAACTTTGCGTCCGCAAAATGAGACTTTGCTTCAGTAAATGGTCTACAATCACCATCAACCTTATTTTCTCCATCCCTGTAGAATTTGAGACATTGATGAAGAGTGGACAGCACCACCCCATTCTTGTGAGGCAGAGGCCGGCCTAGTAACAAGTTGTAAGACGTCTTGGCATCAATAATGTGGAACAAAGTTTCTGACTTTAGCTCCCCGATAGTGAGCCCGAGACGAATCATGTCGATCGCCCTTTACCCCCTTGGTTGAAACCTTGTATCACCAGTCGAGACCAAAGTTCATCCATTGTAATTCCAATTTGTTTCATGATGAACTTTAGCATGATGTTCACTACCGACCCTCCATCAACAAGCATCCGGTTCACCTTTCTTTCTCGGATATAACCTGAAACGAAGAGAGGTCTATTGTGAGGCTTGGAACCCAACTGTAGGTCCTCGTCCGTGAAGGTGATAGCCGCGCAACAGGATGTACACGTCGCAGGTGTAGTCCTAAGGTCATCGATTTTATCGACGGTAGAGCTGTACTTCTTAGGATCTTCTAAAACCTTTTTTAACACTCCATGTGCTGGTTGAGGAAGGTCAAGCATCTCCTGAAGTGTGAACCGCAGAGGTAAGCCTTGTAGAGAGGTCGGCATGCTCTCATTGTCTTCGCCAATATCCTCCTCATTTGAGTCAGGCTAGTCTTCATGCACAGAGACCATGCAAACAGTTCCGACTACCTCATCTTTCAAGTAGCCACTAAAGAAGTCTCCAAGGGTTATTGACTTGGGAATGTCCTATCGAAAACCTTCATCAACTTCCTTGCGACTCTTTTTAGCAGCGTGCCTCATCCCCTTACGGTGTTGCTGCTTGCCTTTTTTAACTCGTCTTCTCTTGACAAAATTGTTGCAAAGGATTTGCTAGTTTCTTCTTCGGATTCCTCCACGTGACTAGCGTCCATCCATCGTCTTTCATATCCATGAACTGGTTAGTGTTAGTTGACACTTCCAATATTTTTTGAGGGAGTTGAACACAGGGTCCAACATTCCAAACTGGATAGTCGTCATCCGTGCCCCCAACGTATTATTTGACGTATTTGGGCCATTTGAAGTCACGTCACTTGAGATGATTGAGGCATGGTTTGACTCTTCTACCCCCTCAATGTCTAACTCAATCTTTCTTTTCTTAGCCAAATTCATGATCAACTCCTTGAGTGTGAAGTATTTTTTAGTCTTTTGGCCAAGGATACGATGATACTTACAGTGCCTTGGCTCATTGACTCTCCCTGATTCCTACGGACGCTTCGACTCTCGGAGCTCAATGATTCCTTTTTCGAGCAAAAAGTCGAGTATGCCTGGTACGTCAGAATCTGGAAAGGGGTAGACCTTCCCTTCCAACTCCTTCAATGAAGGTTGCTGCCTGGGTTTTTCTCGGAGGTGTTCTAGTGTCTTTTCCTCCTTGTGCATGTCTTTCTTTGGGACTTTCAAAGGAGCTGTGGTAACTGCCAATGACTCCTTCTCGGTTATTCTAGAAGACCGTTCAACCTTCTTTCATTCCCTTATCTCCTTACGGGGGTCAGGCAATGCAGGACTGTTGCCACCATGATTGGCAATGCTGATTTCCATGTCAATGGCCCGTGTCGCTAATTCTTCAAAGCTTGTTGGTCTGTTACCTTGAAGAATGTACAACAAGCCCCAGTGCATGCCTTGCATACACATTTCTACTGCCAAAATCTTTGACAGCCTTTCTTTGCAGTCTAAGCTTAGCGAGTGCCATCTGTTGATGTAGTCCACCACCGGCTCTTCTTTCCACTGCCTGGTGTTTGTGAGTTCCATCATGCTAATCGAGCATCGGGTGCTGTAAAACCAGTTCAGGAACTCGTGTTCCATTACTTCCCAACAATCGATTGACTCGGGCTCGATGTCAGTGTACCAGTCAAACACATTCCCTTTGAGAGACCTGACAAACTGTTTGACAAGGAGGTCCCCTTCGGTGCCTGCATTGTTGCAAGTTTTAACGAAGTGAGCGACATGTTGTTTTGGATTGCCTTTCCCGTCGAACTGCTGGAACTTTGGTGGCTGATACCCTGCTGGCATCCTTATGTTGTTGATTTGCTTTGTGTAAGGCTTCAAATACATGAGGTTGTTGTGAGAAGATCCTCTGTATTATGCCCTGATTGTGCTCGTTATCATTTCTTGTAACTGTTGCACCAAGAGGGAGGCGACGGAGTTAGACCTGTCCTCTTTTTCGAACCTGTCAAAAGTGGACTCATCGTGACGTCCATTGGCGCCACCCTTCTTTGAGGCTTCATTGACTTCACCTCGGTTAGACTCCTCGTTGGCTTGCAACTCCAACTTGTTCATGAGAGTCGCAATTTGAAAGTCCTTCTCTTCTACAGTCTTGGTCAGCTTCTCAAAGGCCTGAGACATAGTAACAAGTTGTTCCTCAATTGACATAGATTTGGTCATCATGACTTGCACGGTAATGGGGGGCGCAAAAGTGTGTGACTCGGAGCTCGGTGATGACACAAGGTGTTTCGGGCTTCCGGAGGAAGAACCTGGTTGCAAACCGGTGCTGGAGTCTGCATCAGAGGCATATTGAAATTATTGTGGAGGCATCTCGTTCTCCAACTCAAGGTGGGGGACTTTTGATCCCGACACCCCGCCTTTCTCGTAACGAGAGACAACGACCTCCCTGAATTGAACGCGTGGCTTGACCGGTGGCTTGGAAGCTGGCAGCATCACTTGGTTGAGGGCAACCATTTCATCCCTGGCCCTGCTTCGAGTCACGGAGCCGGTTAAAGCGCTACTGCTACTGCTCCTCACGGTGGCGCTTTTCAAGGCGTTCTCCATGGTTTGTGTCTGCTGCACTTTCTTTGGTGCCATTGACGTGTTAAAGGCGATTTGTAAATCTTCTTCGGAGAAGGAGATGAGAGGCAGAGTAGACGTCCCACTGGGCGTGCCAGAAATTTGTACACACAAATTTCATGTCTGAATCTGCGAGACAAGAAATAATGCATAAACTACAATTTAAAGATATATATTGTTTAAAACTAAGGGTTACACCACTCTGTAATTTAATCAGAAAATAAATATGAGTCCTCTGATTCGATCTCCGCTTTCGGTCACGATCCAAGGGCTAGAATAGCTTGTTCTTGAACCGCTACGTTGAATTCTTCCTTGAAGGCGATTCTTGATTTGTAGAATCTTCACGGTTGAAACTGAATTTCTCTTTGATGTTGAGGATCAAAGAGTGATGAATATTTAACGTCGAGAATGTTCGATTGAAGAATGGCACTAGATTAGTGCGTATTATTCTTCAAGTGAAGCGTAATTCTCGAGATGTCGTATACTTGAGACAGAGTTCTGGCAGAGCGCTGTCATGTTTGCAGAAACTCGGTGTCCCCTCCTTCCCTACCCAAAGCCCTCTATTTATAGGCAAAGAGGTGGGGTTAAATTTAGAAAACCCGTAATTTGGGGCTTTGTCTTTTGATTAAAGGGATTTTGTCCCCCTTAATTATATGATCTTAATCAATTAAATGAATTCCGCTCCATTTGATTTCTTTTGGTCAAACTTTATATAATTGAACTTTCTGGTAGCAAGACCATGGGCTGGACCAAATATTTTTATTTGTACTAGTCCTTCTAATTTGTCTTTGATTTCGAGCCCTTTGTCTTGTTTAACTCCAAGTCAGCATTTAGGTCCGCATTTTTCACAGCGTTGAATATTTGACTGACCACAAAAAATAACTTACCATTGACCGGTGAAATTATTTTTAGTGTCTACAATAGCATTACCTTTATTCATAAAAAAATCAGAGCAAATATAAGGTGACTGAATTCTTGGGCTAAGGCCAGTATTCTTGCAAAACATACAAGTGCACAGTGCGCTCGTGCTCCGCCTGCGCGTCCCCATTGGGCCGCCGGTGGAGGTGTGGTCAAATTTTCAATTATGCCCTAGTTTTTCGGCCGAAACTTTATTTCTCACGTGTCTTCTTTTGGTCATAGATGTCAAGATCGTATCTCGAACTAATATTATTCACACGTTAAATCTTTGATTCCTCAATTTTTAAATCCTTAACTAACTTCATATGGTTTTATGAACTTAATTATCTTTGTAATTATTGACCTTCCAGTTTTAATCTCTTGACTTCCCAAATTACGACCTCGTCAAAAAGCTTTACTTGGCTCTAATATATAGTTCATCTCTACAATTTTAGTATTACTCGAGTTATCCACATTAACAAGTGTCATCTTGGAATCCTCAGAAGCGACCTTGCATATGTTGTCCATTTAAATCATCTCTTAGGATAGTAATTTCGCGACGCCTTGATACTTTTTTCCTTCTAGATTTTGTTTCTCGCCTTCGTACTTTTTCGTTCTAAATTTTGTTTCGCTGAGTCAAGCAAACTATCGTTTCTTCCCATTAGTAACCATGTGGGATGGGGGGTGCGGGCGGGGGGTGGTGCAGCCTAACCAACTTCGGTTTGTTGTCTCGCTGGTGCAAAGGATCACCATCTTCCCCTAACACTGCTATTAATGCATGGTTACAACAGAAAATATTGACGCTTCTGCAGACAAGATTTCTATTAATTGCAAAGGTGATGGCCATCAAGGAACCACATTTCATCGTTACCACCACGACACATCTCAAATCCTCCATCTCCATCAGTCCATCACCATCACCAGCACGCAATTATTTACTCTCCAGGCCCCATTTTCAAACCTTCAACATTCCCGTGTACCCTATAAGATACGTAAAACCTAGGCACAAATCATTCCGGCCAACTTTGTTCTAGCCCCTGCTTTTTTGCCTCCAATGTCTCTTCAATGGCTGAGCTTGGTGGGTGCAATATGGCTCCAGTCCATAAACGGAACAAACTCCGACTTTCCCGCTTATTCCTCCCAACTCAAAAAGCTTCTTGCCATGTCGCAGCTTCAGCTCAACAACCTGGCCTTCGCTTCCGATGCCGGAAAACTCGTCGGTTGGTTTTCCGGCGTTGCCGCCGTTTATTTACCTCTCTGGCTAGTCCTCATGATCGGTTCCACACTGGGGCTCATCGGCTACGGCGTACAATATCTTCTTCTGACAAACCAAATACCCACTCTCCCATACAGCCTCGTTTTCTTACTAACAGTTTTGGCAGGAAATAGCATTTGCTGGATCAATACCGTTTGCTACATCATAGCCATTCAAAACTTCCCGTTGGACCGTCAAATCGCGGTTGGGTTGTCAACTAGCTACCAAGGATTGAGCGCAAAAATCTATTCAGATATAGTGGATTTATTTTTCCCTTCTTCTCCTACAGAAAGAGCAAAAGGGTATCTTCTTCTGAATTCTGTCTTACCACTAGTGGTTTGCGTTGTGGCTGCACCACTTGTTAGAGATGTTCATGTTGGAAGGTCTAGGAAATTAATTGGTGGGTTTGTCGTAATTTTTGTGATGACACTAGTCACGGGGAGCTGGGCTGTGATTAGCTGCTTGGGGTCTGTAATATCAAGATTGTCTCCGAGGATCATTTTGATAGTTATGTGTGTGTTCTTGGTCATCCCAGTTCTGATTCCGCTCGCGGAGAAAATATGCGAACGGCAGCGGCAAAAGTGCTGCATTAGAAAGGAGAAAAGGGTGCATAATGTGAATATAGAGGAGGTGGAGGAGGACCATGGAGAAACAATGGGAGTTGAGAATGGAGTGAAGAGGGAAAGTGTAGGGGAAGGTTGTGAGGTTGGTATCAGGGAGGAGATTGGAGTGAAGGAGATGATAAAGAAAGTGGATTTTTGGTTGTATTTCTTTGTGTACTTCTTTGGTGCAACGCTTGGGTTGGTTTATCTGAACAATCTGGGACAGATTGCTGAGTCTCGTGGCCATTCAAGGACTTCTGCTCTGGTGTCATTGTCTTCTTCATTAGGTTTCTTTGGCCGTCTCGTGCCCTTCCTTCTTGACTACTATATCTCAAGGTACTCTCCCCCTTTCTGTCAGTTTGCTTGGTTATGGAGATCAACGCAATTCATAATCAGAAGTACTGTTAGTTGAGATGAGTTAAATGTCCAGTTCAGTTGGTGAGAACTTAATTGGTTTTATGATGCCATACACCTAATGTTGCCAAAGAGAAATCCAAACGTGAAGCCGATCATTTTGACGGGTGTAATGCAAGGTACTGGTATGGTCTTGTCTCCAGAAATGATTGGTGTCTACCAGATAGTGACTAGCACTTGTTCTCAGCTTGACGCACAGCTTAGCTGATATATGAACTGATCATTTCCAGATAAATACTTTACAAATTGCTGATATGGGATAAAAATAATTGGCAATTTGAAGAATATTAAGTGATAAACGTGTATTGTTGTCTGACATGCATAAATTACTATAGAAAATACTTCTCGTACAAGTTGAAGTGTGAAGTCCTGATTTTTATCTGAATGACATGTATGTTGATACGACGTATGTGTTTGTTCACGATATTCAATGCCTTCGGTCCTATTTGTGATTCTAAACTGTCATTTGTCACATAGTTTATGATGGACCGTTTTCACAAATTTTTCTCATTGCCCAGTGCCAAAGCATAGCCATTTTTGACAACTCTCTCTTCTTGTTGTGCAAATTATTTCAGGACCAAGTATGTGCTTTCAAGACCAGCATCCATAGCAATGATGATGGCCCCATTGTCAGCATCATTCTTCTTGCTCCTCAACCCTACCAGCCTCTCTCTCCACATCAGTACAGCCACCATAGGCATCTGCACCGGTGCGATTACCTCCATCTCTGTCTCCACAACCACCGAGCTCTTCGGGGCCAAAAACTTTGGCGTAAATCATAACATCTTGGTCATGAATATCCCTCTAGGCTCCTTTCTCTTTGGCGACTTGGCTGCTCTTCTCTACCGGAGAGAAGGAAGTGGAGCTGATGGGAAATGCATGGGTACCAAGTGCTACCAAACAACTTTCATCATATGGGGTTCGCTTTGTTTCCTAGGGACTTTGCTTGCTTTAACCCTTCATCTGAGAACCAAAAAGTTTTACTCGCAGAGATTATGATTAGGCATGATAATAACATGACCTGGTACCGGTATAGGTGCGAGAATCAAGAGCTCGAATGTATCTGGTGATCTTGTAGGACTCAAAAGCGCAATACTCTATGCCTCGGGTTGGATTAGACTCTTACGGTCTCACCATTTTGAAACAAAAAGAAAATGACAACAACAGGAAAAGTTTCGGCTAATTATTGGTACAAATAGCTGCAAGAAGATAGCCGATACGTTTCTTCTAACGTGAATGCAATTAGGCTTAGGCACCCATGTAAGACATGTACATTATTGGTGCTTATAATGATTGACTGATGTACTTGGGAGAGTCTTCTACGCCATTCCTTCTCTAGTTTTCTTCAAGCTTCTGACGTCGTGGTGAAGGTTTCTCTGTCCTTGATGATTGAGGAAATCATTTTCCCAAAGAAAAAGTTTGATAGTATTACTTTTTAAGCATTCCCAGTTTCTTCGAGAACATATCAAAGTAATCTTCAGCGTTTCTCAATTTTTTTTGCGTATCCTATCAGTGTCTTGAATATATCAGGAACATGTACTAAAAAATTTGGGCCATTTCCTAATCAGTCCTCCCCATTAGAACACTGCTGTTGACCCCAGGAAAGCGGGAAAGATCCAATTGAGCACAACAAAATCGGCATCGAGTTTGACTCATGCACTGCTGAAATCAAATAATCCACGGACTTGACTGGTAAATGTCAAGGCAACAACTTCTGCCTAGACTCAAAAAAGATGAAGGTTACAACATAAGAAAATTCTCTTGTAATTGCCTTAGGCTATGATGATGCGGCTTTCTTTCTACTCTGAAGCTTTTCATTCCATTGGTTCCAAGCGTTCCTGACTTCATCCAACTGCGATTCCGGAATGCTTGTGTTTCTATCCAATATATTTACCCAATCCTTCCAAGGATATTCCGAAGGGTCCAGGAATTGCGAAACTTGAGGCAATAATGCAGACCTGTAGAAATCATCAACCTCCTTCAGAATGTCTTCTGATTCAACCAATGTCAGCATTTCAGGCCTTGTGACATTGCCTGGTTGGTTCCTCAACGCAAAATTGTTCCCCCTCAGAATCAAAACTTCAGATGGAGCAAGGGGTAAAGTAATCCTTGAGAATTTGTTCAGAGACAAGTTCAGTATATCTCTGGGGAGTAATTTGCGCTTCACTGCCACGGCTGTTCCCACCATTTTGCGAATCTGATTAAATGACTCACGTAAGCATAAAGAACGAACGAGTAGAACAGAATTACTAGCGACACAAAAGCATACTTCCTTTTCGCTTTCTATGCTGTGCCTAATTAAGGAGCACATACTGTATGAGTAAACTGTAAGCATAAAGAATGAACGAGTAGAACAGATTTACTAGCGACAGAAAAACGTACTTCCTTTTCCCTATCTTATATGTCCGTGCCCAACTAAGAAGCTCATATGAGTCGACATAGGCATCAACAATGCATGAGAAGAAAATAATTACTAGTGACAGCAAAAGCATACTTCCTTTCCCTATTTTGACGTCGTATCCAACTAAGGAGCACAAATCATATCAGTCGCCATAGATAGGGTACTGTTATTGAAGACATTTCTAAACCACTACAGTGTACATAGATTTCTGTTTCAATCTTAGAACTACCTTAATTTTGTTTAATGTTGTCCATTCAACTGTCTTTTACCCAGGTGCAAAAGTAATGATCTCTAATAACAGCTAATAAGGTGTCCCAGTGCACGAGTTCCTACTATTGCAGGGTCTGAGGAACCTGTACCCATACGTCATAGTGGAGCAGCCTTAACCCGCTTTGTGGAGAGGCAATTTCTTGATTTCTAACCCGTACGTCATAGTAAAGCCACCTTTCTATTGTGCCAAGGCATGACAAACATAAGATCAGAATAATGGACTCCATGCATATTCTTACATTTTATCTAAGGGTTTTTTTCCGGAGAAGGCAGATCATCTACCTCATTCCAAAACTCGGCACTTAGCAAACATAAAAAAAAAAAAAGCCGAATAATTGCACCCCAACATATTAGGTAGGTGACATCTTATCTGGTACATTACACCTTAATAGGGCACCCAAGCATACGAAACTTCATAAACCAGGTGAAAATAGCAAGTACGGATATGGTCCTGTAATTACGTCCAGAAGTACTTACTTGATGCAACATGAACGACTCTCCACAAATGGAAATTTCTACATAATTCACTCCACACAACTGCTCCAGCTTCCCACAAGAACATTGAAAAATCTTTCTGAAATGAGCGGCACTAAGTCTGTCTCTGTCATCAGGTTCGTAAAGCCATCTTGCAAGGATGCCTAGATTGGCATTTTGATCATTCAAACCTTTCTGATGCTCATTGTGCGTGCCCACCAAATCTTCATCACCCACAATCGAACTTGAAGATGTGGAGTTTTTTCCATCAACAGATGTTGAAACCACTTCATTTGCAGCATGAGTTCCTTCATCCTGTCCCTTGAACTCAGTGTCTAAATCTTCTTCTCCATCACACTCCTCGATCTCAAAATCTGCCTCATTAGATGATCTTGCTCTTCTAGACACGCGACCACTTCCAGGAGACTCTTTGGCAGGCAACTTTTTCCGGTATTTGGATCGTATCGTATAGTTATGGAAAGGATGTTCTCCCTGCATTGCCAACCGTGATTACTAAATGGGTGAACAAACATGACATCCACTAACAGAATCTCATCATGGTGTAATACGCTGTAGCTTGCCAAAGAAGATTTTTATTTTTTAGTGTTTGGGGAATGAAAGCTAAACAACAACGCTAGTCAACCTTGTGAAGATCCTACTCCAATTAACCAGAAAGAGACCAAAAAGGGCTTCTTTTAATGGTCAGACTGTCATAGCCTTCTTTGGTCCACTCTAATGAGTTCTAAAAACATAAAATCGCGTGAGCCTAAAAACAGTATGTTTTTTTGCGACGATAAACTTACAAGAGTTCCTCATTTCTCTAGATGATTTGGCAGCTAAAATGTGTTCAGAAATATCGGCTACGTAATAGCAGAAACCACCAACTACACTACAGCAAGGGAGAACATGTTCTATAAGAAATACAATATACCTTAAACGCATTCAGTGTATCATTGAAATCTGATAAGTGATAGTCAATTTCAGCTGCACTGAAGTAATTTTCTATTCCAATAATCTCAGCAGGAAGGAGGTAAGAATACTTGCGAATGTTACATTCTCTTCTAGGATCAAAGCTCCTGAAACGGGTACTGATGATAAGGTAATAGAAAAACGCGAGGCAAAAACAGGAGGCGAATATAATAAGAACATTAATGGCACGAAGCTACATACAGATGATCAAAATGCAAATTGAACAGCTTGTTTTATTTTGTTAGAAAAATATTGAACAGGACAAAGTTAACGTTTAACAATATTCTCTGCTATCCTGATATTGCAGGCACTCATTTAATGAACAAACATGATTTTATAAACTTAGTTCACAAACTTCGACAGAATGGAGGAAAAATATTGGTAGAGAAAGAGAAATACTTTTTCTTGAAAAAATAAAAGCAACAGGAGCAACCCCCATCACCCAGCACAAAAAATTCAAAGATGCTGATTCCATCTTCCATGAAAAACACAGAGCATTTTGCTAGAAAAAAAGATCTACCAACTTCTGCGGTTCAGTACTGCTTGCGAAACAAATCGACCAACTTTTGCTGTGGTTCAGTACTGCTTTGTGCAACAGAATGTACACACAAAACAAAGTTTGCTCTGTTCTCTTTGCCGTAGCTGTTTTCTTTGCTCTGTTCTTCATCTTCCCTCCATGCCCACCCCACCACAGCTGGGCACCACCACCAGTCCACCTCCCCCACACACAAATCACCCATCCACCATCAGACACACACGGCACAGCTGGGCACCACCTCTTCTTTCTATGCTTTCTTCCATGTTATCTTCTTCTGCCCCACCTAACACAGCTGTCCACCACCGCCAGTCCACCTCCCACATACACATAACGCGCGCGCGCGCACACACACATGATATATACACAATCACAAACACGGACACACAAGTGAGACGGACACACGGTCACAGCCCATAATCTCCCCATGTGTTTGTGATTGTGTGTGTGTTTGTCTTTATGCCTGTGCGTGTGGGAGGTGGGCTGCTTGTGGGTGCCGCTGTGGTGGCGGGGCGGCCGGGAGGGGGGGGGGGGTTGGGTTGGGTTGGGTGAAGGTGTGGGATGTGTGCGCGGTGGTGGAAGAGCAAGAGAAAAGGAGAGCAAAGAAAATAACCAATGCAATTCAAAATCATAGCCTGTCCCATAATAGGCGGCCGGAGGCACTTTGTGCTTTTTCTTCCTGTAAAGAAATACCGTCAGGCCTATTATAGGGCAGATGGTTTTAAAAAGACGCGGAAAAAAAAATCTGGGCCGTCCACAACCGCGTTTCGATGGCCAGATCAGAGCTGGCAACTTAGCTAAGTTGCTGGTGGGAGCGGATCAGCTCCATATATATATATATATATATATATATATATATATATATATATATATATATCTATGTATGTATGAACATCGGCATGGTGATTTCAAATAATTTCATTCCTTACAATCTTAAGTTCTCCCTTCAAGTTTAGTGAATAGTAGGATTGGTAATTCGCAATTCTTCCTCGTGTTTTCACCACTTGCACACTTTCTATGATTCTTATTTTTGCTTCCCCACACACAGCGCGTGTCCCCACCACTAGTATCTAAGAAAGTCCCACAAAATCACGTAGTACAGGAAGAGGGCCTGGACTAGGATTCGCCTTCCCCATACCTTGCGCCGCACCTTAGAAAGATTCAGCACTTCCTCTTCTTCGGATGCTTGATTCTAAGATCGTCACAACGCCGCATTCTCCAAAGATTGAGACCTCTCCTTTCCATGTAACCATTCAGATGGGGGGAGTCCGAGCGACAGTATTCATTACGTGAAGCAATTGTAGCAGCTCCGGCACGCATTGATTTTGCAAAAGGGAGTTGGGTAAAGCAAACTACGAAACAAGACGTAAATTCTCACCTTTGTGAAGGTAAAATGCTGAAAACTCTGATGCTGTTGGGAAGATAAGAGTTAATAAAATTTGCAAGAGCAATGCCATTAGGGTCTTCCTTCCATGCATCTTCAGGAATTTCCATTTTTAGGGATATAGTTGTAGCCAAGGAATGAACCTACATGTAAAGCCAGTGTGAAAAATTGCCACAATGCCAGACTCATGCTATAAACAACAGAGGTACTGGAAATACACGTACAAACTAAATAGTGATGCAAAATATCTTAACTTACTCCTTTATCAGTTCGGCTACTTCTAGCCCACCCAATTTTGTGCAAATTCCCAAAATTACTCTCTCGAATTCCCCCGGCTTTATAAATAGCAGTTTCCAGTTCTTCTTCAATTGCTACATTACAAAATTGTAATGCTTTAGCAAAATCCCATCCATGCTAGCGATGCTGATGAAATACGATGCCGTCAATGGTTTCGTTGAAGCACAAAGGCAGTCATTACAGTAAACAAATGTTTAAGCAGTTAGCAGATGCTTCATTTTAAAGACGACTAGATAATGATAAAGGAATCGACAAAGCTCATCTTCTCTAAAGCATAAGCAATAAGACAACAAACAGGATGGAATAGGACCTCTAATGGTGATCCCCGTAAAATTATATGACAACATTTTGATTCATACTTCCTTCAGTATAAAACAATAAACTTCAAATGCTACAAAGTATGCATGACACAATATAGAACAGCAATAATGATAAAAAAAAAATATTGCAAGAGAAGTAAAAAAGATGGGGGAAAGGGACAGAAATTAACATAAGGGAGAACAAAAAGAACGTCATCCACGTGGAATTATGCTTCAAAAAGTGAAAAGGCTCCATCATGAAATACATTTAAACGAGACAAATCCTAAAAGGAAACAATTAATCTAAAGTCTTTATTATTTTTTCAGACAAGAATAACAGAAAAAAATAATAAAAAACAAGATTTCTTACAGGACAGCGAGTGCTGATCTCTTTGCATCTGCAAGCCTGCAGCACAATTGAAACAAAAGGATGGAAGGAAGAGATACATCAATTAATCCCTCAATTTCATAACTTTTATCCCCATTTGACTTCTTGTGAATTTCTAGCATATGAACTGATTTGGAACCTCTGGAGTTATTAAACTTACTCCATCAATGGAGTTCCTCCATTATTCTCGTAGAGGTACAATTCTTAAGTTCTAGCTGTACGGATGGAAAGAGCATAAAAGAATAAAAGTCACTACCAAATTCTGTGTTGTATAAAAATGTGGAACCCCTTCAGATAAGCACTAGAAAATTGCTAAATCTGCGCCAGCTATCTCCTTGTGCTAGATGAGGAGCCTTAAGTTTCTAAACAACATTAGAGTATTCTGTCATACTTACCTTTACGCTCTTCCCATCTGTTCAGTTGATAGTTTTAGCATTTTCTCCCCTGATTGACTTGTCAAACAACACTTCCTTGAAAAACGATTACTTTATGGGGTTTAGATGTTGGATTTTTGCTTGCATCCCTTTGCCAAACTTCAATCGAATTGTAGGAAAAGCTACACTCAATTCACGGTGCAAGTTCCCCACCACCCCTTCCCCTTTTTGTAAGGACTTATCTTAAGCTGGAAATGATATTGCTTTTTGTGAGATTAAAATTTAAAGACGTGCCCAAAACGATCTTCACTGAATTAAAGAAGGAATAATGCGTTGAATCAGGACTACACCGGATGTTCAAAATATTAAGGATTGAATGCCAATTACAATACAAAACAGTAAGACTGAAGTCTCATAAATGTTTGATGTGATGAGTTGTCTCCTCTTCATTCTTCATTTCCTTTACGGTCACTTTCTTGACTATGGAAACGTAACTGATTGTAATTGGTGAAAACCGTCGATCGATTCATCTTCAATCAACAGCTTGTAATTGCTCCTACGTCTTGCGCTATCGAGCTCCACGTTCGTCCATCAATAACTGCTAGTTGTCATTAATTGCCACTTGTAAAGTCCTACCTTTGCTCTTTAAACAACCTATCATATCAGCATCGAATTCTGTGGCACGTACTCTACACGTTAGATACCTAGCATTCCAAGTGTGCAATCGTTATTAGTCAGTGATAATTATATGCCACCATTGCCTCACTTGACTAGTGTGAGACAATTAGTCGTACAAATCAATAAATACTTTGTCCGAATAATTAAGACTAAGATGTGCTTTTCGGCAGTTCCTATTATCACACGATCTCTCGATACAGCTCACAGGTACAATTGCTACAAGACTCCATAACCGACAAGTAATCACTATCCTTCCTCAATTTGAGTTCCTTTGCCATCTTAAGACATCAGTATACCTACAATTTCTTTGTCATAACCTTTTAATGGGGAAAAGAAGCAAATCACCGCCTAGAGACGACGAGGGAATGGAGTCCCACTGTCCCCTTACCCTCGATGGGGTGTCACTTAACTAGAACTTCATACAGCCACCTTAGCTAAGCAAATTCTCATCGTTGTCAATAAGACTATAAAACCAATCAGCACTTGTCTTTTTGGTCTCTCCTTTAGGGATGGAATCACAGTATCTCTACCAGGTTATGCAATTAATCCTGACGAAGAAAAGCTACTATAGCAAGAGATTAGCTTGTAGTGGAAAAGTTGGTCAACCTCAGGGCATCCAATTCGATCTTGGCCCTTATGTTGGATGTGAAGCCGGACCTATGGACTGATCGACTGACCAGAATTTATCAGGATCAATGGCGAAGCCAAGGTATCTATGAGTTGATCTATATGTCCAAATTGCCTCCATAAACCAAATATTAGGATCAACTTTCAGTTCCTGGTCAATTATTACCAACGTTTTTATGTATTCAAAGTTAAGATGATGTTTCCCATTGTCTATGACATTCAATCCTTAACTGGCTTATTGTTCACTGATGAGCATATGAATGCCCTGACCTATAATCCTTTTTATCTCACTTTCAATACCGTAGCCAAATCAATTGATACTTTGAATCATTAATATAGAAACCAACTTCCAATATGGAACAAGATTATGTTGGACTAAATGCCTTTCTTTGAATTTGGTTGTTCGAGAAATGTTTTTAATGTCTCTAGCTTGTCTTTGGCCAAGGAATAGCCAAACTGGCCATCTAATTGGCCTTAGGAAGAGTCTTTACTTTAGCTCCCTTTGTTTAGGGTAGTCTTTATAGAGCTTTTATGCCATGGTTAACAAGAAAAGCCACAACAGTATTGGTGGTCCTTTTTGACTTTTTCAGTTTTTTTTTTAACAAGCCGACTTTTGAGAATTTGCTCCTATTATTCCTATGAGAGATACTCCCTTCTTGACCTATGGACATTGATTGTCCCTAGACACTGGTGCAGCCCCCACACTTTTGGTTTTTGCTACAAATTTTTCTTTGAATTTTTCTTGCATCAAAGACCATCTCTTTTGTGCACCAATCATTTGGTCCTTCCTGGTTTAGAAAGCGTCCCTCTTAATCTTTGACAAGATGTCTTTACCTAGAAAGGAGTTTTTTGGAGTACTTGGGCTAGCTTTGTTTGTGGCAAATTTCTCCCCCCCCCCTTTTTTTTTTGGGGGGGGGGGGGGGGGGGGGGGGGGCTTAATTTGGTTGTAAAAGATGTACTTCCTTTCAGGGCACTCATCAATTTGGCTTTATCTAAGGAGTCCCTGCCCCTATCAATACAATCGCTAGATTTTCTGAGCCTAAAGAGAGGTTAAGAATGATTATTGTCAACCACATCAAAGCTATCGACAAGAATGTTCACCAAGCTACGGAAGCTTTTGCTATGAGAATTTTCGACAAGGGTGTATCAAAAGGAGTCAAAGGATTTAAAGAGTGGTAGCGTACCTATACTATGTGTTGTATATGGAGTGCACTCTTTCTAGATGCTCAATCCACCTAGATGTAGAGAACATAAGTGTCAAGGGGTCAAGACCAAGAATAAGGTATGCTTTTTACCTTCCTTTACTTCAAAGTCTTCATTTGATTTTATTCTCATTGCGTTGCTTCTAAACAGTTCCACAAAAGGAACCACTTCAAATCAAAGGACCTAGCCAAACAGCTGCCTCAAGGGGAAAAAGAAAAAGAGTTAACTACGTCCATGTCCGTGAGGTTAGAGTAAAATTACAGCCAAGGACGCAAAGTTCTAAAAGGTTACAACAACATCCTTCCACCATTGCTCCATTTTAAAAAAATATATACCTTTCCACTTATTTCATCACTACGTGTTTTTTATGTCAATACTGCCTCATTTTGTATATACAAAGTATATACCATATAAAAACTTAAACATCCTCATTTTCCAGATTAGGGTTTCAACCCTAATCCTCACCAACTCAGACGCGCACCTTCCTCGGCAAAAATGAGCCCCACCGGCCTCATCCCGGCGCCGACGAACGCCTCTCTCCACGTCATTCCACTCCATACGGCTGCCTCCACCGCCTCACGCTCTCTCTCTCTCCCACATCCCGAACACTAAAGACCAATCACACCACCACACAGACACACATGCCCTAAACACACCACTGCAGACCCGTTCACGCCGCTGCCACCTCAATCTCACGGCACTACTGCGATGCGCCATCATGAGCTACTGCGCGACCCCCATTGCACCACCGTCACACATTAGCACCACCAGTCCACCACCGTCACACCCCAACACCACCTACCAATGCGCCACCACAAGTCACTGCCGCGATGTGCCGCGATGTGCCGCTCTCGAGCCCTCCTCTCTTGACTTTCCCTTCATCATTAGGGTTGAGATTAACTTTCCTAGTAGTACAACCCATACGTAAAGGTGGTGCACGGCATGGTAGGGGGAAGAGGGAGGGGCGGAGGCATGGCGCCAGGAAGAAGGAATGAGGTGGCGATGAGGTGGAGGAGTGAGGAGGCAGCAACAGGGTGAGCAAGAGGGCGGCGGCTATTAGAGAGACCATAATTTACCCTAATTTGGAGAGAGAGAATAAAGGTTCAAAACCCTAATTTGGGAATTATGGTTGCAAATAGTGGGCATTTGGTCATTTTATTTAAACCGTTATGTATTTTCGTATTTTCGTTCGGTCAACGGACGTAAGTGTTATTTGTACAAACTGATGGACATGTATGTAATTTCACTCTAACCTCAGGGACTTAGGTATGATTAACCCAAAAGAAAATTGTATCCTGACCTACCCCTCTGTTGAGAAGGCACCTAAGAAGGACAAGAAAGATAAGCAAGAAGGGGGCGTGCCTTCTACTATTCTAGTGACGCAGACTAGGAGCAAAATTGCTCAAGTGACAAATGTAGTGGAGCCCTCTCCAAATGAAAGCTTAAACAAGAGTCTATCCGTAAAAGTGGACAGTATGTTCCATTGGTACATGACAGAATCAGAGTTAAACGCCACCAACAGCTCGAAAGGAGATGGGAAATAACATGTCAGAAGAGGATGAAATGTCTGACACACTTCTAAGGAAAAGATCGGCTAGAAAAAAGATTAGGCAAAAGAAGCATGCTGATCCTTCACAAATAGAAGACCCACATCAAAGTTATTCTAGTGCCATAAAAGCTAATCCCATTCTCCAACAGGATGTTCTATGCTTGCGCCTTCTCATCCTATGGAACCATCTGATGAGCCACCTGTGGCAGACACTGCAGCAAAAAAAATTCAAGTTCCAATTGCAGCCACATCTTCTATCAAGGAATGCCTCCCACAAGGCAGGGCATTCTCATGCTCACCAGTGGGGCAATAAACCAGCTACGGCACAAATGTCATAAATAGTGGAAGACATCATCTTAGCTTTGAACATACAAAAATTAATACTAGTTGACCAAAAACAGAAAGTTGATCCTTGAACCCATTTGTTGACTTTTGGGAGCTGCAGACACAAAAATAGCTCATAGATGCCTTGGCTTCACTATTAACCCAAATAAACCAATATACAGGCATCACTTCACATCCAATATTTTGGGCCAATCCAATAGGATACCTTGAAGTTGACCAACTCTTTCACGACAAGTTAGGCTCTTGCAGTACTAGCTTTTCTTCCTCGGGGATAATTGGATAACATGTCAAACGTACTGTATTTCCATCCCTAAAGGAGGGACCACATAGATGAGTACTGATTAGATAGGTAGTCTTATTGACTGGGATAAGAGTTCGCTTATCTAAGGAAGCTGCTGAAGCTCTAGTCGAGACATACTTAATTGAGGGTAAGGAGACATTGTAACTCTGTCTCCCTCGTGGCCTCTAGGCGGTTACCGCTTTCTTTATCCTGTTAAACGTTATGATGAAAAAGATGTAGGTGTTGTTGATGTCTTAAGAAGACAAAGGAAGAACTCGAATTGCGAAAGATGACAATTACAAATAAGATAAGGAGTCCTGTAGCAATTATATATACTCATCTTTGAGTCATGTGATAATAGATAACAGCCGAAAATCAAATTCAAATCTTAAAGATTCGGACAGAGTATTCATTAACTCATATGACTAATTGTTTCGCACGAGTCAAGAGAGGCAATGGTGGCATGTAAGACATCAATTTTATCAGTGATCAATATTGATAGGACAAATAGACAGGTTAGGTACTTAATGTATAGAAAACGTGCCATAAAATCAAATGTTGAGCTATTGATTGATTAAAGAGAAAAGTCATGACTTGCAGTTAATGACAAGTGGCAATTAATGACAAGAAGTGGTGTTTGATGGACGAACATGGAGCTCAGTAGCGAATGACACAGGAGCAGTTAGAGACAGCTAACGACTAAAGATGAATCAATCGACAATTTTGAGCAGTTATATACCAGTCGACGGTTTCTAGCAGTTACAATCAATTATACTTCCACAGTCAAGAACATGACTTAAAAGGGAAAATGCAGAAGGAAGAGGACACAACTCAAACACGTCAAACATCTTTTAGACTTTACTGCAACAGTCTATTCGTAATACTTTGAAGATCAGGCATAGTCCTATTCAATGTTTTGTTCATCTTTAATTCCCACAAGATCATTGCCCGCTCATCTTTAAATTCTATTCTTAATTCAGCAATACCATTTCCAGTTAAGAAGTCCTCAAAGAAAAGCAAAAAATAACTTGCAATGTAAATCTGAGTGCAGCTTTGCCAACAATTCTGTGGAAGGTTCGCAGCTTGCATAAGCAAAGTTATATCCAAAAACTCGCAAAAGAAGTCAAATTGAACAAAAACTATGAAAAGGGAGACTACACAATGGAAGGCGTCAGTAAATGAAGAAAAACATTACAAAACAATGGAGTCAGAGAAAAAGAGAGAGGTACCTCGATAATCGGTACCGACGTAACCGACGCGCATTACGACTTTCTTCTTGCGAAAATGCTCCCATTTTGCAAGAGGCGTTGGGTCGGGTGAAGTTAGGGTTTGAGCGGCGGTGGAGAGAGAGTGTGATGAGAAGCACCGAGGTAGTAGTAGTAGTGTTGTAAGAGGTTTTTTCGGGTTTGAGAATCGAAAATTGGAGGTCGGACTGGATATCCATGGAGATACTAAAATGAATTTCAGTGAAGAGAGGACGGCCATGCCAACGCCGGCGGCAAGGCTGGTTGCCGAGAAAGGAGAAAGTCTTGTTTGCGCGATGTCACAAATTTCTAAGCGCGGTGGACATTTTGCTTTTTATCGATTTGTCACTTCGATTTTTTATTTATTTTTTTTAGAAACCACTTATTACTTTTTGTGGCGAATAAAGCTTCAATCGCGTGCATAATTATCAAAAAAAAAAAAAATAAAGACAGTCACGAGATCCATAACATATATATCTTAAATTTGAAAACAGTTTCACATGCTATAAGCATTTAAGAGTTGGTGGCAATTTAACTTACTAAGAATTCGTACCAAAAATACTTATATTATTGACTACTACTACCGTAATCAAATATAACAAATTAGCATAGAGGTTATGCCAGTAATCTAACCCACAAACTCACTAGCTAATAAGTTAAACTCCATATATTAAGTTAGTGACGATTTGAGACAATAGTGATTTTTTTAAATATGTTCTTGCATCTCTCGCGTGGTCAGTTAAATAAAGTTCTTGATTTGTCAGGATTTTATAAGAGTCGATTTCTATCTTAAAGTGAACTTTGCCATGCTTCGATGACCATCATTTGAGCCCAAATTTTTTCCTTAGAATACACAACGCGCTGAGGGGGGCGGGGGGGCTTTGCCGTATCATAATTGAATATTTCCTTTAAGCTATCAAATATTTGGTTAGTCACTGTTGTGCTCGTAGGTTTTCATGCAACTTTATAAGTTTCCTTTTTTTCGATACGGCAAGTTGGGTTTTCTCACAAATGCTCTAACATATATATAAATGTAGCATATTACCAGTATAAATGTTGCTTTATCACCAGGTGTCTTTCTTGGCATCTAGACCTGTGTCTGTTTCTCACTTATGCTAGAGTTGTCAAACGAGGCGGGCGGCCTGCGGGCTAGCCCGACCCGGCCCCTTTCTGGCCCGGGCTGGCCCCCGGCCCCCTTAATGAACAGTAAAGGCCCTGCCTTTTAGGGCTTAGGGCCTGGACCAGGCTTGAATTTCTGAGAAAAAAGCTCGGGTCAGGCTTGGCCCGAAAAAGCCCGGGTTTGGCCAGGCCCAAACCGTGGCCCGAAAATGGCCCGGGTTTGGCCCGGCCCAGGTCTGACCCGGTTCTGGCCCTTTTCTTTACTTTTCAAATTCAATTTCCCCCCCCCTTTTCCCCCAACGGATTTATTCTCCTATATCCTACTTTTACCTCCCCCCCCCAACAGCAAAATAACGGCTAGTTTGGGGGGTATTTTGGTCCAAGTTAATTTTTTCAACTCTTTTAAGATTTTTACACTCTTACCCTCCCTAACAACTATAAACGGATAGTTTTTAGGGATATTTTGGTCTTTTGTGAAGTTTCTCTCTAATTTTTCACACCAATCTTCTTACTCTCTCTTATATAAACATTCTACATTTTCTACAAGTTTTGCTACTTTTACTAATTACTACTCTTATTTACTTATTAGTACTCTTGCATATTATTACTATTGTTTACTAATTACTACTTTTGTTAAATTTTAATTACTAACCACTCCTCTTATTAATTTGTTACTCTCTAATTTTTTTGTCTATTAATTAGTAATTAGTGAATTTTTATATTTATCAATTACTATTACTAATTTTTTTAATTACTAACTCTCTCAAATTTCGAATTACCTCAGTGATTCATTTGTTACTCTTTAATTCTTTTAATTGTTATTTCTAATTACTAATTACTGCTCTTATACTTGTGTATTTAGTTACTCTTACTAATTTATTTTTCAATCTAGTAAAAAAGTTTAGCGTTAAATATGGCTGGATTACTGAAGAAACTGAAGCGTGGATCATCATCACGAAAAACATCATCATCATCACAAACATCACCACCAGCACAAGCGCCAGCACCACGGCCATCACAAACACCAATCCAAGCACCACCACAACCATTCGTTCCTGGACGAATGAGTACAGGCTGTATGATAGATACCCAAGCCAATTGGGAGTTCAATCAAAACATTCCAGATTTTGAATACACGCCTGATCAAGACCCCCCGCATTATAGTCAAGGACGCAGCTCGGTTGGCGAAGCTACTACTCCGTGGCATAATCTTAACCCTATGCCTGGTCATGATGAAGAAGGGCCGAGCAATGCCTCCGGTAATGAGCCAGAAGTCCAAAAGGGAAAAAAAAAGCCGAGTGTTGGAATCATTTTGATGAAGTTATGGTGGACGGCATCCGAAAAGCTCGATGTAAGTACTGTGCTAAATTATTTTCGTCTGGTAGTGGTAATGGACATCTTAACAGGCATTACCCTCAGTGTGCACCTCGACAAGGCCACGTCGAACCTACCCAAACGCAGTTATCTTTTGACGGTAAGTTATTTGTTTATAATCAGCGAGAGCAAAGAGACGGTCTCGCTGAATTTGTTATTCACGATGAACAAGCCTTTTCTTTTGCCGATAATGCTAAGCACTCTAGATATATGAACACATACGTTCAACCTTTGTACAAAAAGGTTCATAGAAACACAACTAGATCCGATGCACTCCGACAGTATAATGCTGCTAAAGCACGCCTGATCGATTATTTCGATAAATTTGACGGTAAAGTTAGTCTTACTTCTGATATTTGGCAATCTCCGTTTACTTTTGTTAGTTATACTTGTGTGACGGCTCATTGGATTGATGCAGATTGGATTATGCACAAGAGAATCATCGCTTTCGAGCTCTTTCCTTTTCCGCATGATGGAATGAACATTGCTAGTATTATATTAAAAGCATGTACCACGTTTAAATTAAAGGATAAGATTATGAGTATTAGTTTTGATAATGCTTCTAACAATACAGCTGCTGTTGATGCTTTACAGGAGAGCCTCAAACCTGTACTTTCTGGTAAATTATTTCATGTTCGTTGTGTTTGTCATATAATTAATTTAATTGTTCAAGATGGTTTAGCTGCTGCAGGAGATATTCTTGTCAAAATGAGGGGTATGACAGCGTATGTTAATAGTTCGAGTCCGAGAACACAACAATTTAAAACGTTGTGTGTTGAATATAATATGCCTCGCAGGAGAGCAGTTACAGATGTGGTCCACAGGTGGAACTCTACATACCATATGCTTTTACACATTCTGGCATACAGAGAAGTCTATACGCATTTTCTACTAACCTTGTTCCCAGCCGGCTTGCCAACTCAAGAGGAATGGCAGATGGCCACATACCTAGCTGAATTTTTGGAGGTATTTTACACGTCTACCAATTTATTGTCTGGTACGTACTATCCCACCTCTCCTCTCGCTGTAATAGAAATTCTCAAGATGGCTACAATGTTAACAAAATGGAGATATATAGGACCCTTTCAGGAAATAGTAAAAGTGATGGATAAAAAGTTTAATAAATATTGGAGTGAACTGCCTGTTGTTTTTGCTGTGGCTACTTGTTTAGATCCTAGGTTAAAGTTGCATGGCGTGAACGTCTCGATACAAGAGATATCGATATTAATGTGCTACTCAGTAGAGGATACAACCGCACTCACAGCGAAAGTGAGCAAGACATTTGAGGAACTGTTCAACCTCTATCGTAATTCTGCTGACGTGCGCGGGCGAGCTTCATCATCTACTTCTGAGAGGTATTATGCGCCATACCTTACGAGCTTTGAACATCTAATTCGGCAGGTTCGTCTACTTTTTCTTCTTTTAATGAGATTGGTGTATATTCAAATACTGATCATTATTCTGATTTATCAATGCAAGAACAGGTTAATTTTAATTTGTTAAATTTTTGAAAACAAAATCAAAACATGTATAAAACTTTAGCCCAAATTGCACGGGATGTACTGCCAGTGCAAGCCTCCACGGTTGCTTCAGAGTCGGCATTTTCAGCGAGCGGGAGGGTTTTGGATGACAGGAGGAGTCGTCTTAACCCCGAGTCGCTCGAGCTATGTGTATGTTGGAAGGATTATCTTGATGCGAAATACCGCGAGCAAGATAAACCGATTGATGATAGGAAGAGCAGTGACTCGGATGTTGAAGTACTTCCGGATGATTAGGTAATTTCTTTTTATTTTCCTTCTCTTAAGTTTTAAAAATAAAATTTCTCACAAAATATAGTTTTTTTTCATATATATATATATATATATATATATATATATATATATATATAATAAATTTTTACAAGCAAGATAGATATTTTTTCGTATATATAAAAAAATAGGTAACTTCGCCTGTTTGTTTACAAGCAGCTGGTCCCAAGCCCGGATAAAAGGAGGAGGGCCTATAAACACATTTATCTTCAATGTATATGATTTATAATGAAATAAAAGGAGGATAAAGATTAGGTTCGTTAAATTGTAAATATTGGACATGCCTAGAGTACAATTTGCTTAAACAATAACAACAAATTACCGTTATTAAAGTCTTTACCTTGAATAACAAGAAAATGCAAAAAAAAAAAAATGGGCCCGGGCCCGACCCAAGCCTGACCCTAAATGTTGGGCCTAGGGCCTGGGCTTGGACTGGGCCCAGATATCCCTAAATTCTGGCCCGGCCCGTTTGGCAGCCCCCTGACCCGGCCCCTGCCCGTTTTGCTGGAGGCCCGATGGGCTTGGGCTAGCCTGGCCCATCCTATTTGACACCTCTAACTTATGCCCAAGGTCCAGGCCTTTACGTGAATGTTTTAACGTGGTTACACTATTTATGCGTTATTCTTTACTATGAATCATAAAAGCACGAGGATTTTGCATAACTATCATCCATTGCAGGGAGATATTGAATAGATGTGGTGCCCAATGGCCCTTTTTTTGGGTGCCTCAATCATCACACACACAAAGGCCCTTTTTTTGGTGCCTCAACCATCACACACACAATGGCGTTTGAGTTCTTATATAGTGTACTGACTGATCTAAGCAATACCTCATAGGAAATATGCGAGTACAGATTTATTTGTGTCGTAAGAGGGACATCCGGTGCCTCAAATCATTAATTTTTTGGAGGGAAAAAAACGCTTCAACCCGTATACTTATATCACTGTGTCATTTGTTTCCTCTTGTTCAAAAAGTTATACTAAATCTATCTCTACTCGTGAAAATTGTGCACATTTGATTGATTCTTTCTAACTTAATTCTCCTATTTTTGTGAATTTTTTTGGCATGGACCCCCCCCCCCCCCTTCATTATTTCCTTATCACCCACCACCACACCCCCATGTACATACACACAACTACATCGCACACCTGTGCATGCATGATGCACACACACATAGACTACGCACACAAACAATTGCTCACAAAAATATACAACCACAGCACACCCAAGCACATACAATTTCACACACGAAAACTGAACACACACAATCAGAATGCATGCACACCAATCTCCTATCTTTATCCATTTGATTAACTACCACAACCTCCCCACACACATTTCCGTCCACCACCAACCTTAATCTCCTCTTCCTTTGATTAACCACCATAACCACCCAGATCTATCTCCTCCTTCTCTCCCTAGAATCAAACACCAATTCAAGAGTGGTGCTTGATTATGATTGTTGTAAAGGCGGCAGTGTTGCAGTCTTCAGTAATGGTGAGGATGTGGTGGCAATGGCTGGGTGCTACAATGACAGCGTGGGTGAGATTGTAGTAGTGGGTTGGGGAATGGGGTGGTGAAACCGTAAGTGAAAAAAAAATGAAAGATATAGATTTTGAAGTATTGAAACTCGGTATAAAAGGTTAAAATATAAGGATAATTCCATGTCAATTCCTTGTAATTTTCGCCGCGTTAGTTTACTTCAACATCCCTGAACATTGGTCCGTGTATTTTTGTTGAAACATATCTATTAGCTTTTTCCATCCTAATGACCACAAGACGGGCACATGAACATTTTTTGTGGGGCTATATCTGCTTAAGCAATACCAATATACGAAAAAATTTATCAGAAAGAAAGAACGAACACCTCCGTGATAAACAACTACCATCCAAATCATTGAAATTGCCAACCACCATAATTCAAACTGACGAAACCACCAACCACCACTATGTAAACTGAAAACGCCACCAACCACCGTTATACAAGAGATTGAAATAGAATTATTCCTAAAATTTTTGTCTATTTTGCAAATATAAAATAAAAATATAAATTAACTATAAGTTGAGCCGATTTGAATTATGCACTTCTTGGCCTCCTAGAGACTAACTTGGACTTTGGTGTACATGTTATTCTGTAAATAGATTATATAACCCAACGGTTGTTTTAATAAATCATACTCCTAATTTTTCACGAAGAGTTACCTTAGGTTTAAGTTTCATATAATTACTGTCAACCTAGTATTGAAGCAAACTTTAGCTGGTGTAACTTGATAATGTCAAACCAGTCACTTTATCTCCTTCTCCGCCCACCTGCCCACCCGTCTCCTCCCTATCTTCTTCACTTCACTTCACTACACTAAAACCCTACTCTAAAGCCCCCTTTTCCCAATTCCAATACCCAATCTCCCCAAATCCATAATCTCACAGTTACAGAGATACTCTCTGTGTGTGTGTGTGTGTGTGTGAGAGAGAGAGAGAGAGAGCGAGAGACGATGATGAACCCATCAATCCTCATCACACACCCTTCTTCCCCACACCCCACCCCCCTCTTCTCCCCTTTCCTCCACCCCACCACCCTCAAATTCATACCAAATAGCCAAACCACCCTCACCAAAAGACCCAATTACCACCACCAACCCTGCCACCGAATCTCCGCCATCCGTTGCTGCTCACCCACCGAACCACCCGCCACTTCCACCACTCCCAATATTTTCGGAGACAAGAAGGAGCTATCGGGGTTTCAGTCCCTGGTCGATGCCATGTCGCCTCCTGTCAGGCTGGCCAGCTCGGTTATCGTGTTTGCCGGCGCTGTGGCGGCCGGATACGGACTGGGGTTGCGATTTGGCGGCTCTCGGAGCGCTGGATTGGGCGGAGCCGTAGCACTCGGTGCGGCTGGCGCGGGCGCTGCCTACGCGTTGAATTCGTCGGTCCCAGAAGTTGCGGCTGTGAGTTTGCACAACTACGTGGCCGGCTTCGATGATCCAGCGGCGTTGAAGAAGGAAGATATCGAAAGCATTGCCAACAAGTTAGTTTGGCATACACCTTTTGTCCTAATTTTGTAATAACTGTTATTTCGATTAGAAGTCGAATTTAGATGGTCGCATATTATTGCAAGAAGTCTTAGGGGACAAAATTGTGAAACTGGGAAAAATCTCATAAAAGAAAATTCTGTTCTGGAGATTTAGAGGCTCGGGTTGTTTGTGCACCTTGTCATGAGATTGTTAGTCTCCAGGATAGCTCATGCTCTATTTTGCATCGCTGCAACTTTGAGATAGTGGCCAATACCCGCAATTTAGCTTTATTTATGTCGGGGGTATTGCAAATTGACAATGATATTTTGAATATATTCATAGATATGTTTATGCTGTTGTTAGTGGACACTAGATTCTCCCCCAAACATGGGCCCGCGTTCTCTCTGCTATGCATTCTTTATTGTATCTATTATACTCTAGCTGATTTCTCTTTCTTTGTTGTTGACTTGATTATTTTCTCAGATACGGCGTCAGTAAACAGAATGAGGCATTTAATGCAGAGCTTTGCGATATATATTGCCGGTCCGTGAGAAGTGTTGAATTAGAGGGGCAACCTCATTTATGATTACCAATTTTTGCATGTTCTTCCTCTTCTTGTCACCCCCTTTCCCAGTATCTTTTCCATTATGCATTTCTTCTGTTGTTCGTAGAAGTAGTATACATCTGTTCCATGTCTCTTAGGCAATTATAGTGCAGAACAGCAAGTAGTACATAATTGTTCCATAACTCTTAAGATTTCATGTTATATGTTCTTTCAGATATATTTCTGCTGTCATCCCCCCTGGAAATGAGGATCTTAAAGGTGATGAAGCCCAAACCATTATCAAATTTAAAAGTGCTCTGGGCATCGATGACCCAGATGCAGCTGCCATGCATATGGAGGTATTCTTAACTTTTTTATTTGTTGTTATGATGAAGATGAGGTTTCTTTTAACAGGAGATTCAAGTAAGTTCTAATCATTGAAACTCTTTACGTGTTGGGTTCTCAGCTTGGAAGACGAATTTTTAGGCAAAGGCTTGAAACTGGTGATCGTGATGGGGATATTGAGCAACGTCGAGTAAGTTACTTGAGATTTTGTTACCTCTTCTTTAAATTCTTTGTCCACAGGCTTTTGTAGGGTGATACGGGGCTTGACCATTGTTAGTGTCTCCAGTGCAGGCATTTCAGAAGTTGATATATGTTTCAACTCTTGTTTTTGGAGAAGCATCAACTTTCCTTTTACCTTGGAAGCGTGTGTTCACGTTTACAGAGTCTCAGGTATCAAGTCATTATATGGTTCACTTTTCAGCTTAGAGGTGGATAAGATTGCAGCAACTGTTTACTTTCTGCCGCTTTTCTTCTATTGCAATAAATTGTGAATAGAGTAGCTAGTCACATGCACCAATTGGTATCTGATTATTTTACAGTTTCTTCATGCTGTTATTCATCCTTGCTGAGGCTCAATATTTTTGTCTATCAGGTTGAGGTTGCTATTCGTGACAATGCCCAGCGGTTGTATGCTTCCAAGCTAAAATCAGTTGGCAGAGGTAAGTGGATAATGCATTGTTATCTCGAGTGATGTATACTGTCTTGTCTAATGTGCATTCAGGACAGACATTTTTAGGCTTTCCAATTTCAGGATAAAGCACTATGATCTGTTTTTCAACCATGACACTTGGGAAAGCTCAGAATTAAGTGCATTTTGGTATAGGGAATGTGGTGGATACCACATGCATTAGATTTTGTTGAACAACCAGCATATGCTTTAGTGGTGCACTGCCTCCTTAATCTTATTCGAATGAGAACGTAATGAACCATTGTAAAATCTATGAACCATTATAAAGGGCACACTCCAATGTTTAATTTCTAGTGTGGTTATAGGTCATTCTTATTTGTGGTCAATGCTAGTTTAAAGTCACTTCTTAATACATTTAAATACTTGACTCTGGGCTTCAATGCTAACAAAACACAATTGTGTATTCCAGATGTTGACGAGCAACAAATCGTTAGCTTGAGAGATTCGCAACTTCGGTTTCGACTTTCTGATGAGGTGCTTCACTGAGAACGGGTTTAATTAGCTACCTCATGCTCAGTGATAACCTCTATTTGTTTCATGCATTAGCTTTTGTTTTTTGCAGCTTGCTGGAGACATCTTTAGGGAGCACACAAGAAAGCTGGTTGAGGAAAACATTTCAGCAGCCCTTAATACACTGAAGTCAAGGACGAGAGCAGCGTATGATCCTGACTCCTTGATTCAGATTTTTTCTAAACCAAAAATATGCAGAAGTAATGAATGGTCTCGATTAAACATACAGCATGGTAGATCTTTGTCTGGTGATATGTTGCTAGTGGCGTGTGTTAAAAACAAGGTGGCTGTCATAAAACGATAATATTGCTGCCCATAATTTGATCATAATGGCTTAACTAGGAGGTCTTCAGAAGAACTTATCCGTGGTTATGCCACAAGTTTAATTTTCTTCTAAGGAGCCAAGTCTGGAATTTGCTTTAAAATCTGTTAATATCTCCACGGATGCATATCCAGTAGGGAAGCAAGACGTGTTGTTGAAGAGCTTGATAAGGTACTGGCGTTCAATAATCTGCTAATCTCATTGAGGAACCATGCCGATGCGAGTCGCTTTGCCTGTGGGCTTGGACCAGTTTCTTTGTTAGGTAGGGATGCTAACTGAGCTATTGCTTTCTTATTTTTCCATCTTAACTATAGCGTTTCGTAAACACTGGAGCTTACTCTTTGTTTATGCTACCTATATGAACCTGCTGACCAAAGTTAATAATTGCTACGTAGGTGGTGACTATGATGGTGACAGAAAGATAGATGACTTAAAGCTTCTCTATAGAGCATATGTGACAGATGCCCTGTCTAATGGGCGTATGGAAGAAGATAAGGTACATAACCAATCTCCTCTTCCTTTATAATTTGCATTTTGTGCATGTTTAACCATTGCGGCGCCAGTTGCACTTTTGAGAAGATTTATTTTATATACTATATACTGACCTAAATGAGCAGTATGCACTTGCGGGAAAAAGTACTCTGTCCATTTATAATTTTTGTCCCCTTTTCACTTTTTATGGATTCCTAGGATAAAATTCAAAGATGTAAAACTTGACTATAACCATTGTTTTTTATCTTGTTTGATTTGTCAAACTTATTTGATTTGTGGTCATTACTTGCGCAATCTAATGTTTAGATGTTCCAATTCCATTCTAGGAATTCGCAAAACCTTAAAAGGGATAGAAATCTTGAAAGAGAAGGAATAAATGATTAGTCATTACTTTTACAAATGCAAAATCTCATATGTCCGTAGACAGATTCTGTCATGTTCGTAAGTTGATTCAATACGTAATGCCATAGGGCTACATTTCGTTACCCTGAAGAATCTCGAGCTACTATTTGTAGAGCCCTTTTGTGAAATTATCTTTGGGTGGTATGATCCTTCTAAGTCGATGGCTACGCTCATGTGGCCCGTAATTCCTAATCGACGTAGTAAGAGAAGATCCATCACACGGTGTTCATGTGCTAACTCAATTTGCAAATGTCCATTCCATGGTGCCTGTGAATAGCTGCTCCTACTAGTAGTACAAAAGTGATAACTTTCTTGTGCAACTGATGCCTAAGGGGCTGTACGTTTACACAGTTTTTTTTTCGCGTTTTGTATTTTGTTTCTGTTTTCTAGATTTTAGTATTCAGTTCTAAAATCGGATCGTGTACTTTTAGTTTTTTCCGTATCTACTTTTTTCAGTTTTTTTGTACGTTTACTATTTTCATTTCTATTTTTTCCAACTTTTTTGGATACATTCTTGTATGTTTTTTATAGCATTTTCTATGCTATTTCTTCCGTGGACCCATATCTGTGTGTCCTCCTTCCCCTTCCATTTCCCCTTCACGAGTTCCCTTTCCCCTCCCGCTTCCCTGTTCCCACATCTGTGTCCCCATTTCCCTTTCCCCTTCTGCAAAATCACCACAACCACCAAAGCATTTTTGTCAATATTTGTAATTGCTGTTGTACTCTAATCCATCAAAGCACCCCGGATCTGCCATACTGACTTGGTACGCTCCCTTTTGCAATCACCAAGCAAGCGTGGTCCTGGTCCCAGACCAACCATACTTGCATACAAGGACACCTCACAGCACTCACATGCGAAGACAAGTCTTTATGTCTGCACACAAAGACCTCACCAAGCACTCAAGCACTACTGCCCCAGGAATTCACTGAAATTGGAATATATGCCTCTAGACTGACCAAATTCTAGAGAGAGAGAGGTTGAGAATCATGGAAGATTATGGGGAGAGAGAGTCAGAGGTGACTCTTTGTTTCTCATAACTGTTCAACACCGAATCTTTGAGTCAGGCTACATGGGGTTGCACTTATGTGCTGCTATTATCGTCAAAATTCAGCCAGATTGTTTTCTGGGCCCGAAATTAGAAAAACAGAGCTGGACACGGCTTGCTGTTTCCAGCAATAAACAAGCAGGGTGTTATGAGAGCGACTTGTCGATGAGGAGGAGGGAGGGAGGGCGATTTGGCTTCTGCGGGGCGGCCTTCCTAGGCGGCCGAGAAAATCGTGAGAGAGAGAGAGAGGCGGCAGAGAAAAGCATGAATCTGGAGACAGGGATCCTTTTCTCTGACAAGGAGAATACAATTCAAGAAAAAAGGTGAAAACACCCTTGGGGTGTTTTCAGCGTTTTTGGTACTATTTAGATATTTTTATCCAAAATAGAACTGAAAAAACGTAAACATACACGAAAAAAAGGTATCTTTTTCATCATCATTACAAAAATGAAAACTGAAAAACGTAAACGTACAGCCCCTAAAAGTTTTAAATTCAGTGTTTTTTTTGGGTCAGTTGGCTGGCCCTTTTTTCTTTTTCCTTTTTTTTGGGGGGGGGGGGGGGGGTTGGTGTTTTTCCACAACGGCTCAGTTGTGTTATCAAAGTCGGAATGCAATTTCTTCCATGTTTTGACATTGGCTGGGTGCCTGGATTGCTCCTGCTGGGATTTGTTTCTTTTTTCACTTACTATATTGTTGGTGTTAATTTTATCACTAGGTTATTATTGCTCTTGTTAGTAGTAGTGACCATTATCTGTTTACTATTTATCTGCTGTATCTCTCTGTATGTTCTTCCTATATAACATTTTTCTTTTCTCCGTAGCTTGCTGCATTGAGCCAATTGAGGAATATATTTGGTTTAGGTAAACGAGAGGCAGAAACTATTACGTTGGATGTGACCTCAAAAGTATATCGCAAACGTCTTGCTCAGTCTGTATCTAGTGGCAATCTAGAAGCTGCTGACAGCAAAGCAGCCTTCCTTCAGAACCTCTGCGAGGAGTTGCGTTTTGATACACAGAAGGCCATTGAGATTCATGAAGGTAACATTTGTTCTTTGTTGTAGATACTACAAGCTTGAACTCACTGCATGGTTCATTTAACATCATTTTGTCACTTGTCTTTGCTTGAGTCTGTGATGGTGCACCCATACTTGACATAGTAAGGTGATAGTCTGCCACTATATCAAGAAATGCACTAAAAGATCTTTTTTTCATCATTACATATTCGAACATATTAAAATCATGTCGGGTTTTTGCTAGAATCTAACGTGCAATTGTAAGACGAATTATACTGAAGCACCCAATGTGTTTCACTGGCGTTGGTAAATATTGAAAACGCAAGACACGGAGACACGGCAAAATGTTCATATTTGTTATTGCTTTTTAGTTATTTCGAAGGTAAAAAGGTGTTTTGTGTGGTGCACTTGGTTTTAATTGACGACTTGTCTCCTCTCAAATCAATAACTAATTAAACAAAAAACTATATATAGTATTGATAATGTCATATCCTATGAGATGTGTCGGACACATATCTGATACTCATGTCCAAGTGTCGAGTGTCCGACACGGGTACTTCACCATAACCGAAGAGTCCATGTATCATAGGTTGGTAATTCGTTGCTTCTCTCTTTTTTTTCTAGTGTTTAAAATGCTAAGATATAGTGATTAATTTTTGTGTAACTATTTTTTAGATATCTACCGGCAAAAGTTGCAGCAAGCTGTATCTAATGGAGAACTCAGCGAAGAGGATGTGAAGGCGTTGGAGCGCTTGCAGATTATGCTTTGTATTCCTAAACAAACTGTTGAGGCAGCTCATGCAGATATTTGCGGTAGTTTGTTTGAAAAGGTAACTGCTATTTTCCGTTTATCGGCTATTTCTTAAAATGTTGGTACATGGTTTGGAAAGAAGGCCTTCCATTTTGGATGTTTGAGGGAATATAGATTGCGAAAGGACCTAACATCCCCTGCAAATTAACAGTCTTTATTAAGCGGCTCTGACTGAAAGCTTAGCAATATATCCTAATGATATTTGTTATCCATTATGGGTGTGGGCTTGCTAAACTATCAATCTACTAGCATCAATATCATTGGAGGTGTTCACATTCAGTCCTTTTCCTTTTTGGGAGGGTTTGAGTCCTCTCTATGACACCCGTTTTAGGGTCTCTGAATGCGCTCTAGGTATAATGTCAAGTTTGTTGCATCATGCTGATCTCGTTTTTTTCCAGGTTGTGAAAGAAGCAATTGCTGCTGGAGTTGATGGATATGATGCTGAAGTCAAGCAATCAGTGAGAAAGGCTGCATATGGGTTACGCTTGACCAGGGAGGTTGCCATTTCTATTGCTAGTAAGGCGGTGAGTGTGAATTTCCAGCTTTTTTTCTACTTGTTTCATGAGATTATTGGGCAGTGTCCATGTAGCCCCCCGCTAAGCCCAACCACCTACTCATATTATCTGATATGAACAATTTGTAATTTCCTGCCTATGTGAGTTTTCGGTAGACTAAAAAGAAGGCTAGAATGGGAATCCACATTCGTTTGGGGTTTACCTGTGGGCATTTGTGACCAATGTGGATCACCACTCAAAGGTCTAGGTAGATTCTGCATGACCTTGCAGCCACGTGTCACTTTTCACGTAGTGATTCGTCTTGAATCAACATTTTCTGCTTCAAATGACTTGAAAAGCTATGCAGGTTCGTAAGATTTTCATTAGCTACATACAACGTTCCCGAGCAGCTGGGAGCCGTACAGAGTCTGCAAGAGAACTGAAAAAGATGATAGCATTCAACAATTTGGTTGTGACTGAATTAGTAGCAGACATAAAAGGAGAATCATCTGATACTACGTCAGAAGAGCCTGTGAAGGAGAAGGAGATAGAAGTAGAAGTAGAAGAGGATGACGAGTGGGAGTCCTTGCAGTCGCTTAGAAAAGCAAGACCGAGCACGGCAAAGTCAGGGAAGCCAAGCCAGACCGAGATAACTCTGAAAGATGACCTGCCAGAAAGGGATAGGACGGACCTTTATAAGACATACTTGCTATATTGTCTAACCGGAGAAGTCACCAGGATCCCGTTCGGTGCACAAATCACCACAAAAAAGGATGATTCTGAATATGTCCTGCTAAATCAGCTTGGGGGGATCCTTGGTTTGACTGACAAGGAGATTGTGGAAGTTCATAGGAGTTTGGCTGAGCAAGCTTTCAGGCAACAAGCTGAGGTGATCTTAGCGGATGGACAGTTGACGAAAACTAGGATTGAGCAGCTCAATGAGGTGCAGAAGCAAGTTGGTTTACCCTCACAGTATGCTCAGAAGATTATAAAGAGCATAACAACTACAAAGATGTCAGCTGCCCTTGAAACTGCCGTAGGCCGGGGGAGACTTAGCATAAAAGAGATCAGAGAACTTAAGGAAGCCGGAGTAGAACTGGATGTCATGATATCCGTGAGCTTAAGAGAGAGCCTCTTTAAGAAAACTGTGGACGATATCTTCTCATCTGGAACAGGAGAGTTTGATGAAGACGAAGTGTATCAAAAAATTCCTCAAGATCTCAATATTAGTACTGAGAAGGCCAGAGGTGTGGTTCACGAGCTTGCGCGAAGCAGGTTATCAAACTCATTGATCCAGGCCGTATCACTACTGAGGCAGAGAAACAATTCAGGAGTGGTAAGAAATTCTTTTCTTGTTTTTGAATGTCGAGTCAATGTAGAATGATATCTCAGCGTATACCTTGGCAGTTCCAGTAGTCTTATATCACCTCTCTATGTAGGTTTCCTCGCTGAATGACTTGCTAGCCTGTGACAAGGCCGTACCATCAACGGCATTATCATGGGAGGTGCCAGAGGAGCTGGCTGATCTCTTTCTCATATACCTGAAGAGTGACCCAGCGCCCGAAAAGCTGGCCCGGCTACAGTACCTGCTGGACATAAGTGAGTCCACAGCAGAAGCTCTGCGGACAAGGGATGGACCACTGCCAAATGGAGCAGAGGAAGAGGAGTTCGTATTCTAAGATTTTTGTAACCAGATAGGTGTGTTAGGTACGGAAAATGAGAATCGAGCCCCTCCTAGTCGAGTCATTATTCTGTCGTTTGCTCCTTTTTTCCTTTGAAAGTGAGAGAAGGAGAAGAAACTCAGTATATGAAATTTTGATCCAAAAGAATGGGGGGCAACCCATTTCATGTTGTGGTGTTGTGATTGAGAGCTCTTCTGGTGTTTTAGTTGATGCCGTGCAAGAACCAAGAGTATACTAGACTTGTCAGATTTGTTTCGAATCAGTATTCCGCAGACATAGGGTTTTAGACAACCTATCTGGCCTTATGCTATGATTGTTTATGACACCCTCTCCCCCAAACACTCACCCACCCACACTATCAAAGCTGTGTTATTTGTATAATCCAATTTCTGATTTGTTTATGTGCGCTTGTATGGATGCAGTTTTATTCAAGAAAATTCTCAGTATTTGTAGGGCTGTAACTTGGGTGGGCTGGACGGGTTTAAGGATTAGATCATGTCCATCTCATTCTTAAGAGTAAGTGCTCATGTCCAGTTCAGCAAATCTGTAGGCCGAATAATGTGTCCTTGTATAGATTAAAAATTTTTTGACAGGCAAGGGCTGGATACGAGTTGTCTATGGTTATGAGTGAGTTTTGGTTTGATTAATTTTTAAGTATATCAATTCCATCAAACCTTACTAACGTCTTGAGTTTTTTGTTTACTTATTTTTTAAGCATATCAATTACCATCGAGTCTACCAATTATAGAACAAGGAAAAGTATAGTGAAGTTTAAAAATAGATTTCAATATAAACATGAAAATAATTATACCTATGTCTTTGAGGTTAGTGTTTAAACGATGTCAAGAAGTCTATTACTATGATAAGAAACACAGCAGCAAAAAAAAGTCTTTGAAGACTTCAAACCCATGCTTAGAGGGTTTAAAAAGGAAAAAAAAATTCGTACACATAAAATCTATAAGTTATATAAAAGTTGGACGGGCTGGATTATCGACGAGCTGACAGACCTTTAAAAACCTTTATTAATGATCAGCCCACATTTTGACACGTTCAAAATTTTATACTCACATCTACCACAGTCTCTGTAAACATAAAAATAAGCAAACGTTTATATTTGTATAGAACGATCCGGGATTGTGCACGAGTTGTGTAGCCCAAATTGCACCTTTAATACTGTGATTTGAGCAGCAGTTGAAAGTTCATTCCCATAAGAAAAAGTCCACGACTTTTGTACCGATTTCAAAGTTCACTCATTTTTACCGAATGTTCCAATGTGAACTTTTTGGACTATGCTCGCTGCCTAGATTCCTCCTAACCATCTGTTCACACTAAAGCCCTCTCCACACTAAAGCATCCCCCCCCCCGCCCCACCCCACCTGCTTATTTGGCAACTCCGGCCATCAAATCTTCTGTAAGTGGTCAAATTTCTCCCTCCCAATCTTTACTCTCTCTTCGTTGTACTTTTCTGCTCTATATTCTTTCAAGAATAAACTTTACCTCCTATTCGAATTATATGAATCTTCCTCCAATCCCGTATGTATTGATAATTAATAGTCGCTAAATATTTTTAGTAACTTTTCTTTTAACACTTTTAATGACAATTATTAGCAGTACTTTTTAACGTCATTAAATAAAAGTTACTATAAGTATTTAAAAACACTGATTATCACTATATAGGGAGTAGAAAGAATATTCCTCTAGCCAGATAACGGTCAAAATTTTCCATTCTCTCAATAAATGTCCATTTTACCACACTCAACTCTGTTTTCACTCTTGCTCCGAATCCTGACTTGCAAAAAGACACGTAAGCTAATTCTTTTACAAAACTTGCAGAACGAATGTAGTAGGGGTATCTTGTACATTTTGGCTTCTCTATCAAACCTGTGCAGTTACTTGTTTGACATTATTACCTTTTAGCTAGAGGTTTGGCCTAAAACCAAGAACATTAAATATAATTTGTTCAAAGGTTGACCTATAAACATCAATAAATTGTCAAACAGATGCTTCCAGTTTTCCCTCTATATATACTTGTAGTAGTAGATTCATGCCATCAGAAAGAAGCAAACACAGGCTTATCGTCCCATAAGACTTTAGTTTGCCTTAAAACTTGAGAGATCATGGCTTCCCATTCCCACTATCGTTGTTACAGTTTCTGCTGCTGTTTCTCTGTTCTTTTCTTTTTGTTTGGAATATCATCTGCACAACTATCCCCAACTTACTATGCATCGACGTGCCCTAAAGCGCTCTATACTATTAAAACTGCAGTACTTAATGCAGTTGCCAAGGAGCATCGCATGGGCGCGTCATTACTTCGTCTGCATTTCCACGATTGCTTCGTTAACGTATGTTCACTCTACCACCATGCAGTCACGATAATATAACAAAACTTAGTCGATACAAACGGGCATCGGAACTTACAAGAGGAAATTTATAAAGAGAAATATAACTCTATTTCTTTCTGGTTTGCAGTTGTTTCCTTTTTATTTTGTTATTGTAGGTCTACAAAACGCACAATGAAAGGTAATAATAATAAGGAGCTATTGAATTTACAGCGTAAGAACCGAACTAGGGTTTGTAGGTCTCGAGTAGATCTCGAACTCGACGAATTTCAGATAAGTTCAAACTGGCGGTTAATCTAAATATTGATAGCACGAAAAAAATCTCTGATTAGCTTGTTGGTTCCATTGTGCAGCCCTAAAACTCGATTAGTATGAATTTATGAATATCATGCTACTAGAAACTTGTTATAAAAAGGCCTAAATCCGCGCCTTGTTACCCTTAGAAAGTGCGTTCAGTAATTTACGTACTCCTTTCTAACGAGCTTGTGCATGGTTTACCTAGGGATGCGATGCCTCTCTTCTACTGGATGACACTTCAAGTTTCACGGGCGAGAAGACTGCAGGTCCAAACGCAAATTCTGTGAGGGGCTTTGACGTGATCGATACCGTCAAGTCCAAACTCGAGAGTATTTGCCCAGGAGTATTTTCATGTGCAGATATTCTAGCGGTAGCTGCTCGAGATTCTGTTGTAGCCGTAAGCATCTCTTTTCTTTAACTTGTTTCCCTTTCCCTTTTCTCCTTCGCAGTCGAAATGAACTAATGTGTGGTAGTTTATACAAAAGACTGAAAGTATGTTGATCCAATGAAGGGTTGTCAAACTAGAAAGTGAAGCATGCATGCAGGCACCCTTTGATTGATGTCGTTTACTAGGATTCTGAATACTTTTAAGCCACTAGTTCTTGATTTTCCGCTTAGTAAGGATCATTTGGTCTGGACTACACATAAAAATAACCTTGTTTCATTACACTCGAACGTGTGAACTTCTACGGAAGAGTGAGTGGGTTATCAACTTGGTCTCGTTGGTTTTGTTTCCTAAAGGTTGATGAGCTATTTCCAGCCCTCAAGGCGATCAAAATAATTAGCGTCTCTTAGAGGAGGGGTTCTCTTGGTGGTCGTGGAGGGACGAAAAAAAGAGAGAGAAGGCGATAGCAGTGTGTTAATTCATTATAGGGGCAATTTTCTCCAAAGCAATTTATCATACTAATGAGGCTGAATTAGCAAATTAAGGTTATATCTGCTTTAGTACTTGCACAAATTCATTTCATAATTGCATGCTTCAGTTGGGTGGGCCTACATGGACAGTTCAGTTAGGCAGAAGAGACTCAACCACAGCGAGTTTAAGCGCAGCAAATAGCGATCTTCCGTCATTCGCCCAGGATCTTCCCGACCTTACATCTGTCTTCACAAGCAAAGGCTTCACTGTCGAGGAAATGGTTGCCCTCTCAGGTAACGAAATTTGTGCTGGCTTTTCAAAAAAACACAGCTAGTTTGTTGTCCACCACAAATCAATTCTCCTCCTCTAAAGTTTCCCATGTACGAATTTAAGGATGCTTAAGGAAAAAGCATTTCTCACACATGCAGGAGCACACACCATTGGCCAGGCCAGGTGTATAACATTTCGAGATCGCATCTATAACGAAACTAGCATCAGTTCGACATTTGCCACATCATTAAAATCGAACTGCCCGAGTTCGGATGGTGACGACAACCTTTCTCCACTTGATGCATCTACTCCTGTTGTCTTTGACAACGCTTATTACAAGAATCTACTTAACAGCAAGGGCCTGCTGCACTCCGACCAACAGCTCTTCAGCGGCGGTTCTACAAACTCTCAGGTCACAACTTACAGCACCAGTGCGGCAGCGTTCTACACGGACTTTGCCAGTGCCATGGTGAAAATGGGGAACCTTAGTCCCCTCACCGGAACAAGTGGCCAGATTCGAACTAATTGCAGGAACATAAACTAAGCCTTGTGAAACATACTCCAAAAGATCGAGCTATAGTGTATTGTTCAAGTGTTTTTTCCGCAAATTTTTCCGTTGGTGTAGAAAATGTTCTGTTTACACGTGTACGTTTATGTCTGTAAAAATAAATAATGTTCTGCTTCGTGTGCAAATAATAAAAGTGAGCACTATGTTCCTCATGTAGCTCTTGCAACTTCATGAATTAGTCATTGTAAAATGACTTATACCTGATGGCAAAGACAATCTCAAGCATTCACACTAGAAGAAGGTAAAAAATAGAGAAAGATGCAGCATGCAAGAAATACCTGCAAATAGACCTGGCAAAATATTGCCCGGACCAGCGGGTCTACCCGTACCCGCTCAAAAAAGGCGGGTACGGGTACATATATAGAAGACCCGTTGAAATTAGACCCGTACCCGAACCGATCCGTAATTTTCGGGTCGGGTCGGGTTGGATACGGGTAATCCGAATTTATCCGGATTTTCTGCTGTATAAATGGATTTAGCCATTTAGGGTTTCATTCTCACTTCACTCTTTTTCTCTCCAGCCACCAAGTTCTCTTTCTATATCTTTCTCTCGCTCTCTCTCACACTCTCAGACCACACCCCACGACGATCACCAGTCATCGTCCACAAGATCTCAGATTCGTGCCTCCGCCGCCATCTCTTTCCACCGTCCGTCGCAGATCTGTGCCTCCGCCGTCGTCTCTTCCCCCTTAGACCACAATCGCACCTCCGCAGATCTACTACAGCCGTCAGTGCACCTCCGTAGATAAGCCACTTTCACCGCAGATCTACTACCGCCGGCCACTTCCACAGCATCTCCGTGCCTTCGCCGCCGTCCCTCTCCCTCCCGAGATCGATCAACCTCGCGACGTCGGTCTCTCGCTTGTTAGATCCATTGACGACAGCGACACCACATCAAATCGACGGCCAGCTACTGCACATCAAGCGATGGCGTCCATCGTCCCTCTTTCACTCCGCCACCAGATCTGCCTTCAATGTCGTCGATCAAATCCACCACCGCTCCGTGGCCACCATCTCTGTCGCCATCGCCAAATCTGCTAGTTTTATTTGTTTTAAAAATCTTTGTATGTATTTAAGTATTTTGTAGTGTTGATTTCTTTCAGATCTGCTTGTGTTTTATTTTGTGTTGTGAGATAATTTTTTTTTAGATCTGCTTGTTCCAATTGTATATTTGTGTTTGGAGAGTTGAGATGATGGGGTTGGATTTGAGAATTGATTTGAGAATTGATTTGAGATTAATGTTCAAATGATAATTGTAGAAATGAAATCAGAAAGTTGTAATAATAAAATAGAAGGAAAAAACAGACTTTAGAAAAAATAGGCCAAATGTTTATTAATAAAAAAATTCAAAAAATTAATTATTTACCCGCGGATATTACCCGCCCCGTTAAGGTAGGGTACGGATTTTAAAAATATCTACCCGAGAAAAACCGGGTAAAATTTACCCGAACCGATTTTATCCGTACCCGGTCGGTTTACCCGTTTGCCAGGTCTACCTGCAAACAAACTGAACAAAAAGGACAATTACCCCCAACTACCTATCCCAAACCTAAGCAAGCCCCACTAGCAGTTTGAAGGGCACAAAAGGCCGAAACCATGAACTTGCGAAGGCTACGATTTGATCATGAAGGTACCAAAAGTATTCCCACTTAAGCATTAGACTTGAGATGATTTTTCAAAGTCTTAGTTTTTGTCCAGTTCCTCCTAAATTTCAATAGTCTACTTCTCTTCTTAGAATATGCTATTCTACCTTCTTCTTTTCTTGGACGCAGGGAGGGGGTAAGAAAATGCCCATTCTGCATTTTTCGACTTCACACTAATGCAGCGACACCATTACAAGCTTTTCTCAGCTTCTGATGTGGATATTGACACATTTATTCTGCTTTCACGCGACCCTCGGTTCACTCAACAATAATAGTAAAAATAACTTTTCAAGACTTCATCCTAAACTGTCCCAAGAAGTATTCCCAAATTGTCATTCGATGTAGAATCTTACCCAAATCTGGTCCAACTGAAGCCCCAGGCTGGGCAGTCAAAAGACTATAAACTACGGTCTAAATTAGATCCTGTCCCAGTATAAAAACCAGTAACCTAGCAATTCTCTAGTCGCCCACCAGTTGAATCAATCTGTTTGCCCTGTAACAAAGACTCTGCCAAGTACCGATATAAGAGATGGGCATCCATCAACAGAAGTTCAGTTTGTCCCCCACAACTAGAAAACGGCCACACAGAGATACGGGCAACTTTCTTGTGCTAGGAATTGCGCATGAGCAAGTAGGGGCCGGCAACTACAGAGGTACTGAGTCTGACCGCAATTGAAGGACTAGGTTGACTTTCTTTCATTTTGGTTATAGAAAGTGAAAGTCGTTTCATTTGGTATATATGCTATAACATTCCTTCAGAGAATTTGACTTGCTTAGTCCTTCTCTTTTGTTGTAGGACTGCAATTTCATTCAATGGGGTCTACTTGTAGCATCATGGGAAAGCCTTGTGAAGGTACTTAATGCGTCAATGATTTTCTTTGTTTTGGGCATTAACCAGAAATTATGACAAGTTCCAAGAGTATATTTGGGGATGCCATTACAGATAATTCACACATTCGAAATTTTCCATAAGATGATAAAAAAACATACAAAAAAGGGTATGGAACTAAACTTGCCCCGGACATTAGGCTTGATGAATTTTGCAGATTGCCGTGGTAATGCTTTTACAATCGAACTCCATCGTCTTCATCCAGTTCTCAAAGTCCCCAATCTCCTGTTCAACATACATAAACTAAGCAAGAAATTCGTAGATAAAAGCATGATTAGCGACTCTGTAATACTACTCTGTTCCACTGAATTTTGCTCTTAGACTTTGCGCAAAATCTTATGACAGATTTTGAAACACTGAAATTGAACTTAATATAGCAACCACATATTAAACAAGTATGGTTTGACAAGTCAAAATGCAATAAAAGAAGTCAACATTTATATGTAATAAATATATCCTAGGAATTCGCAGTCAAATGAAGAAAAACTCAATGAAACCGAGATAGAGAAATAAAGAACCTTGATAGCAGTGTTGATAGCATGAGACGCTGCAAGCCACTGATCGGTCTGCTTGGCGAACCGCGCAATCGTGGCCGTCAATGCTCGAATCTCCAGCTCGATCCGCTTCTCGTTCACGAAGCTTTCTTGGACGCCGCCGTTGACTGTATCCACCAACAGATCGGACACGCGCATTGCGGCAATGATCGCGTTTTTCTTAGCCTTTTCTGTTTGGAAGATCACATAACCTGTGTCAGCGCCTGAACTAGCGAAACCCTAGCTTGAATTGCAACAACATGTGTGTTACATTACGGGAGTGACGAACCGGTGTGTTCATGGAGGCGGAGAGAGGTGTGGTGGTGATCGCTCATGAGTTGGAGGAGCGAAGCTTCTAAAGTTCCAGTCTCGACGTTCAATTGCTCCGTCTGCGAAGGGAACAACACGCGCGCACGCGCCGCCTGTAGCTGTGGTGAGTACATCGCCCCAAACGTCGAAGAGTTTAACCGGTCATAAAATGGGATCGGGACTCCGGATATTTGCGGATTACGTTTACACAGTGAAGAAGGATACTTTATGGGCCGTTAGTTGACGGTAGAAGGAAAAACAGAGAGGGAGTTCTATTTGGACTTTTTGTACACAAAACCCTAAACTTCAAGGGAAGATGCGCTTTTCACCGTATTATTTTAATTTTGGCATAATCTACCTTATTGTTCGTTAATTTGTGCGCGATTTACCAATTAACGGGTTAAAGACCAATTTTTGGATGTCTGTTAATTTCTAAGGGGTAAAAATGTCATTTTGGTCCCTCATCCAGCTTGACATTCTCTTTTCCATCTTCCACCTTTATGTCAAAATTGCCAAAACTCCAGCCTAACAGCCTCCCAAACCTATTCTCTTAGATACTCCACCATTACCACCGAAATAAAACTTGCCCTACCATAACAATCACCACGACCAGTAGCGGAGGCAACAGAGGGCACAAGGGACACGTGCCCACCTGCTGCCTCCTTCTCCCTTGTAATTTAAAGTACCCAGCAATGGTGCCCGACCTTGCCGCCGACATGGATGAATCCACCGGCCACTGCATATCAACCTTCACTTTCAGGTTCGGCGCAGTCCACCCCTGCTGCTGAATACATCATCGGCGGCTGGCAAACTCCAATCTGATTTCTCTATCTCCATTCATCTCAACCCATTATCCAGTCTTTCCCCTGTCCACCTATGTTTTCCTTACCTTCACCTTCCTTAGTTTTTTCAGCTTTTCCAGATATATGTATATAGATTTCAGAAAGGGGAGATAACAAAGAAGAAAGACCAGATAGATTTAAGATGGGTTACACGTCCTGTGATTTGTTTCGTTGTCAAATTGACTATGATGCCACTTCTATAATTAGTATGATAAAGAGCCTTGAAAAACATCTGAATCTTTATAATGTGTTTTTACCTATATATTAATGTCTCAAATATAATGATGGATAGAATAAAATTGACATTTGTTAGTCTGTGAATTCATATTAGTCTTGGAAGATTAACAACCTTATTGTCTTCATTATGATAAAAGAAAAATGTTATTGTTTACTTGTAAGTTCTTTAATCAATATGTCGAAAGGGTCTGTACGACAAGTGAAAAAGATGAAAAATAAATTAACATAAAAAAATTGAGGATTCTACCACGAGTTCAAAATGGTTCTATAAAATCGTTACTAACCGCAAAAAACATTTCATGTGTACCCATTCGACCATATCCATACGGGGTTCTAGCGAGCAATTACACTTTCATCATTTGAATTTAATTTCTGATGTTGAGTACCCCCTCGTGCAATATTTCTGGCTCTGCCACTGACCACGACCACAATGCCAAACCAATCCCACCACCAACCACAGCTACGCACCAAATCGCAGCACCCATGCCACTGCAAGTAAAGCATCCCTAATACCCACCATGGCTACGTACCAAACTTCACCACCTATGACTACCATGCCCTAAACTCCACCAACCATAGCCACCACCACCGTACCGCTAGCCCTCTTAACCCTCACGGACGTCAGCGCGGTCCAAACCCCATTACTGCAGCACCGTCCAACCACCATCACAATAGTGTCGTCCAACCCCCAGCATCGTAGCGTCGTTCAACCCCCCTCACAGCCAGCGATGCCCCACCATTGCCAGCGTCGAAAGCTTCCACCATCACCACGCTTATAGTAACCGTCGCCACCACACTAACCCTACCATAATCACTTTGAAGCCAATGCCTATCAATGCCTCTGAAATCGAATCCAAAATTGAAATCCTAATCTCAAAACCCTACAAACAAAATCGAATCGATTGTCGATTTGTAGTTAGGTGGTGATGGTGGTGACAACACAACGGTGGGTTTGGTGTTGTGGGTTAGATGGTGATGCTTTGATGTAGTGGTCATGGTGTGGGCTTGTTGTTGGGTGGTGATATTGGTGTTGACATCGACATGGGTTTTGTGTTGGTGGTGCTTCTGGCTAAAACAGAGAAATAACACACAGATAGAAAAGAGAGGGAGCGCGCTAGAGAGTAGAGAGAGAAGCTGATGAGTGGTCAATGGTGTGTATGACGTGGCAGCCAAGTGGATTAGGGAAGTTGACATGGCTGCCACAATAGAAAAAATAATTAAGTGACAATTTTACCTCTGAAAAATTGACGGACATCCAAAAAATTATACTTCAGCCTGTTCATTGGTAAATTGAACACAAATTAACGAACAATAAGATGAATTCCAAAATGAAAATAGTAGGGTGAAAAGCGCACCTGCCCCTAAAGTATGGGGTTTTATATGCAAAAACTCTGTTTTTTTTTTCTCTTCATGTTTTAAGTGTTTATTTAGAAAGAAGGGTAAATTGCACTTAAACCTAACCCCTTGAGGTTTATACCCAATTCTCACATAACCCTAAGGTTTTAATTTTAACAACCTAGAGTTGAGGATCTATTCTAATTAGACCCAAATTCGTTTTTCCATTCAAAAAGTGGTGGATGGCCGTGCACCTAATGGGGCAATTTGGGTAACAAACATTGCTGCTCTCTCTCTCTCTCTCTCTCACACACACACACACAGAAACACCCCCCACCCACAAATAGTGGTGCCCCCTCCATATCACTAATCCCCCTAATCAAGCACACATCACACAACTATTCATGGCTGTAACACACCCACTTCGTGTGAACACGTTTGTGTGTATGTGATATGGCCATATATGGCCATGTGCATGTGCGCATGTATGTGTAGATAATATGTGAGTGCATGTGTATATAGTGCGTGTATGCAACACGCGCGCGTGTGTGTACAATGTGTCTTTGTGTGTTACAGCGTGTATGTGTGTTACTGTCCTTTGTGGTGTGTGTCTATGTGTGAAGTCGTAGGCGTGATCAATGTATGTGTGTTTGCAGGTGTGTGTGTGTGTGAGAGAGAGAGAGAGAGAGAGCATTATGTGGAGTGTATATGTGTCTGTGGGCAAAGTGCACTGTTTTTTTGTGTGGGGGATTAAGGGTATACCGGGGGGGGGGGGGGGGATTAGGAGGAGGGCACCAATGTGTGTGGATGGGTCTGTGTTTCTCGATGTGTGTGTGTGAGTGAGAGAGAGAGAGACCACGAAATGTGTGTTGCCAAAATTGCCCCTCAAGATATCGCCATCCACCATTTTTTAAACGAAAAAACAGATTTGGGTATAATTTGAACAAATCTTCAACGTTGGGGTATTAGTTGTTAAAATTGAAACCTCATGGGGTTTAGTGCATTTTACCCTAGAAATAAAGTTGTAAATCTATTTTTTAATTTCTTCGAAAATATCAAAAATTTCAAAAATATTTTCTGCTAAAATCACAGAATTTTACCCAAAAAAATAAAAAAAAAGACAGTTACTTTATAGTCCTTATCAAAGTAAATCTTTTGACTACTTTCATTGTAATATGTTGAACAATATATGCGGATCATTTCTCTTCATTTTTCAAGATATAAAATATGACATGTTTTTGTTGATTTTGTTTAAGGAAAGTAAGATTCTTTTTTTTTTTTAACTTCACTTTATTAAATTTTTATCAAGAAACACTTGCCCGAATTGACATTCATAACACATGGATGAAGCCTATAAAAAATAATGTAAGGTTTCGAATTATACATCTGGACCATCCAAGATCACTAGATATATTGTAAAATAACCTTCAAGACAGTGTATCTTTTCCCCTCTATTAATTTAAAAATACAACATTGTAAGCTATCAAACATGTTCATGAACAACGTGGTGATATATTCAAGCTCCGTTCATTCATCAAATAAGTCCTAATTTTGAGATTGATATGAAGTTATCTTTTTGTTAAAAGCTTAAACTTTTAGAGATGCGTTCAATAATGTAAAATATATATGCTTTAACACTTCATGTCACGTGTAAACCACCACGATTGACCATGAAGAGGTAAGTCGTGGTGCATCACCACGAAATGCAAAAACAAAAAAAAATGTATATTGCAATAACACAAAAGGAGACCAAATGCAAGCAGAAAGAATTGAATCCACTTCAATTCAAGATCTTGACAAACTAGAGTTTTGATATCATATCAAGTTACTGCTAACTTTAATAATTTTTTTTACAGCAATTACGCAAATAAGCCCTACACGAGCCGATTAACTAGCGTTTCGTCAAGAGCTCGATTCATTAGAAGTCCGAATCACCAAGGCTACAACTTGAGTAAGAGGGCCAATTGCTTTCTCATGTGTTTTTGTAAAATGGAAAACAAAAAAGGAGATCAATATAAGGTATATGACATCTTTTGTAAAGTCTCTAGCTCCACCGCGTATCTCGTCTTATACTTTTGCTGTCCAAGTACAAGTAGTTGCTCTTTTTCTCACTTTTTACTTACTAAACTTAATTCTCCTTCTCTACAAGTGTTGAGTCACGATAAGAACTCTCCAGCTAGTCAAAAAGGGCAAGCATCAAGATTCTTAATCCATCTTGTCCCAACAGAGAAAATGCCACTAAAAATTACTACATCTTTTGTAAAGTCTCCACCACGCGTCTCGTCTTATAATTTTGCTGTCCAAGTACACAAGTAGTTGCTTTCCTTATCACTTTTACTAACTAAACTTGATTCTCCTTCCCTACAAGTGTTGAGTTACGATTAAGAATTCCCCACCTAGTCAAAAAGGGCAAACAACAAGTGAACACTTGGCTTTCGAGTCTAAATCCATCTTGTCGAACCGAGGAAATGCCGCTAAAAATTACCTCACATTCACCATCAAAATCAATATTATGAGTTCCGTCGACTTATGCCATTACTACAAGGCAAAGTCATATTTGAAGATTCCCTGATGAGGAAATGCATGAAGGATTAGGTGTTGACAAAATGTTGATTTAGCATCACCGGTTTGAAATTCAAAGACAGACAAAGTTAGATAAGGGTTTGGTAGCTTAAACATTCATATTTTAGTACTTTCGTTGCATGGACTTAGTCGACCACAGAGAGTGAGATGTTAGATGGATAGACAATAACAGAACACTTCCGATCAGTGTCTTTTGTAAGACATATTTAGCACGTTTTATGAAATTACTTGCAAGGTATACAAGCACCAGAAGACATAATTAGTGGAGATAAGTACGAAGTAAAGATATTTTCATAGACAGTTGATCGAGCTTCTTACACTCTACTCGTGATTTTGCTCGCGCTAGGGATATAAATAGTAAGCTTTATTTTTCGTTTATTCAAACTATATTTCCACTCTCGAATGGAACTAATCCACAGCTACTGAAAGTGAATATCTTGAGTCCCAATGGATTAGTTTATCTCTATCATTGATTTTCGTTAAAATTTCGTAATATTACGCGCTCCAATCCAAAGTGAATAGTGTAAGACCGGGCGGATTAGTGTTCATCTCTGGACTGAATACATATCTCTCTTCAAATTTCATCCTATCATTCTTGTTCGCAGTTCCTAATTACCATATAAGATATATACAGTGTTTGATCATGGTTTGTGATTGGGTGTATGATGAAAGATAAGAATGTTAACCAGGTTTGATGATTTTGATTTATAACGCTATGTAAATTTTTAGACCTGTTATATACACACACACGTGCTCGCGGTTATATATCAACCTAATGCATTTTGACTACTAGCTTATCAGGTATATATGGAAGTAGAAAATATTGGCACGTTCATAATCAATGGTTCCGATCACTTAGGATCATTAAATATAGTAAAACAACTTCCTGCCTTCCCTAAGCCATCTTCCTATCGTGTCACCTCTCCTCAAAACCATGGGATACATATACATATATACGTATTAAAAAGTGTGAGGAAATTGCTTGTTTGTATAAATTTCTTGCACTTCCTTTTTCTTCTGCAAAAAGGGTGTCTTGGTGCATATTTTTCTGATCCATGCTTACTATAGGCTATAGGCTATAGGCATTCAGTATATACGACATTACATGGAGATAATAGAACTTGGAGCTAGTTCTAACGTCGATCTTGTTGCTACTGGGCTTGCCGCGAATTGGTCCACAGAAACAGGTGATTTTGCATCTGATTTTCGGAAGTCAATTATAGGAATCTTGTTGACAAGTCTTAACCTTTTGATGCTTTTCATAATTGTTTGCTAAGGAACGTTTGAAAAATCAACGAATCATGTTGTCCCACCCTGCATGGGCTTCCTCTCCAAACCAAATCAAAGATAATTAATTCTAACGGACCCATAATTGACAAATTGTTACCTGCCACATCAATTTTCAACCAGTTCATTTCATAATTACGTGTTCTTGGCTTCTTCTTTTGCTAATCTTTACCTTTTATGAGACTGGTTTTTTTCATAATTTTCTAGATGCGTACGATAGAAATGTTTGGCCATGCATTAGTCTTGAGTATTAGGTAAACTGCTTCTGCCAATATAATTATTAGGCCTCTATATAAGCGCAGACTGCACTCTACATTTTCACCAAAAAATGGCTTCTTCTTCTAATTCTTTCTCCTTAATGGCAATGTTACTCGTATTTGTGCTCTTAATGGGTAGCTCTATTGCTCAACTCTCAACTGATTTCTACTCTAAGACCTGTCCGAAGGTACTTGGTACCGTAAAATCAGTTGTTCAGTCTGCGGTGTCAAAGGAAAAGCGCATGGGTGCTTCTCTACTTCGCCTCCATTTCCATGACTGCTTTGTCAATGTACTGCCTCTACTCTTCATCTACAATGTTTATCCCCATAACAACTTTTAAATTGTATTGACAACGTACAAGAATTAAATACAAGACGGTGTAGCATTTTAATTTTGTGTATACACAAGCACAAACTTACACTTTGTGCATCATATTAATATTTTGTGGATTGATAGTCATCAAAACATACAACTGGTTTTGATGGTTGTGTGACAGGGTTGTGATGGCTCTATACTCCTCGACGACACATCTTCATTCACAGGGGAGAAGACTGCAGGTCCAAATAATAACTCCGTCCGAGGTTTTAATGTAATCGACAATATCAAGTCCAACGTGGAAAAGGTGTGCCCGGGTGTAGTCTCATGCGCTGATATTGTCGCTATCGCTGCTCGTGACTCCGTTGTCTATGTGAGTAATTTACTTGACAAAAAAGTCTATAGACACGCAATATAAAATTAGCTGCAACAGACTAATATCGTAGCACTCGTAAAGCCCATATTTTATGTTGTGTCCCTTTCTTTTCTTCCTTCTCTTTCTTGTTTCTTAGCTTGATGTTTGACAAAGGAAGAAGAGATATACAATTGAAAGGTACCAAATATTACTACCAATAGCAAACTTCAAGGCCCTATAGTAGTATAGATGCTAGAATAGTACTTCCAATTTCATATTATTAATCCTTCGGTATAACAAATCTACCTAGCCAGACTGTTTTAATTTTCTTTCGAAATGGTCTCCATTGATTTAAGTTATCAGAGTTTTCTAATCTAATTAATCCAGCTTGGAGGACCAAGCTGGGATGTCAAACTTGGAAGAAGGGACTCCAAAACAGCTAGCCTTTCTGCTGCCAATAGTGGAGTAATACCTCCTCCAACTTCCACCCTCAGCAATCTCATCAACAGATTCCAAGCTAAAGGCCTCTCGACCAAGGATATGGTTGCTTTATCAGGTACTCTCTGTCTCTCTTGCTCTCTCCCTCTCTCGCTCTTGCCTCAAATATATCCATGGGAGTACGTATGAGATGACTTCATCTGCTGCGTGCATAAACGTTGCAAATCATCGATTGTGTAAATTTTACTAAGGCTTCATCTGGCGATTAACTTAAGACTACCACCGGCCGACTTTCTTACTCTGTGCGTATTGAAGACTTTGTGTGTGTATGAATGAGTAACACTAGATACGGTGGCAGCTTAGAATAGTGCACTTCATGCAGTACATGTTGCATTGTGATTCATAATTTAAAATTATCTGAAGTGGATTCATGGGAGCAGGATCACACACAATTGGGCAAGCAAGGTGTGTCCTATTCAGAACCCGTGTACACAACGAGACGGATATCGATGCTTCGTTCGCCAAGACAAGACAGGGGATCTGCCCACTCACTCCAGGCTCCGGTGACAACAACCTAGCGCCTTTGGACGTTCAAACTCCTAATGCTTTTGACAACGACTACTACAAGAACGTTAAAAGTCAGAAGGGTCTCCTCCACTCAGATCAGCAGCTTCACAGCGGCGGATCGACCAACTCGCTTGTTGAATCCTACAGCAAGGACTCCAAAACGTTCAATTCTGATTTTGCTGCTGCGATGGTGAAGATGGGTGATATCAGTCCTCTCACTGGCTCCAGTGGGGAGATAAGGAAAAGCTGTAGGAAGGTCAATTCATGAAGAGGACGTCTACTTGCTCAACAATCAACAATAAGGGCTTGTTTTGTGTTACGTAGGAGTGTTAAGTGTGAATAACTAGCGATGAAATTTTTTTGAATCTCTACTAGCGATGAACATGTTGTTTCTGAAACTGCGTGTCTTGTGTTGCCTAGAAATGTCAAGGGTAGTTTACCATCGATAAAATGTTCTTTTCCAATTTTGAGAATGAATAAGTCTTGGGTTATCTTGTACTTCAATTGATTACTTATGCGCCTTATAGTAATCAATGTATAGTAGTTTTAAACTATATGCTTTGAAATCACAATTTCAGATCGTGAAAATGTTTGTTCAAATCATGGTTTAGTGAACAACACATAAATGGAGAAATTGTGTTTTGAAACCATACTTTCTTGATAAACGTGTTTTGAAACCACCCTTTCACAGTTTAAAATCGTAGTTTGAAAACACATTTTTCAAAAGCATCGCGTGTTGGTAAATAAATAAGTTACAAAATACTCCTACACATTAGTGGTTAAGTTATTAAACTATTTAGGTCAAAATCTCAATAACTCGTGGGACCAAAATATTTTAATCTACTGTAATAGTAACTTATTACCTATATATGGTACTTGAAAACTTATGCATCGTAGTTTTTATACGTTTGAAGCAGAAATATGGGTCCTCCTCCCTGACTGGTACTATTGCTCTCGTAGTGCCTTAGTGGTGTTTTGACGCGTATCATATTTTTCTTTTTGATTCCCTTCTTTCATGTTTAATCTTTTGTTGCTCTCGTTGTAATAATGGAACTTTTGTAAATATTTTTCGCTTGATATATATTTCTAAGTTTTCCAAAGAAAAAAAATTAAATCTGCATTAATATCTATACTTCTTCTAAAGGTGTGAATGTGTAAATCATTTTTTGGACAAAATTATCCCACAATCGAATTTCGTCGTCTTCATCCAGTTCTCAAAATCCCCAATCTCCTGTCCAACATACATAACTTAAGCCAAAAACTCATAGGTAAAAGTATGATTTCCGACTTTGAAATATTACTCTGTTCCATTGAATATTGCCCTTAGACTTTGTGCAAAATCTTATGACACTATGACAGATTTTGGTAATGTAAAACACTGAAATTGAACTTATAGCAATTATAGATTAGTACCTTTTCACAAGTCAAACTCCGGTAAAATAAGTCAACATTTGTAGTTCTTATCAAAGTAAATCTTTTGACTACTTTCATTGTAATATGTTGAACAATATATGCCGATCATTTCTCTTAATTTTTCAAAGATAAAAAAATGACATGTTTTTGTTGATTTTGCTTAAGGAAAGTAATATAAGAATTTTTTTTAACTTCACTTTATTACATTTTTGTCAAGAGACACTTGTCTGAATTGACATTCTTAACATATGAATGAAGCCTATAAAAAATAATGTAAGGTTCTGAATCATACATTCGGACCATCCAAGATCACTAGATATATTGTGAAATAACCTTCAAGACAGTGTATCTTCCCCCCTCTTTTAATTTAGAAATACAACATTATAAGCTATCGAACATGTTCCTGAAGGTATATTATGCAAGTACATTCTTTATATCATGAAAAAATAAAAAGTAATGGCCCTATGGAAGCATTACGTTTTACCTAGATGGACTATAAATGCAAGGTACAAGGTAGGAAATATTGGTTGTGAGTTCAAGAAAACTTGTAAAGGTCAAAATGAAAAAAAAACTTAGTCCTTTAATTTTGTGGTCACTTTGAGCAAAATTTAACAAAATGATAGAAAATGCCGACAATTTCTCGTCCGATGTAGAAAACCTTGACTCGTTTCTTGATAATATTTTAGAGGATCAAGGTAGGAAAGAAATGGTAAAACAAATTCGTAACGCTGAAACATTAACTCAAGTTCGTTCAAGTGAAAATGCAGTGCAAGTGGGAGCTATGCATCAAATTACTGTGAGAGACCCAACTGCTCCAATTATGATAAAAGGACGTCCAAATTTGCTACCATGTTCAGATCTAGTATGAAGTTGGCTAATGAAGCCAAAAGATAAAAAACTTATTCTTATTGTCATGGAAGAGTTCACCATATTACTGAATGCTCCCAAAGAAAGGTATGCAAACAAACTGAATAACGCTATGTTGTTTATTATATTTTTTTTTGGTTATATGATATCTCTTTTTTTATATTGCATGCAAAAATATTTTCAAGTTGATAGCTCCTTTCAAGCCAAAGGAGATGAAGATGTGTTGACTAGTTCCTGTAAATTGGATAAAACGTACAACACTATATCGGTACTCAACCTAATTTTTATGGACAAGTGCTTTTAATGTTTCAGTGGAGTCACTTTCTTTTCTCAAATGTTTTAATGCATGAATGTGTATGTGTTGTTTTATTTTAGAAGTGAGTGAAATACTCACACCTATGACTCTCATGCACATGATTTAATAATCGATGCCGAGTCATTGGAACTAGACCGGATGTGTTGCTGATTTTCTAGGAATATATGGACTTTCATTTGTCTTTGTAAAGGAGAACTACCATTAGTTTGTGTTTTCAGTTGACTTCGTAAAACTTTTATAGGAAATATTGATATGTTTTGTAGTTGCTGGTTGTTAGTGAATTTTGCTTGATGTTGCCAATATACATTAACTTCCATATTGTTGTGACATTGAAGTTCTAGAGAGTCAATTCACCCCACCCCCACCCCCACCCCCCTCGGCACGCATTCTGCCCAGGCCTAGAAGGGTCAAATGAATCATACTTCTGCCTAGAATGGGGAATAAATTATTAAATACAAATACATTCTTGTTAGCAGATGAATAAAATGCATTAAAGTCAACAATTTACAAACTCGTTAAGGAAGTGAATGCCATTGCTAAGAAAATATATGGATCATACCGTACTTCTTTTTGTAAAAAAGGAAAGGAGGACATCTACTCTTTGTCAAAACTAAATGTCCTTCTACTGCTATCCTAGCTAGACTACCTATATTTGATTTTCTTGCTTCAGGTGTCGACAATCTTAATCTTTATACTTTGCCCTCACACAGGACCTTCAAAGACTGGCTGTCACTCCCTCAAGAATTCATCAGCTTCGATTCATTTCTACCTCTGAGTCTCATTTCATAATGATAATTAGAATCCCTTTAACTTTGATGGTATCACTTTCATTTCCATGTGTTACATTTCAGCATCGACAGTTTCATTTCAGCATCAGCACTTGCATGCCTCACTTTTTAGCATACCTTACATGGTTTTTCATGCTTTTATTTTAGCATCATCACTTACATGCCTTTCCATGCCTTACATTTCCATCTCAGCACTTTGCAACTGTACCTAGCTTCCTATGAAACCAAATACCCAGTGCCTTCATCATTCCTTAACAGCCCCAAAAGCTTTCCACACATGATTTACCAAATAAACTTCCATCCCATTTGGTTTGTAGTTTACCAACCATTAGTATTTAGGGCAGTAAAATGTGGATCATTATTGCATAATAAAAGGTCATACAAGTATGCAATGTAAGAAGATGCAATCCGAGAAAATTTGCAAAAGCAGGTGTTCAATTGGTATCATAATTTCTCAAAGCATCATCAAGAGCACACATCCAAAACGACAAAGCCCCTACGCTAGCACGACCAATCATGACACTGTTCTATTTCGTTTCAAGCTTATACAATGCTAATGATCCTATAGCCAAGCTGGATGACGAAGTCCTTCTTTCCATTCTATCATTGTCTACATTGAGAGAGACAACAAGGACCAGTATTCAATTGGCAGTAGCAATTAGACATACTAGCTTGAGCCATAAGCAACTAGAAAAGATGTTCCATAAATTTTCTTTAGTCAGAACAGCATTTCGGACGGAGAGGGAAGTAAAAGTGCTGAAGTAGCTCAATTTTGGAGGAAGAGCCAAGGTGCAAGACTTCAACTCTAAATGCTTTAGCGCGGAAATTTCTATTCCTTCTTGACCAAAAAACCAATAAGGAAATTCGTAGAGCTTATAACGTTGTGAATGTATATAAGATATGGACGGGTTGATATGAAGTTTTGAAACTTCTTCAGCAGCTACAAACTGAAGCCACCGATCGATGTGTGACCATACTCACCACCCAATGGATAGTCAACCCTACATGAGTCTACCCTTGCCTTGGCCTCGTAATGTTCCAAAACTTGATCTACCCACCTCACATATTTGATCGTATGTTGCTACTAAAATTAGGCATATCATCGTTAACTCTCCATCGTGCTTGCAAGATCAAAGTTGATGTTTAAAGATTTCTTGTAGAAGTACATCCTACTTTTTGAATGCATTTGTTCAAAACATCTTAATCTCACACTAATTAGCTTCAACTCGTTCTGAACCTCATTCTACTAAAACGTGGATGAACGTTCTATGTGAGCACCTCTTTAGCACATTTTCTCGAACACCTCTCTGGCACTCTTTCAAAACATTAATTGTGCACTGTCAAGATAGTCTCTCCACCTCCATTAAAATTTAGTTTATGTTGTTGCTCCATGAATCATCTCATTGAATCGGGCCAATGTCGTCGTTGTATCGTGTTGTCTCACTTCCCCTTAATCACCATTTTTTTGGTCTCAACCAATTGTCCCCATCAAAGCAAACATAATTCTTGAGTCATCGTTGCAAAAACCACGATGGTGTTGGTTCAGAGAATTTCAAGCTCAAGCTTTCTACCCAACTTGAGCGTGATGCATCATCTTTATCACCTTTGAAAAGCCCAGATTGTTCTCATCTGAATTTTTGGTGCTTGCTGAATATCGAACTTACATTTGATCTTTGAAGTTGTCGAATTGAATTTGGGCAATTTCCCGTTGGTTTTTAAGGAGAAAAACATAGGTACCCACCAAATCTGCTCGTTTGCCGGTGATGTCGCCGACTCCCAACAATGAAGGCTTTTGCCTGTTTGGAAATGGAGAAGCAAGAGAGGAAGGATAAATTTGAGAAATGGAAAAACGAGGGGGAGAGAGGGATTAATACTGAGATGTTGCGTGTGGGGAAATGGAGATGCAACGGAGGAGGGACTGAGAAGTGGAGAAACGAGAGAAAGAGAGAAGGACAATACCGAGAGTTTGAGTTTTTTTTTTCAAAGCCAAAACGATGTCATTTTTGTTTGCTGCAGACAAGTTGTCTACAACTTGTTGTAGACTCCCTTTTCCCTTATTTAAAAAGAAAGTTATAAATCTAATTTTGTTTAATTGCTTCAAAAATATCAAAGTTTTTCAAAAATATTGTTATGCTAAAATCACAAGATTTCACCCAGGAAAAAATTATACAGAGTTATATTATAGTCCTTATCAACTTAAAGCTTTGGACTACTTTCATTGTAATATGTTGAATAACATAAACCGATATAATTTCTCTTAATTTTTTGAAGATATAAAAAATGACATGTTTTCAATGATTTTGTTTAATGAAAGTAAGATTCTTTTTATTTAACTTACTTTATGACATTTTTTTTCCAATTGAATTCAATTGAAGATCTTGACAAACTAAAATTCTGATACCATGTTAAGTTAATGAGCGAATTCGAATGAGCACTAAACGAGCCAACATCCTAGCCTTCCATGAAAAGCCTAATTCATGAAAAGCCCTAACCACTGAGGCTACAACTTGAGTAAGAGGCTAATTGCTCCTCATGTGTAATCTCTATATATATATATATATATATAGGGAGCTGATCCATTGCTCACGCTAGCAAATGGAGTTAAGTTGCAAGCGCGATCTGACCGTCCATCCTGAAAGATGGACGGCTCAGATCGCGCCTTTTTCGAAAACTGTCAGTCGTTCGCGACATAGTGTCGCGGACGGACTTTTTTACCTTTTTGCCCCTCCACCTGTCCGCTACACTGTATCGCGGATAGTCCAAATCTTTTTTTTACGTTTTTTTTAAGTTCGTCCGCTACATAATGTAGCGGACGTTTTTTTGACAAAAATACCCTCATGTTCCATCCACTACATTATGTAGCGGACGAGTTGACAGACACTTTTTTTTTCTTTCTCTTTCTCTGTCCTTTCTCTCATTGTCCTTCTGACATCTCTCTCTCTCTCTCTCTCGTTTCTCTCACTGTCCTTTCTCATTAGAGCTGTTACCTACGCGGGCCTCTTCCCCGGAATTTGTTCTGTTGTGGTGAGTCATGAATTATAATTTTTATGTTTGCCGTGTTCTACTTTGTCACAGTAGTGCACAGATGGGATAAAAGTTCTGGGAAACATTTGTTCTGTCCTTTCTCTCATGTTCTGCTTTGTCTCGGTAGTGCACAGATGGGATAAAAGTTCTGGGAAACATTTGTTCTGTCCTTTCTCTCATGTTCTGCTTTGTCTTTGTGAATTTGGATGTTCTGCTTTGTCTTTGTGAATTTGGCCTTTTGGAAACATTTTTTCTTCAGATAATGTTTTTTGTTTGTATGGTTACCTAAATGATAAAAGTTTGCAGAAACAAAGTAAGAAAGAGAGGGTTAAATGGGCTCTAATGAGATACAGTGATGGGTTCGTGGGTAAGCAGCCATGGCTGCCGTGAGGAGGTGAGGGCGAGGGGATTAGTGCACCTGTGTGTGAAAAAAGAAGGAGAGGGGAGTAGCATCAGGTTGCTGCCTTACGTGAGAGTGCATGTGTGCGTGTGTGAGGGAGAAATGAACAAAGGGACACTGCCGTGAGGCAGTAGCACTGTTACTTGAATGCCTTTTCTTCGAGCCTGAATGCTCCGGCGCTGCTCTTCGACGTCTCTTCTTCGCGGCTGAACAAGATCCATGCTATGAAAATTTGTGCTACATCCAGAACCCATAAAAGAAATCATGGTGAGAGAAAGAGAGAGAAAGGAGAGAGAAAGTGTCATAAATTGATGAGAGATAGAGAGAGAGAGAGAGAAAGAGAGTGTGTCAGAAATTGACGAGAGAAATGAGAGAGAGAACCATGTCAGAATTTTAATGAGAGAAAGGAAAGAAAAAAAAAATAGTGCCTGCCTACTCGTCTGCTACATAATGTAGCGGATGGAACATGAGGGTATTTTTGTCAAAAAACGTCCGCTACATTATGTAGCGGACGAACTTAAAAAAAACGTAAAAAAAAGATTTGGACCGTCCGCGATACAGTGTAGTGGACGGTTGGAGGGGCAAAAAGGTAAAAAAGTCCGTCCGCGACACTATGTCGCGGACGACTGACAGTTTTCGAAAAAGGTGCGATCTGGGCCGTCCATCTTTCAGGATGGACGGTCAGATCGCGCTTGCAACTTAACTCCATTTGCTAGCGCGAGTAATGGATCAGCTCCCATATATATATATATATATATATATATATATATATATATATATATATATATATATATATATATATATATATATATATATATATATAGGGGGCCGATCCCTGTCTACCGGTGGGAAAATAAGATTTTTTCCACCGAACCGCTGCTAAGAGCAGCGGTTGGGTGTAAAATAGAATAAAACCAACCGCAACAAAGTGTTGCGGTTGGAATTATTTTACAAATTCCACCAAAGTTGACCACCAAAGTACAAAAAGTCCACAAAGCCGCAATTGTTGACCACAAAATACCAAACAATTTTCCCAAGCCAACCGCAACTCTTAGTTGCGGTTCGTCCCCCCCCACCCCCCGTGGTGGCCACCCCTCCCCAACCCCACCCAACCCCCCCCGAATTTATACCCCCCCCCCAAATTTATAAAAAATAGCTAGAGCTAGATTTTGCCAAAGTACAAAACAGAGACCCTAATTATTTTTAAAAGATCTATATCAGGGAAAAATTTCAGATTTTTCCAAAGAGTGAAAAGGGGTTAACTGATACGGGGATCCTTGTAACTTTGCAATGTAATTTAAAATATCAAGCTAGCGCAATTTCGTGCGAAACTTTTATGAGAACCCTAGGATGTTGGGAAGTTCCATTTCCCAGGAATTCGGGCCATTCCGAAGTCGTTAGCTATTTTTTTGGCCGAACGACCTTTTAAGCACTCGATTCGGACACCGGTTCGGCCAAAAAAATAGCTAACGACTTCAGAATGGCCCGAATTCTTGGAGAATGGAACTTCCTAACATCCTAGGGTTCTCATAAAAGTTTTGCGCGAAATTGCGCTAGCTTGATATTTTAAATTACACTGCAAAGTTACAAGGATCCCCGTATCAGTTAACCCCTTTGCACTCTTTGGAAAAATCTGAAATTTTTCTCTGATATAGATCTTTTAAAAATAATTAGGGTCTCTGTTTTGCACTTTGGCAAAATCTAGCTCTAGCTATTTTTTTATAAATTTGGGGGGGGGGGGTGGGGAGGGGTGGCCACCACGTGGGGTGGGGGGGGGGGAACCGCAACTAAGAGTTGCGGTTGGCTTGGGAGAATGTTTGGTATTTTGTGGTCAACAATTGCGGCATTGTGGACTTTTTGTACTTTGGTGGTCAACTTTGGTGGACTTTGGAAAATAATTCCAACCGCAACACTTTGTTGCGGTTGGTTTTATTCTATTTTACACCCAACCGCTGCTCTTAGCAGCGGTTCGGTGGGAAAATAAGATTTTTCCCACCGGTAGACAGGGATCGGCCCCCATATATATATATATATATATATATATATATATATATAGCTGAAACATTTACTTAAAATTGCGACACATAAGATTTTTGGACTCTATTTTTGCGACAAGTAGGACTTTTTAAGAACATTCTCTTTTTGCCACGTAAGCTTCAACTTTACATGTGATAGTCCCCTAACTTATTTGGTCCTTAATTTAGAGTCCAACTCTTTTGAATTAAATATATAAAATTCAAGAATCTTATTTGTTTTGGTCTTCTTTTTCTTTCTACTCTATTTAACTCTTTATGATAATTTATTATTAAAAAATTTGTATGTATAATTTATCCAATATTTTTAAACTTTATAAAATTAAGAAACTAATTATACACCTTCTAAAACTCTACCTAATCAATATATACTTATAGTTTAGGCCTTAATTTTGCTTATTAAAATCTCAAAAGTACTTTAAAATAACAATATAAAATCTCAAAAATGTAAAGTGTGAAAATCATACCCTACTTACTAATTCTTTAGTATGATCATTGGCGTGACTTTTGTAAATCTTATAAAAGTACAAAAATGATGTATAAATATTAAGGATTAATACTTCAAAAGTTAAAAAGTAAGCTTTTTTCCCCTTCACTTATGTAAAAGATCACCTCATTTGTTTTTGTAAGTATAATTCTTTCAACTTTTATAAACCTGCTTATAAAACTAGGAAATTAGTTCTATATCTTCTAATTTTTTTTATCTAATCTATATACACACGTACTGAGCCTTAACTTTGATTATATATTAACACCTCAAAATCACTTTCAAAGAGCAAAATAAAATCTCACAAATATAAAATACAAAAACCTATGTACGAACATTAAAGATCAAAATTGCACAACCTATCAAAATAGCTGTTTATGTGCAAAAATATACTCCCCGTCCTTAAAAAACTGATCATATTTCTTTTTTGAGCCGTCCCACAAAAATTGATCACTTCCAAATTAGGAAAGATTCTGTAGGTTTTACATATTTATCATTTTTATACTTTTTTATTCTATTTCTCTCACCATATTTAATTCTCTACCAACTCATTTCCTCTCTTCTGGCCCATCACTTTATACTTTTTTTATTCTATTTCTCTCTTTACATTTAACACTCTACCAACCAATTTTTTCTCTCATAACCCACTCTTTTTCCCCCTCTCTAAAGGGTAAAATGGGAAAGACACATAATATATAACATAAATCCTTAATATACATGTAAGGTCAAATGGATCAATCTTTTAGGGACGGAGGGAGTAATAATTAACAAAGTTTAAACTCCAAAATAGAAACCAAAAAAATACTCCCAAAAATGCAAATAAAAAACATTACAACAAAAATGACTTAAAACTTTAAAAGTACTTAAAATATGCAAACATCAGTATATCTTCAGAAATTATTTTTAGCTGAATAACTTCAAATTGTAAAATATAAATCATGTACTCTCTAAATGCAAAAAAAAAAAAAGCATAAATCTACGAGTACAAGTCGTAAACACTTTTAATCATTCAATAAATTAACTTTTACTATAGCAGTTAGTTAAATTGCTAGCACCTTAACGAACCTCAAACAAGAAAGAAACGTGATGGTATGAGAGATAAGATTATATATTAAAATAAATATTATATCTTAAAAGCAAGAGAATTTTTTTTTGGTCAAATGTCCTGTATTTCATTAAAGCTCAAAACAATTACAAAATTTTGTAATACCCTGTTTATCTACAACTATACATCCTTTACAAAAAAAAAAAAAAACCAAAATAGTTAACTATCACATATACTCAATCACTGAATACAACATTAGGCACCCCCTAAATCCTGCACAGCTCCTTGTTTTCCATTATTGGTTTTATTCCATTCCAGCTACTAATTCTGTACATCATCCACTGATCAAGCATGATCATACAACCTTCAGGATGAGCACATTTTCCTTCAAAAGTCCTGGCATTTCTCTCCATCCATAGTCCATACATAGTCACATATATTGCTAACTTTCACAGTCTGCTTCTAAAGCTTTCCCCTGTAGGTTATTGATGAGATGATGAGATAGTTCAAAAAATGATCCCATGACATTAAAGGCAACCTCCAGTTGAGTTTGGCAGTCACCAGATTCCATAGCTTCTGTGTATATTCACATTGGATAAACAAATGATCAATTGTTTCTTTTTGTCCCTGGCATAAGATACATCAGTCATCTTGTATAAGTTTCCATTCCTTGAGTCTTGCCTTTGTTCTGATGCCTCCTCTGCATATCATCCATAGTAGTATAAAACATTTAGGAATATGGCCTTTAAACCAAACTAATTTCCACCATTTAATAGTGTCTACCTTGGTTCGAAAAACTTCCCAAGCAGAGTGAATGGTGAATTTTTCCATCTGCCTGCATATTCTATATGAGTTTATCTTTGCTTTGATCAGTTGGAATAGCTTGTGTATTGATTAGATGAGCCATTTGCTTCAAAGCATTTGATCTGGTGCTCATGATTTTCCACTTATCTCTCATCATTATCTCTACAACTTTGGAATCCCTGCATAGGCCAGCATCATATATACATCTTTGCCCAAATTGTTCAATCAGTGGTCCACCTGGCAACCAATAATCTAGCCATAACCATATATCTTGGCCATTTCCAATTTTGTAAGTGCATAACTTTTGCAGTTGAGTTCTAATTTTCAGAAGTTTACACCATGTCCAAGACAACTCCATTGGTGGTTTGAAAGACCATATGTGTTGATCCTTAATAATATATGTATGACACCACTTGACCCATAGAGAGTCCTTCTTATGAGCTAAGTCCCAAAGATGTTTGCATATTGCAGCCTTATTCCACTCCCCAAGCCTCTTTAATCCCAGTCCTCCTTCATTTTTTGGTAAACACACATCCTTCCAAGCCACTTTGGCCCCTGTACACTTGACATCCTTCCCATGCCAAATGAAAGCTCTGACTTTACCTTCAATTTGTTTGATAATCTTTTGTGGCAAGATGAAGATAGTGCACCAATATACTTGCATACTTAGTAGGACAGATATAGCCAATTGAACCCTGCCTGCATATGAAAGGCATTTGGTTGTCCAGCTCTGAATCCTCTTTGTTAACTTCTCAACCAATACTCCGCAGTCCTTGTAGCTGAGTTTAGTAGATACTATAGGTACCCCCAAATATATTATAGGGAAAGTACCATGTGGTATCCCCATAATATCAACCAGCTCATGAGACATTTTTTCATCTATCATGCCTGCCAAGTATATAGAGCTTTTACTTAGATTGGGTGCCAGCCCTGAAAGTATTTCAAATTCAGTCAAAGCTTTCTTGAGTAATGTAATTGATGGCTTGTTTGCCCAAGCCATCAAAAGCAAATCATCAGCAAAACACAAATGTGTCATATTAAGCTCCTTGCATCTTGGGTGAAACATAAATTCCTGTTGAGTAGTATAATATTCAATAAGCCCATATAATCCTTCCATCACCAATAAAAATAGGTAAGGTGATATAGGATCACCTTGTCTCAATCCTTTAGCTCCTTCAAAGTAACCTTCCATGCTTTCATTAAGATTGATAGAGTACCTCATAGCTGTCACACATTTTATTGTCCAATCAATGAATTTAGTTGGGAACTGCATACACTCCATAATGTTGCATAAAAAATTCCATCCCACTGAATCATATGCTTTCTGTAGATCAATTTTCATCACACATCTAGGCACCCCCATTTTCTGTGATAGTTCTTCACAATTTCTTGCATCAATAATATATTATCTGCAATATGTCTTCCTTCCACAAAAGCTGCTTGCCTTGAGTTAATAAGAGTTGGCAAGACTTTCTTTATTCTAGCACATATGATTTTAGATATGCATTTGTACACAACATTACAGCATGCTATAGGTCAAAATCGTTCATGGTTGGGCATGAAGTCTTTGGAATCAATGTTAATGTTGTATTATTGAACAATTGAATACCTTTAGATTTTTGGAAAAATTCCATGATAGCAGCATTGACATCCTTCTTCACAATATCCCAATTCTCTTTGAAAAACTCAGAATTGTATCCATCAGGTCTAGGTGCTTTGTTCTTCTTCATAGAGAATAGATCATCTTGTATTTCTTGTTCCTTTATTGATGCATAAAGAAACTCTTGATCCTGCCTCCCTATTTTCTTTCTAATCACCTCCATCAGTCTACTTTTCAAGTTGGCTGAAGACTTAACTTCTGCTCCTAGAAAGGTAGAAAAGTGGTCAATAGCAGTTTGATGTACATCTCTTGCACCCTGTACCTGTTTTCCCTCAGCATTCTTGATAGACAATATTTGATTATGAGATATGTGCACTTGTACTTTCCTGTGGAAATAAGTTGTATTACCATCACCTAATTGTAGTTCTTTAACTCTAGCTTTTTGATAATAGAACTCCTTTTTTGCTTGAATAAAAAATTAGTACTGCCTTTGACATTCTTTTACTTGCTCTATCAATGTATGATCATGTTCTTGCATAATTTTCTCCTGCAATGCTTATAGCTCCCCGAATTTAGTAGCTGCCTTTTCTGAAATATTGCTATAATGCTCCTTGTTCAATCTCTTTAAAACAGGTTTCAGCTTTTTCAGTTTGCTATAGAGTCTGTGACATGCAATACCACTTATATCTTCACTCCATACAGCCAGTAGAAGCTCTTTAAAGCTACTATGTCTCATCCAAAAGTTATAAAACTTGAAAGGTCACTTTCCCATCCATTGATTCTTGATCATATGAATTATTAACAGTGAGTGATCAGATATACCAGGTACCTTAACCTCCACTTGAGTGTTGGGAAAAGTATTCAGCCATCCTTCATTTTGTAAGGCCCTATCAAGCCTACACATTATCATTTCCTCTTCTCTATTGTTGCACCAAGTGAACATCAGCCCTTTGTATTCATATCTTCCAACTGAGCATTATAGAGACAATGGTTAAACTCTTGCACATATGTTCTACTGATGGCATTTCCTCCTTTCTTCTCATGAGAGAATCTTACCACATTAAAGTCTCCAACAACCATCAAAGGCTGATTTCCAATGTTTGTAGCTTCTTGGATCAAATGCTGCCATAGTCTTCTTCTTTTTGTTCCCTTATTATTTCCATAAACAAAAGTAGCAACAAAGTTTTCAGTTCCATCAAGGGCATAAACACTTCCAGTGATATGCTGAGATGATTTATTCATCACTTCCACCTGATATTTACAAGTATTCCATCCAAACCATATTCTTGAGACCCCTTTTGTGTTTGTATAATATTCAAAACACCAACTTTTGTTCCATTTCTTTGTGATTGTAGGTATGACCTCTTCTCTGACCCTTGTTTCCAAAAGACCAATTATTTCCACCTTTTCTTTCTTGATTGCCTTTTTTACATCAGATTGCTTCACAAAATCATTGAAGCCTCTGATGTTCCAGCTAGCAATGATTGTCATTTATGTTTTCTTCCTCTGCCTTTTTTGGCAGATTGTATACTATACTGCACTCTGCTACTACTATTTTCCCCACTAGCACCAGTTTTTGCACCTCTGTTTATACTTTGTTCTACATCCTACTCAAATTCATCCATGTCTGCATTCTGGTTCAGTACTTCAAATCTATTAGTACTTGCAATGTTACTTTCCCCTAGGGGACTACTCACAACTTGTATCTTCCTTTGATTTTCCACTGGTATGATAGTATGTTGTAAACAATCATCACCAGTTGCCTTCTGTTTCCACACTTGAACCATTTTGGTCTTTTTGTAACAAGTTGCCTGTTTATGTCCAAACATATTGCAATGTGTGCACTTGACAGTAACCATTCATACTCAATTTTCTGTTCCATTACATTATTTTGTGGTCCTTTCAACACCACATGGTCAGGTAACTCATTTTCCACCAAGACTTCAACACTCACCCTGGCAAAACTTAGTCTCTCTTTGGTAGCAGTCATATGGTCCATGTACAATGGTTTCCCAATGCAACTTAAAATTTTACTTAGCATTCTTGCAGACCAAAAGTGTATTGGAAGCTGGGGGAGTTTGATCCATACAGGAACATAGATCAAATCTTCTTTTTCCAAAGACATTCTAGGGGACCATGGTTTAGTGACCACAGGTTTATTGTCGAAAAACCATGGTCCTTTGTCTAACACCTGCTGCTTAGCCATGCTGTCCTCAAATCTAACAATATAGATTTCAGATTTAAGAAAACTCAAAGAGAACATACCAAATTTCTGCCATTTACGAATCATAAAGCCCTTCATTACATGATACGGGGGCCTTGCACCAGCTACATATACAATCAGAGCATTTTTCCATTCTTGTAACTCTTGTTCGAACTCCTCTTGGGAGTATTCTACCTCTTTTTGTCCTTGTTTTTCAGAGGGTGGGATAAATTCCAGTTGATTCCCCACCACAAAATCTCTATTCGCTCGAGTAATTGATGCATACGATTTTGTTGGTTGTATGTTTTCCTGCTGTATTTTCCTTGTGCGTTGTGATGGTAAAGGAGGGAAATCTTCCTTCATTTCTGTGCTTACACCGTTTATTTCATTGTTTTTACTCCCTTGGCAAGATAAAGGTGATGTGGCTGCCACCTCAGCCGTAATAATTTCACAGGTCATCACTTTGTCATCCCCTTTCACACTGCAAAGCGCATGAGATTCACACGCCCCCAATTGTTCCTTTACTATCACCTTTCCCAAAATTGTCCGATTTTGTGTTTCCTCTCCATTCGAGCAATTTATCGCATTTATATCCAAGATTCGAGTACGTAATTCCACATTTTCTTGTCTTAATGCCTCCATAAGTTTCATTAAATGCATCATTTTCTCTTTTAAATCATCCATTTCATCAGAATCAGAGCTTGATTCCGGCATTATTTCAGTCAATGTATTCGACAATCGTACCTTTTTCGGCATGAGATCTCCAACATCGCTATACTCATTTGTTCTCAATGTTACTGTAATTGGTGCTTGAATCACTTGATTTGCTACATTTCCTTTATTATCATGAACATTCATCCATTCTTTGCCTACGAATTCACTCGTGAATAGATCCTTTGGAGGTCCGCGTAACCGATCAGATCGTCTGGTAGTTGTCGGTGACATCTTTGCTTTGCTTGCTTTCGTATATCTCCCTTTGCTTTGCTTTCTAGAGAGAGAAAGTCTCCGTTAAATTCTTTTCATCTACAATGTAAGTATCTTGTTTCAAGCAAGAGAATTTTTACAATATACTTAGGGTCTGTTTGGTAACACTGTTAGTTTTTAATTTTTTTTTCTAAAAAAAATAAAAGAGTTCTGGTTTTTTTTTTTCAGTTTAAAAAACTGGTGGCCGTTTAACAGAGTTTATTTTTTCAAAAAACAAAAAAGAGCAAGCGTTTGACATGACAACTCTTTGGATTTTTTTAATATACATTTTTACATTATTAAAGGTAATTAAACAACTATATTACAATGTCTTAAACATAATTTTCCAACATTACAATGATTAACAACCAACATTATTAAACATAATTAAACCAATATTAGCTCATTTTAATCCTAAACAAGTGTAGATTGACCACCGGCGGCAAGACCACCACTGGATCGGCACTGCCACACTACCACCAAAGCTGCACACACCCACGGATTCGCCCCATCACCACCGGTCTCATCGCCACACCGCCGGCACCCAGATTAGCCACCGTTGTCCGCTGTCAGCGGACATCACAATCCGTGCTACAAACCCAAACTCTCTCTGGTCAAAACTGAAGCCATTCTTCTTTCTTTCTCTCACCGATCAAAAATCGGCGTTACAAACCCATGGCTCTCTCCGATTGGATTTAATTTAGGGCTTTGGGGACGGGGGGAGATAGAGAGAGAGAGAGGGGCCGAAAAGCGTTGCAAGTTGCAATAACCAGAGGTGGAGTGGTGGAGCCGCCGATGTCCGGTGGAGGCGATGGACGCAGTGGCCAGTGAAGGCGACGAATGCGGTGGGCTGTGGAGTCCATGAGAGTTGCGGCCGATCGAGCCCCAAGTTGATGAAAGAGATGAAGTCCAACTGGAAGGTGGGTTTTATACCGAGCAAAAAAAACCCCAATTCTGTTGCTAGTGAGGCTCGAAGCCTTGACCTCATTAAAGCCTTCCTCAGCCCCACGTGAAAATTGGTTTAGAAAAGAGCTCCGAGCTCTTTTCGATTTTGGGCCTTAGTTTCTAAAGTGTTGGCCCTTTTTAAAAAAAAGAAAACCAATCAAACACCCCAACTTTCATGGACTTTTGAAAAAATTTTAAACTGGGCCAAAAAAAAGCAAAAAATGGCTATCAAACGGCCCCTTAATCATTAAACTAACCCAATAGGACTAAACATTAACCATTACCAGCTAAAATTTTCAACAAGAAAGAACCATAAAATCTACAGAGCAAAATAAAGTAAGTTTAAGATAAAATTTTGTAATTTTACAAAGTTCCATGCTAATATATCATACAAAATGTAGGCATAATCAATTAATTCGTAATTATTTTAATTTCATTTACATGTAAAACTTTTTATACAAGACTATGTCTTTTTGACAAGCAATATATCATATATCAACTTAAAACTAGGTATTGCAACTACAACAATATGTACCATTTCTCTTTAAAATAAAGTTTTAAAAAATATTATTCTAATTTGACAATGTTTTAGCACTTCACATTATTAATTGGTTAACTTACTAGAATTTAATTTGATTAGTAGCACTTAAATAGACTTTAAATATGAAAAATATTTACAATCCTACTTCTTAAGTTTTTACAATGGTTTTTAGTAAACATTTTGTGGGTATATTTTGCCGAAGTTTTGTAAACATTAATTATAAAACTAGAATATCAATTTTACATATTTTAAATCTCTATTTAATCAATCTTTACATTCTTATTAGGCCTTGAATTTTGACTTATAACACCTTAATAGTGCTTAAATATAACAAAATCAAATCTGACAAATGTATATATGGGAAACATTAACCATCTTTTCTCTATACGAAACATACAAAACTTAAAAGTATTTTTGCTATATCAAAATAAGAGGATAGTTAAAAAAATTAATTTTAATTATATAACCTCAAACTCTTTTATAAGTCACACTCTCTAATAGACACTAAAAAAAAAGAATCAAACCTAATATGACTAAATTTTCAAAAGTACTTAAGATATAAAAATGCAGGATACTCTACAAATTAATTTTCAACTAAGTAACCTCACATTCTAAAGGTTCACCTCATTAACTTTTTAAGTTATTAGGATTTAATTTGATTACTAAAGCTTAAATAAATTTTAAATAAAAAAAATGTTTCCAATAGTATGTAAAATAAAAACTAAACCAATATAGCTCATAAGTCCAAAATTATAATCACTTAAGCATATTATCTAATATAAACTCCATCAACCATTTCAGGTCTATTTGACAATAAGCATAATCATCAATATATGATTATCTATCTCAATCTTTTGCAAAATTGATATTAAATACTATGACACTTTTATGATAAATTTAATTAACTAATAACTGTAAAATGTATATAATAGGTCTTAAATTTCACTATTAACATCTCAAAAAAATTTAAAACAATAACACAGAATATCACCAAGGTAAATTATGAAAACCATATGTGAAATTTTAATATTAATACTTCACAAGATAAAAGATTTCTTCTTTTTTTATTTGTTTAACCTCAATATTGTAAAGTGTTACATGGGGGTAAGAATAGTCTTCACTTTATAACTGTTTAACCTCAATCATATGCGAAACTTTTGTCAAACACTCTAAAAGTTATATGATGAATTAAAATAATCATTAGTATGGATATGTTTAAATTGATTGTCTTAGAAAATCTTCAAAATTAATACATCAAAACGGATGGTCAAAAATCATCAAACGTGACCTTGAAGAAAACAATTAAACACAGCTATTACCAATATATAATATTGTATAATCTCTTTTTATAGTTAATATTATATTTTAAAGGGTGTTTATTTGAAAGTAAGCGAAATAGCTCCACGTGTTTTATTTTCTATTACAAAGTTTCATGGCATGTTATTAGTAAGTTCTTTAAGTCTACCCAAAAATTTACCAAATAATGATTTGTGCCCTTTTTCATTTTCTTTTATGAGTTTTAATGCAAATGACTCTTATTTGTATTCAACTTAATAATAGCCATCAACTATATCAAAATCATCCATAAATGGGAAGAATGTTGATCAATGATGTGAACTTAATAATAGCATCAATTATGAGCTCCGTCGGCTTATATAAGACTACAAGGCAAAGTCATATTTGAAAATTCCTTGACGACGAAATGCACGAAGGATTAGGTGTTGACAAGCTATTATTGCTTTAGCCACACACTAGTTTGAAGTTAGATAAGGGTCTTAAACATTTATATACGTGAGTACTTTTCATTGCATGGACTTAGTCGACCAGAGAGATTTCATGTTAGATGGATATAGAAAATAACAGAACACTTCCAGTCAATGTGTATTGTAAGACGGATTTACCACGTTTTCATTAATTACTTGCAAGCTAATTAAGCACCAGAAGATATTTTGACAAATAGTTGAGCTTCTTATGCTTGACCGGCCTGCGGTATTGCTCGCGCTGTGGACATAAATAGCGAGCTTTATTTTTTGTTTGACTTAAATTTTACCATCCCAACTATATTTCCACTCTTAAATTAAACTAATCGACTCCACCTCCACTTAAAGTGAATGTTGTGAGACCGACTGGATTACTTTATCTCTAGAGGTTATATTATCATTGATTTCTCTTAAAATTTCGTGATATCACACACTCCTGTCCCAAGTGAATAGTGTTAGATTGGGTGAATTTGTTCATCTCTAGAGTGAATACTTCTTTTTTCTTTAAATTTCGTGGTATACACTTGTTCATGGTTTCTGATTACGATATAGATGGAGACATGTAGTGTTCAATCATGCATTTAACTACTAGCTTATCAGATATATCTGGAAGTAGAAAAATATTGGAAGGCTGAAAATCAATTTCCTAATCATTTAGGATCGTTAAAATACTTTGTAAAATAACTTCCTACCTCTCTTAGCTCATTTTCCTATTATATCAGCCCTCACCAAAATCAATAATTTAGATTCGCGAGATATCTAATTGCTCATACGGCATACACATCCATGTTGTGGGGAAATTGCTTGTTCGTGTAAATTTCTCAGATATTGTATTTTTTTTTCTGCCAAAGGGTGCAATGGCGGAACCACGTGAGAACTAGGAGGGGGCTAATGCACCCCCTGAACTCTTCAATTTTTGTTCACTTTGCACCCCAAGTCTGTCTCTCTTCTCTCTTCCCGAATCTCACCTCTCTCTTTCTACAACTCTACCAGTTCCCCCCTAAGTCTCTTAGACATCTTCACTTACGCTCTCGCCCAGACGACCGTGAAGCTGGTGATGGCTTGACACCTCATCAAGACACCGACGACAACGGGCGTCGGTTGGCAGGTCGGACGGTGACTGGGAGATTCATTCAGATATGGAATATTTCTCGAGCTGTGCGCCTGTGCAGCCTATGCTTAAGAAGCACTAAAGCAGACTAATAGTAAGCAGTGACCGGCGACGAAGAGGACTCTGCCGGCATTTGCAACCCTCTACTCTGTTGGGTGCCGACAAGGACGACGAGGACCGGCGACCAAGTCAACAGTGAATAGTCTGCCTTCATTTTCTGCTTGGCTAATTTGCTCATTTGATTTCCTAATTGATTTGCTCAGTAATTGATTTCCTCATTTGCTTTCCTAATTGTGTGGTTAATTTGCTATGCTAATTCTTGATTGACTAATTAATTTCTAATTCCTAATTTGGTGCATAAATAATTTCTAATTGTGTTGGCCGATATGACATTGAGCTTGAGCTTGTTTAGCTATTTAATTCTAAAACTAGGAGTTTGAAATGTATTGTTGTGTTGGAATTTGATGTTGTTTATGGATTAGGAAGCTTGAGCTCAGGAGGTTGATCTTGGAATGAATGTGATTTAGTTTTAAAATTAGGATGTTAATCTTGAGCTTAAAATGTGCAGTTATTTAGTTATGTGAATTTATGTTGAGAACTTGAGATTTTATTTCAATGTTCCTTTTTTTCCATAATGGTAAAGCCTTTTAAAAAAAATTAAAAGAATACTCGCAGTCGAATCAGTTTGAGTGTAGAAATCAATGTAGTATTCAACATTCTCCAATTCTAACAGTAAAGGACAAGGCTCCTATTGTGCATCGCAATGTTAAGAATACATTTTGTATGTTTTTAAGTGCATTTAACTTTTGTGTACTATTTTACTTATAAATATATGGGTTAATTACTCATGGCACCATGAGGTTTACCCTAAAATATACACGGACCCCCAATCTATAAAAATTACACTCCACTCCATTTCTTTGATGGTGTTAACGGTGAGACGCAAAAAGACATTTTTACCCTCGTATATTAACTACACAGTATCGTCTTGGATTTTGGAGGGACTGAGATGTCTGGCTCTTCACTCTTGGCTACAGATATCAAGTCAAAAAAAAATTGTTGCAGTCGGGCACAGATCTATAGCCGTCTCGGTTGACTTTTTGGAGGAAAAAGGGGGAGTGTAGATCGCCATCGCCGATAAGTGAATTTTGTTCTGATCGGAGGGGGAGAGAGAGATATATATATATATATATATATATATATATATATATATATATATATATATATATATATATATATATATATATGAAGCATTGGGGACTGGTAATTCTAGTTATTTCCTTGATTCATGAAAATGGAATGAATCTCAAAGTTTTCCAATTGACTAGTGAATTGTTAGGTGATGACACTGGCCGGAATCGACCATCGGGGATCGGATAAGCTGCCGACAGTAGTGATTCCATGGTTGTTTTGGAGGTTGCGGCGGGCGGTGCTTCCAATGAAGGGCGACAATGTCAGGCATGCGGCTTTGGGTTCACCGGTGATGAAGCCGTGCGGTGTTTAGTGTCATAGTGGTGCACGGGGGGTGTTGGGCGGTACTTCCAGTGAGGGGCGTGGCCGGAGAATGAGGGGTGGTTGACCACGAGATGGCACTGAAGATGGCGTCGATGATAAATCCCGTGCGGTGGTGGCTGCGCTGCGGTGCGGTGGTCGCCGCTGTTATGTCGTGGTGTACACTGTAGGTGACGCCGGAGTCCATCCCCGGAGAAGAACCCGGCGGAGGAGATGAAGCCCACCGTCGCCGAGAAGGCCCTCGCCGAGAAGAAGCCCAAGGCCGGCAAGAAGTTCCCAAGGAGGCTGGCTCCGCCGCTGCGGAAGACAAAAAGAAGAAGAGGTCCAAGAAGTCTGTCGAGACCTACAAGATCTACATCTTCAAGGTCTTGAAGCAGGTCCACCCGGACATAGGGATCTCGAGCAAGGCCATGGGGATAATGAACATCTTCATCAACGACATCTTCGAGAAGCTGGCCCAGGAATGAAGAGAATCCTCGAAGGTTGATGATTTTTCCAGAAGGGAGGGCAGTTTGGGGATGAAAAATTTAAAAAGTAAGGTGTCGGAGAATCTTTAGACGGAGTTAGGTCCCCGTCAATATTGTAGGGCTCCGTGAAATGCGGGTACAAACCTGGGGGAGCGGAGTATAATTTACAAAGATAGGCGAGTCCGTATATAATTTAGGGCAAACATCAGTGGTGCCGTGAGTAATTAACCCTAAATATATTTAGTGAAATCGCTATATTATTTTTGTACTTCTTGAAGAAAAATTCTGATTCTGCCACTGGCTATGAGCATTCATTATATTCAACCTTGCATGGAGATAATTAAACTTAGATCCAGTTCTAACATCGATCCTGTTGCTGCTAAACTTGCCGCGAACTGTTCCATTGAAACAGGTGAATCTGCTTCTGGTTTTTGGAAGTTGATTATAGGAATCATGTTGACAAGTTAACCTTTTGCTGCTTTTTATTTTTGGCTAAAGACACGCTTGAAGAGTCAATGAATCCCCATGTCGTCCCATCCTGCATGGGCGTCTTCTCCCGACCAAATAAAAAAGATGATTAATTCCAAAGGACCCATTATTGACAAAAAGGTTACCTGTCACATCAATTTCAACAGGTTCATTTCATATTTACGTGTTCTTGGCTTCTTCTTTTGCTAATCTTAACCTTTTATGAGACTGGTTCTTTCATAATTTATTTTTTCTAGGCGCCTACGTAGAAATGTCTGGCCATGCACTAATCTTGAATTTTAGGTAAGTTGCTTCTGCCAATACAACGATCAGGCCTCTATATAAGCGCAGCCTACATACTACATTTTCACTAAAAAATGGCTTCTTCTTCTACTTCTTTCTCCTTAATGGCCATTTTACTCGTACTTGTGCTCTTAATGGGTAGCTCTTCTGCTCAACTCTCAACTGATTTCTACTCTAAGACCTGTCCGAAGGTACTTGGTACCGTAAAATCAGTGGTTGAGTCTGCGGTGTCAAAGGAAAAGCGCATGGGTGCTTCTCTACTTCGCCTCCATTTCCATGACTGCTTTGTCAATGTACTGCCTCTACCCTTAAATCTCCAATGTTCATCCCCATAACAACTCTTTTAAATTCTAGTGACAAGTACATGATTTTTGTATAAGAAGGTAGCGCTTTTATATGTTACCCAAGCACAAACATAAACTTTGTGCATTATATATATCAGTACTTTATGAACTATTAAGCTGTTACTACCGAACTATAAGCAGTGAACGAACGTTTTGTGTAAGAAACATGATTTGTATAACATGCTAGAGAACATTGATTTCATAAATGGAATGCGTACAAGCTTCTATATGTTGCATAAAACATACAACTTAGTTTGATGGTTGTGTGACAGGGGTGTGATGGCTCTATACTCCTCGACGACACATCTTCATTCACAGGGGAGAAGACTGCTGGTCCAAATAATAACTCCGTCCGAGGTTATAACGTAATCGACGATATCAAGTCCAACTTGGAAAAGGAATGTCCGGGTGTAGTCTCATGCGCTGATATTGTTGCTATCGCTGCTCGTGACTCTGTCGTCTATGTGAGTAATTTGCTTGACTAAAGAATCTATAGACACGCAACATAAAATTACATACAACGACTAATATTGTAGCACTAGTAAATTAAGTCCCACATTTTATGTTGTCCCCTTTCTTTTCTCCCTTCTCTTTCTTGTTTCTTAGCGCTATCCTTGACAATGGAAAAAGAGATATACAATTAAAAGGTACCAAATATCACTGCCAATAGCAAAATTCAAGGCGCTATAGTAGTGTAGATGCTAGACTAGTACTTACCCATTTCCTATTGTTAATCCTTCGGTATTACAAATCTACCTAGCCAGATTGTTTTAATTTTCTTTTGAAATGGTCTCCATTGATTTAAGTTATCAGAGTTTTCTAAGCTAATTAATCCAGCTTGGAGGACCAAGTTGGGATGTCAAACTTGGAAGAAGGGACTCGAAAACAGCCAGCCTTTCTGATGCCAATAGTGGAGTACTACCACCTGGAAATTCCAACCTCAGCAATCTCATCAACAGATTCCAAGCTAAAGGCCTCTCCGCTAAGGATATGGTTGCTTTATCGGGTACTCTCTCTCGCTTGCTCTTCCCGCAGATATATCCATGGCAGTATACGTACGAGATGACTTCGCCTGCTGCGTGCATAAACGTTGCAAATCATCGATTGCATAAATCTTATTAACGCTTCATCTAGCGTTTGCACTACATTAAAATGTTATACATCGGGGACGGTGCATAACTTAGGATTACCACCGGCCTACTTGCTTGCTATGTGTATTGAAGACTATGTGCGTGTTATGAATGAGTAACACTAGCTAGATATGTAGGCAGCTTAGAATAGTGCACTTCATGCAGTACATGTTGCTTTGTGATGCATAATGTTAAGCTATCTGAAGTGGATTCATGGGCGCAGGATCACACACAATTGGGCAAGCAAGGTGCGTGATATTCAGAACCCGTGTGCACAACGAGACGGATATCGACGCTTCGTTCGCCAAGACAAGGCAGGAGAGCTGCCCACTCACACCAGGCTCCGGTGACAACAACCTTGCACCTTTGGACCTTCAAACTCCTACTGCTTTTGACAACAATTACTACAAGAACGTCGTAAGCCTGAAGGGTCTCCTCCACTCAGACCAACAGCTTTACAGCGGCGGATCGACCGACTCGCTTGTTGAATCCTACAGCAAGGACTCCAAAACGTTCAATTCTGATTTTGCTGCTGCGATGGTGAAGATGGGGGATATCAGTCCTCTCACTGGCTCCAGCGGGGAGATAAGGAAAAACTGTAGGAAGGTCAATTCATGAAGAGGACGTCTACTTGCTCAACAATCAATAATAAGGGCTTGTTTTGTGTTACGTAGGAGTGTTAAGTGTGATTAACTAGCGATGAAAATGTTGTTTCTGAAACCGAGTGTCTTGTGTTACCTACAAATGTCAAGTGTATTTAACTACCAATAAAATGTTCTTTTCCAATTTTGAGAAAGAATAAATCTTGGGTTATCTTGTACCTTTAATTGATTAATTGTGCGCCATATAGTAATTATAAAATGTATGCTCTGAAATTATGATATCAGACCATGAAAATATTGGTTCAAATCATGGTTTAGTGAACAATATATAAATGGAGAAAATGCGTTTTGAAACCGTACTTTCTCTTTCATAGTCCAAAGTCGTGGTTTGAACGCAACGTTTTTCAAAACATCACGTATTGGTAAATAAATAAGTTACAAAATGCTACACAGTAATGGTCAAGTTACTAAACTATTTAGGTTTCTCAATAACTTGTGGGACCAAAATATTTTAATCTACTGTAATAGATACTTATTACCTATATATGGTACTTGAAAACTTATGCATAGTAATTTTTTAATGATATCCTTCTCCAACCATGCCGCAGTTCGGTCACCAAAATGATTGTTGGTAGTCAGAATTGTCGAATTTAACCTAAGGAACAATTTTGTATTTTTAGCGACGTGTTCTCCAATTGCTAATTGCATATTTTTTTCTAGCCGAAGGTATCCGTAAAATGTTACTAACCTTGTTTAATGATAACTAGTTCGTCTAAATAAGAGAGTTGTAATCTCTTGGTATAAGACTGGCTGCGGCAAAAGACATAATTTTTCATGTGTTTGGCCGATGGCATAGTTAAACATGACTACATGAGGCCTTTTTCATACATCAATAAATCAGTATGCTGTGACCTTGATCGTAGCAAAAGACATAATTTCCATTGTAACAAAGGTACTAGGAGGCATTTTTCTTATATCAGTAAATTAGCCGAATCTTTATCCTTAGACCAGCCTCCATATGCATTCCACTGTGTGTCTCCTCGCAATCACTTTTGGCAGTTTGTGTAACATTGCCCAAGACAGTAGACGTGTTTCGCAGAGTTATCTGCGGTAATGACTTTTTTTTGCTTCCAGCACAGGACAAGGTTTGAAGTAGGAATGGTTTGATATCGCTCTGTGGGTCCTTCTCCCTGATTGGTACTATTGCTCTTGCGGTGCTTTAGTGGCATTTGACGCGTATCATACTTATTTTTTTTATTATTCCCTTCTTTCGAGTTTAATCTTTTGTAGCTCTCGTTGTAATTATGAAGTTTTTGTAAATATTTTTCGCTTGATATTTATTTCTATGTTTCCTGCAAAAAAGAAGAAGAGTAAATCAGTGTTGATATGAATAAAAAAATTTATATTTTCACGTCGTAAATCTATAGTTCCATTACGACTAAGAGACTGTTTGATAAAACTGAAATTTAAGAGTTAAAAAAGTTAAGTACCGAATTTGTAAAACGAAAAACTTTAAGCGACTAAATTTTACTGAAAAATAAGTTAATATGTTTGGTAAACCAAAAATAGATGTCTGAAAATTGTTTATTTATAAATTTATTAATTTTATCAAAATTATGCATTTGTTTATGTACTTTATAATTTTTTTTGACAGAGCTAAAATTGTGTTGTTGGTGGTGGTGGCAGTGACGACAGAGGGATAGTGGCTGCGGCGGCAATAAGGTGTCAATAGTGGCGGTAATAGAGCGTGAAGACGTGGTGTTGGTAATTGTGATGATAGCGATAAGCGATGACATGACGGTCAGTAGCTGTAGTGTAATGGATCTTTATATGATTTTCGCAGAAATGGATGTGGTGACAACATCGACGGTATGGTGGAGGTGACGGTATCCTTGTAGTGGTGTTGGTGATAGTGACTAGGTCGTGATAATTGTGGTGGTGGTTGTAGCAAAATGAAATAATGGTTGTGGTGGTGGTTGTATTGCAATGGAGGCGATATTGCCGACAAATTGATTGAGGCGGCATCATGGTGGTAATTTTTTTTATGCAAAAATATGTTAAATAACTTTTAACTATCTCACTTAAAATTAAGTGATCAACATTAAGGGTGCGTTTGATAAAACTGAAAATTAAGTGCTGAAGACTTAAAGTGCTGAATTTGTAAAACTGAAAATTCTAAGCTGCTGAATTTTAAGTACTGAAAAAAATTAGTCCTATCTGAAATTTAAGTACTGAATCAGTCTATTCTGTTTGGTAAAACAAAACACCTGAAGTCTGAAAACTGTTTAATTTGACACTAATGCCCTTTTACTCTATTTCCTCTATTTATTGTTGTCTCAAACATGTTGGAAACATGTATTACACTATTTCCTGTTAAAGTGGAGACATCCGTCAAACATCTCTTAAGAGATCTCTAAGTGTATTCTAATTCAGAAGCTTACAAAAGGCTGGAAAAAAGTCCTACCAACTAGCATATATCACAACAGTGGTGCAATAGTATTTTATAGAACTAGAAGCAAATCAAAAGTGCGAATTGCATGAAACCCAGAAATCTGAATCGGACTCCATAAATTCATAACAATTTGTTTTTTGAATCATATATTTAAGTACAAATATTTACTGTTATCACCATAACTTTAGGGAAAGGCTTTCTTCTTCTCGCTCAACAAAATGGAAATACCACCTAGTCTAGAGCATATGGGCAATGTGACAGCTACTGAAATTAGGAAACCAAGACTGCCGCTGATAAAATTTGTTTGGAGATAATTAACTTTTTGGGGTTTCTTTTCGAAAACCAAACACAACTAGCCTAGTAACATTATACCCAGCCACTACCACCAAGACTGCTAATGCTTCTGCTTCTTCGACAGCTAATGGGTGGAAAGTAAACTGGACTTCTCGCCAATCATTTTTCTTTAGTGCTCTTCATGTCAATTCGTCTAAGGTGATGCACAAAATGGTTTCACCTTTTTGCATATAACAAATATCCATTTAACAAAGGCCATGCTTTATTTTTGCTTGATCTAGAACAACATGCCCTCTACAACAAAGGCCATCTTATTTCAGTATAAATTACAATGTTTTGTAAAAGTTCATGTTATATCCAAACATAAAGTCCAGCTTTTATGAATCATAAACGCCATACTCTGGAAATTTAATTTATGAAGCAAACTAAATTGGGATTTTATTTATGAAGCGATACTCTTGTTTCAAAGCCCAGATTAAACGAATCACAAATGCCATTTATATAATGCAGTAGGACCAAGGGGAAAAGAAGGAAAAGGAAAAAACACCAAATCTAAAACCCAAATTAAAGGAAGGAGAGAAAGTAAAAATACCTAATTACCCTGATAACAAAATTGGCAAAAGTCCACTAAAACCAACAGTCAATGCAAAATTACCAAACCGTGTAGTTGCTGCTTGGGACGAAGCTCCCCATATATGTGCAAAACCAAAATTTTCGGAAGTTGTTTGCTTTTGAAAAGTTGGTTTCAGGTTTTTGACCTGCTGTTCTATTAGGAATTTCAAGACCAATAATTGGTTTGGATTATGTACAATTCAGTTGATGTCTACCATAAAGAGGAACAACTTGTCCTCAAGTGTAAGGGCCTTACACACTGGGCACTCTCTGGAATATGGGAACAGGTGAAGCTATCTATAATTCTATATAAACACGACCAACAAAAAAGGTGGCCGCAAAGGGTTCCAATGGGGTCCTGAGCTAAATCGAAGCAAGTATTACACTCAAAATCGTTAGCATCATCATTGCCATGGTAAGAACATGATATAAATCAGGAAGAAAATTTGTTTAATGAACACATACACACTATAGATCCTTTGTGTATGTGGAATCGATACAATTTTAGAAAAAAAATATATGGAAAAAAGCCCTAATTACATTCAGAGATTAAACGACACCCACGTAATCATCCACCATGAGAAAAAAGAAATCATGTACCTGCAATTGGTAGAAATATGGAGAGGAGATCACTACTTCAGGCTGATTAATGAGTCGCAGATCAATGTGGAGGAGGCAGATGGGGAGCAGCGAACAATCCACTGGGAAGAAGAAGAGAGGCACATAAGGAGGAGCAAGGGCAAATCTGTCACTTACGGGTAAAATATTTAATGACCTATCGTTGAGCTTGTTTAGTGATAAGTGATAAGTTGATATGAGCTACTTAAAATATTGGTCTCCAATTAACCCGTGATACCCCGAAAAATACCGAAAATTAATCTAACCTTGAGTTGATTAATTAAGGGGTGCTATTTCTATTAAGTAGCAATATGTTGATGATGATTAAGTGTTAGGGAGCTAAATAGGGGGTTAGTGTAGTTTTGGGGGTTAAAATATAATTTTGAAAAGTTAAGGGGGGCAAAACTGTAATTTTAAAAAATATTGTGAACAAGATGCATATTTTTATTACGTAGCATCATTTTGATGATAATGAGGTGTTAGGGGGCTAAAGGAGGGGTTAGGGTGATTTTGGGGTTAAATTATAATTTTTCAAAGTTAAGGGGTCAAAATGCAATTTTGAAAACTTTGGGAACTAAAGTGCAATTTGGAAAGTTGCACTTAGGTGTCAAATGTCCAGAGGAAATTAATTTGAGAATGCCACCTCCTGCTTGGCTTCAGAATGACTAATACAAGTTAATGTTTAACTAATGAATTAGATGAGAACTAAGGAAAGTCATTCGGATGAAGAAAAAATAAAAACAAGAGAAAAGAATAGCAGTAACTGAAAAGAAAAAAAACAGAGCAAAGGAAAGAAAGAGGAAAAACAGAGGAAGAAGAAGCTCGGCCATGGAAAGAAAATCAGAGCAACGAAGAAGCTTGGAGCGGTAAGGCTCCTAACCTTATTTTCGCATATCAATATGTGATTCTAGGGTTTAGTTGTGCACGTGCTGTGCTGTGCATTCTCCGTGAATATAGCCGGTGGGTTAGTAATATGTGTATGTATAAATTCATGTGAGTATGGCAGTGTGAATTTGTGTCTATAGAAGTGCACTGGCAGGGGTAATGGTGGGTGAGGTGTGATATTGGAGGTTTATATGAGAGTTTAAGGTTAACGTGTATGGTTGGAGCTCGGCAGAGGAAGGGAACGGAGAACAACAAGTGGGTTACAGTGTGATCACTATAAATGGGTCCGGGTGTGTGTGAGTTTAGGTGTGATTTTTGTGTAATGGTGTATATATATTGTGTAGGGGTGAATGTTCCATGAGTTAGAGTGTGAAGGGTGGGGTGTACTGTGTGTGGGAAGCAGTGTGTGGGTGCATGAAGCACACTGCCCCGACCGCAGCAGCGTCACGGTGATGGCTTGTGTGCTTAAATCATGTTTGATTGTGTGTGGATGAATGGTTGTAAGTGGAATAGTGTATAAGCAACGTCTTAGTAAGTGGAATGGATTTGCAAATACAGATTCATGAGTAGGGTGGGTGTGTAACAGGGTGAACTTCAGCAAAAAATGGAGAAGATGGAGTGTATGTGCAGTTTAGGTGAGGTAGTGTGTGTTGTGATGTGAATAGTGACTGTTTTTGTCACTAAAGGTGGAAATTAACTAATCAGTTAGAATTCGAATTTGAAAAATATTTAGGGTCAGATTTAGCCAAAGTTTAAAACTAAGACCTTAGTTATTTTTAGGATACCTACATCGTGGAGATTTTTCCGAGGTCAGGAAAGGGATGAACAGATGCAGGAAATGTGGAACTTTACGCTAAAATTTAAAATATCAAGTTAGCGCAGTTTTGCATAAAAATTTTATGGAGACCTTAAGATGCTATGAAGTTCCATTTCTCAAGATTTCGGGTCATTCTGAAGTTGTTAGCTATTTTTGGCCGAACGAGCTTTTAAGCGCTTGGTCCGGACACTAATTCAGGATTTTTGAGCGAAAATTTTGTAAAATACTTTTTAGCTCAAGAATGAATTCAGGAGGCTTAAAATAGCGTTTTAAAGCGCTTTTGAGATTTTTCTAAAGCCGGGAACCCTCAGGGGCATTTTGATAATTTGTCACATAGAGAGGGACATTTTGGTAATTTTTTGATAGAGTTTTTTGACAGACTTTTTAGTCCTAGAAGAGTTGTAAAACACCTAAAAGGTTGTTTTGAAGCTGATTTGGGGCGCTGGGGTGATAGTGAACCCTGGGGGCATTTAGGTAATTTGCCTCTCAGTGGGGGGGTATTTCGGTAATTTTTCCCTTCAAAATTCTCTGAGGGACTATTTGGTCTATAAATGATGTAGTACATAAAAAAATAGTTTTAAAGTGGATTTGAGGTGTTAGTGGTGTAGCGGCCATCAGAGGGGTATTTTGATAATTTACCAGGTTGGCGCTAAATTTTTGGGAACGCGCAATATTATGGGTCTGAATAGGTGGAAAATGAGGAATGGTGTTAATCCGTTGAAATAATGAGGCATTGGTTATTGTTAATGCATTGGTAAGGCTATGTTAAGGATCTAGTTATTGGATCGGGTTAACTAGCTGTCATAAAATGCGATGAGTGGTTAAAGGGGAAAGGGTAGAATAAGGAGTGTGTATATGTTGAATGATGTCTAACGAGCAGGATATTATTTGATTAGGTGACGCAGCTTGTTGCGATCAAAAGTTGCGAGTTGCTTCGGCTATAAGCCAATGATGTAAGGACAATGCGGTTCTGATATGCTAATTTATTGTTTCGATTAGCATGCCATGTTGATGACGTATTGTTGAATTCTTGTTGTTATGATTGGTCACCAGTAGTCATTGTGACCTGTATACGTATATTTGAATTGTGCTGTTGAGGACTTGGGGTAGAATAAATTCTCTTAGTCCGCCATGTTGATAGAATTGAATGAGGATGACGTGTGTTCTAGTATGCTAGGATTCGACTCGATTAGCATACCTGACGTTGGGGGTGATATTGTGTAGGGATTGTTGTGAGATGTTGGCAATTATTGATAGCTGATATCTCTTCTCTTTGAGAACACCATTGAGGACTTGTGGCAAACTTCTCCCGAGTCCGCCCTATCGTTGATAATAATGTTGTTGAGGTCGTTGTGTGTTGTTATGAAATGCTGGCACTTATTGGTAGTCGACATTTTTCTTATGTAAGGACGTTGTTGAGAGCTTGCGGTAATCTTCTTCCAAGTCCGCCCTGTTGATGATGTCACGTTGAACTCTTGTTGTTATGTCTGAACACCAGTTGATTTGTTGATCCAGTATTCCTTGTTGAGCTGTGTTGTTGAGGACGTAAGGTGAAATAAATTTTCCCTTAGTCCACCCCGTTGAAGAAGTCCTGCTGCCTAGTTGTAAGGCAGTTAGGGAAAGCACTCTAAATGAGTTCCCTTCTTGTTGACAATGTCTCTTCTATTTACTTGAGACTGAGATGAACATCCCATAAAATGGGACATCAATATGAGGAGGACGGCTTATGAATTATAATCACTGGCCAAAGAGGATGAATGTCGCTCGAGCAGAGTCTGTCGTGTCTGGTCGAGTCCTGTCCGTCGTATCCATGTGCATTGCATTTGATTTTCTTTTGATGTTGATAATTTTAATGATTTGTATTTAAATGATGTTTATCTTTACGACCTTGGATTTCGGGTTCACTTGCATGGTCAGTCATTCAGTCCAGTCCATGAGGAGGTGGCAGTAATGCTGTTCTGTTGGGCCTTAAAGCCGCTCAGTCTAACGAAAGAAAAATTATCGTTTGACAAGTTATGTTGATGCTGAAATTTATTGACTACTCTTGATTCATTGTTAGCGTTGAGATGATTATTATTCCTCCGAGTCTTTTGAATCATTTGTACACGATATTCCTCGTGTTGTCTTTACTGGGCGATTTGCGCTCATTCCTTATGTTGTATTGTACAGGCTGTAAGGTTGATCAAAGAGAACCCTCTAGAGAAGGGAAGAGAAACAAGTTAGAAAAGTTGAGTAAGGGGATACGTTGTGTGAAGTAAAGATTGAGCTGTGAGATCCGTTGTTAAGAATCCTACGACTACAATCATATATTAGGTTGTAAATATTCATGTTGTTTAGAAACTTGAAAGTCTTCTGCTGCAGTATGGTGTATGTTTGTAAGGAAATTTTTTGTAAAGATGCATTTTGGAGCGTCTATTAATGATATATGAGTATGAAAATGTAATTGCTCTGTATTCAGCGCAGGATTTTGAATATGATTATGATCGATAACTCAGCCCGGTGATATCACCAGGATTGAGGGTGTCGCATAACCTATCACTTATTATTTTAAGTTGTAAAAAAAGTGCGGTGTCACATAACCTATCATTTATTATTTTAAGTTGTAAAAAAAGTGCGTTACCAAACGCATTTATTTTGAAATCACTGAAAATTATTGAAAACCATATTGTGGAGGCTTTTTGTCAAGGCTTTTGGTTTCCATACGTCAAGAGACCAACCAAACGACTGCGCGAGGTGAGTTTTGCGCAATCTTCAGCGGCTTTGCTTCATCAGTCTGTCTTGACTTTCCTAAATCCACCTCTCGTTTCTTCTTTCTCCTCAGATTACTCGCCAAACTTGGATGCGTTTGAACGGCTTTTCGGCTTGATTAGTCAGGTACCACTTTTCCTTCAGCAATGTCTTTGCCGCTTATGTTAACCTGATCACGTGTGAGCTAACTTAATCTGGGGTTCTTGTTGTTTGCATTTTGTTCAAACACGATGTCGTCCAAGCATTTTGTTGCTTCATGTCTCTGGCGTTTTGCGTTTGCACTTGCATTTGCGTTTGCGTTTGCGTTCGCGTTCGCGTTTTGCGTTTGCATCCCAACTGTTCGACGAAAGTCCTGTTAGAATGTTTCGTTATACATTCACTGTCTAGGAGCAGCATTGGAATGCACTACGTTTTCTTAGGGTCCGATCCGATTACGCCTAATCCTAAATGGAATGTAACGATGATCATATCTAGCATATTTTTGTAAATAATAAATTTGATCTTCCTGCAATCTTGCGATAAAGTTAAAGGTGAAGCTTTATGGAGATCTATAACAGGCAGATACTTTTTACACTAACTAGGATTTTCTCCAATAATGAGGAAAAGATCTTCTTTCGTTGTAACAAAAAATATCTCCACTTTGAATCTAAGTAGTAAGGACAAGGACATGTCGGAAAGTGCAGGGACACTGCTAAACATGTATATACCAAATGTATGGGCATGCTATACTAGTTTCAAGCACATTCTGCCCTCAGAATATGGTAAAATGCTCACTAAAACCACAAATGAAAGTCATTCTTGAAATCATGTTACTATAGACAATAATGCCAGTGAATGATCCCATAAAAACAAGCCAAAAGGAAAACATAAATGGCTCTAATCTTTGCCATCCACCAACTTTCGATCAACATCAATTGCCTCATCATGTTCACTGTTTGTTGGACCTCCATCATCAACCTCTTCCCTGCCCACGCTCATCATTGAGAGACTCAACTTCTAACTTAGATTGCCTTCGTCAAAGAGAGCCGTCTCCATCTCTGTCAGGCAAAGGTCAATTGGAAAAAAAAGGTAAGAATACAATCTACAATGGGGTCTGCCCTAGTCTTTCGATTTATAAAATAGCCCCATATCATGACCCTCAAATTAAGTTTAGAAATTTGTAGTTATGCCCCATAGGTATTGGACACTTCTGCATAACGTGTCCAATAATTAAAGAGTAACAAATTTTATCTTGACACCGTAGAGAGGTGTCCGACACGTGTCCAAAGGTGTCCAAGGGGTGTTTGGATGTAGGTAGGTGTTGGACATAATATTTCGACCCAGAAGAGGTGTCATTGCTTCCTAGTTTCTAATAAACTAAGAAATGCAAATGAATGTGAAGAAATGAGAAAAGAATTGAGCATCTTAAACTGTACGACTTTTTATCTTGTTATCAAGTCTTTATATTTTCCACGTTAACGAAAGAGCACAATGCTGCCCTTTTCTGATTTCTTAAAAGGCAACTGAACTTTTAGGTATCTGATTCAGTCAACAGAGTGAGTTTTGGGTTAAATGGTTTTAGTGTAAGTCGTATATTGAACAGAGCGATTGATTTTGGTCAGCAGCCATGATGGCCAAGTACAAATAAGCTGACTCCAATTGTATGGGTTCGCCTCGTGGCCCGTCTTCTGTTGATTTCTTTTCTTGACTTTGATCCTTCCTCTGATACGCTGGTAAGCTCGATTCGTGTTGCTTGATGTAAAGTGGTCTTGTACGAATGGAGATAATAGAAAAGCTATCATGCCTTATATAGGTGTCTAAAAAAGAAACCTTTTAGGTGTTTAATGAGACTTGAGCTAATTATTTGCTCCCTGGATTCATCTTATCATAGTTTGCAAAAGGAGCAGATTGCACAAAGGGATGTTTTGTTATATGATGTACATAAGTTTGAGATAAAAGGTTTGTTTGTCGACGGAGTTGAATACAGTTTTTTCAATGCCTGTAGTAAAAGTTGATCCGAAGAACGAGCAACTCATGTTTCGGAGACCTTTGCAATTGTTTCTGTTTTATCTTCTACGAAGATGATGTACGTAATTTTTGAGATAAAAGGTTTGTTTTTCGAAGGAGTCGACTACAGTTTTTTCAATGCTTGTAGTAAAAGTTGGTCCGAAGAACGAGCAACTCATGTTTCGGAGATCTTTGCAATCGTTTCTGTTTAATCTTCTACGCAACATGCATCAGCCTTTCACTTGTAGTTGGAAGCTGCAAACACAACTCTGTCAAAAATTCCATTTTGGTTGTCTGGATTTCGCTTACTCATGACACAATCGATAACACTAGAGATTATGTGCGATGCAATAATAGCATGATCTGCTTGACATTATTATTTAATTGGTATCGAAATTCTTATTTAGCCAACTCATCTGGTTCATTCAAGTAGTATTTTCTTCAATGCATGTGCTGAGGCGACGAAGAGGACTATTATTATGACTGCAACAAGTCTGGTCTTTCTTTCCCCCAGTTTGAGTATGACTTTGTATGCTGATGGGTTTGTATACCTGGCCTGCCCTTGAACTCAACTACTATGTTATGTGGGCGGAGGTTTTCACATATATTTACATATGTAAAGAAAGATTAATGATTTACATCAGAATCTTGAAGATAAGTCGATTCTAAATTGTTTTTCAGTCCGTGCAAACGCCTCGACACTGGCGGTTATCTCCTTGTGCTGGTTATGATTTGTCGGCTCCTGATGCTGGTGACAATTTCCAAACCTCAGCCATGACATCAATAAAGGTGATAAAGACCTCACTGTAGATGACTGCTTTATTGAATGACAAAATTGGGAGCTTAGTAGTATTCGCACCCCCATGCAAAATGGAAGGGTGCTGATTTGGGGCATCCCTTGCGTTTGATGGGAAATGGTACTGACAAGTACATCTGAGTTCCTTAACCAAAAGGTGAGTGCCCTATGAAGGGTTCACAAGGCCATTTGTTCTCATGCACAGGAGAATGAGCATGGTACTACTTAGAACAGGGTCTGGAAATGGCAAGGCCGCAAAGAGTCCTTGTCATCCGATTGCTCACTTCCCATCAAAGACTTCTAAGGTTGCACAGCAAACTTCGCAAGGACAGAGGTATGAGCAAGACGTTGTTCTTCGTGCAAGCCCCACAGTTCTCTCTTTTTCTCTTGGAATCTAGGTAGCATATGCGGTATATTTCAGTTGGATAGCCAAGTTGGCCATGGAATGGATGACAAATAAGAAGTTAGGATCAATATCTTGCTAGGCGAACACCCTCACGACTTAGGAGCCCGAGTTCTCTCTCCCTCGCTCTCTCTCCCTCTCTCTCTCCCTCGCTCTCTCTCTCTCTCTCTCTCTCTCTCCCTCCCTCTCTCCCTCGCTCTCTCTCTCTCTCCCTCCCTCTCTCTCTCAAATGGTATGCTTCTCTGTTGTATCTCTTGGTGTTGTGTGTATGCATTGTGGGTAGAGAATTTTATTTTGAAGCCTTTCTTTTGGTCAGAATTTAGTTGCACGCTGGAATTCTGTTAGATATTTTGCAATGTTATGATATCATTACTGAGCTTGGTCTGGTTTGGATTGTTCATTGACTGCAAGGGGTCCACTCATTTACCATTTTGTTGCATCACCACTCTGATAGTGGCTGGAGTGGAACCTAACTGTTGAGTGAAGATCCAGGAAGTTGTTCATTGATTTAAGTGACCCAAAAACATCAGTTAATATTTTCGATAGTTGTCAATAACTTGTTATATGCAGTATGTCATCATACAATAGGATATGATGCACGCACTTATTTAATATGACAGCTTATTAACCATATGGGTACAAATCTTTGGACATGGTATTCAATTTGGCTAACAGTTGCAAGCCAAACGAATACTTGCGTGACTTTTTTTCCCCTTGAAATTAATTTTGGTTACATCCTTTTTTGGGGTGAGCATCTATAATCATTACTTTAAGGCTCAGCGATATTTGTTTTCTCAAACATGACTGGGAGATATGCGAACATTTTGACAGGTAGCGTGTACCGCAATGCTTACTAAATATTGCAGCTAACACCACACTACCCAGTAAGAATCCTTGTTGGAGTAATGACGTGGCATATTTATATAGGGTATTGTTGGCAAACGATGATAAGACTCTCTCTCTTTCTAATCCATCTTTCATCTTCACTAACACATCCTCATCTCCCCTCCTCCACCATGCACCCCCCCTGGCACTGCCTCTCTCTCCCCCTCACCCCCCCCCCCCCCCCCCACCACACGACCAATTCTGGCAACGAATTTACCTCTGTCATCTATGCCGTTAGAATGCTCAAAGAATTCCAGCTTCAACTCCTTTCATGATAACTGGCACCATCACTATGACCAATACCACCACCACCACCACCAAACAAAGAATAACTGCAACCTAATGCTCATCACCACCACTATGCTGCAACTAACACGACCACAGCCACACCGACCGCAGAACACCAAACCTGCAATCGCCATCACCACTATACTCACCAACCACCGCCTCCACCAACCACTGGTTCGCTGTCGCCCCACCCCTCAAATTGCCATCCCCATTTAACAACAAACCCATTGTCGCCCCTGCTTAATACAAACGCACTAATTGCCATCCCCAACCACTTCTCGACCCTTGGCGAAAATCATCTTCTAACTCCTTGTCTCTCCAAATAGGTAATGGATTTTTCCCAAATTGTTCCTATTAATTACTTTCCAGTCACCGAAATCATTGATAAATTTGGGAGAATCAACCATGGATGGGCGATTCAACGACTTATAAACAGCCTAAGAAAGTAAAAAGTTATGTAAGAAAAACGTTTTAAACATAAAGAAAGTAAAAACAAAATGTAAATTACTCATTATCCGTGAATTACCAAATACCCTTAGTAAAAATGCCAATTTATCGCTCCTATAAGGATTTTTGCCGGAATATGGTAGTGTGGTGTTAGCTGCAATATGAAAACTGTGGTGCCCAATATCTAAAAAAGATATCGTGGTTTAGGCGCTACACGGGTAAATTTGGTGGCGCTGGACGTAATTAACCCGACTTGGTACATACTTGTAATGCTTTTCTTTCTTGTAAAGTAAGACTACATGATCAATTTTAATCCTAACCAAGCTTAGGATCACATGTAGGTTTTAATGTTCTTCTTTTCGTAGCATTCACATAGTTAATCGCCATGGATTTTGTTATTAATATGCTAACACTTCCATGTTGGAGTCTTTTCGATATTATATAAGTTTCCCGCGTAGTAGTGCTATATAATAGAAATGTTGTTTTTAGCATCTTTAGATATGGGCCAGTCCTATTGCCAAAGCAGTTTTGGCATTTGCGAAAACAATGTTTGTATGGGGTGGTTGTACCACCTGCTTGTGGAACTGTATACTGTTTTGGCAATAGCCCTATATGCGTTGGCATTAGGTCTAGCCTCTAGATACTACTTGCTCATCATATTTATGATACACAATACTTTGATACATGACATTCATCTTCTGTCATTGTTGTCAAATTGATTGTTTCCTTCTGTGATTTTTGATTGAGAACATTATGTGCCATGGTCTATTTCTCTTCGTTGAAATTTTGTTGACCCGTATTGCTTCAGCCTTGCAGCTGTAGGACTCCTTTTCTTTTCTCCAACGTTCGATCCCTCACAAGCCTTGTCCCTTTCTTTTTCTTGTAACCTTTGACTGTATTTCTCACTCTTTGGGCATGTACATGTTTGTATATGCCTGTGAGAGCCGACTTTCCCTCATCAAAATACATGTTCTTTGTTTGATTTAGTGTAACTGGAATTTTGATGGCATTCACAATCTGCTGCTGGCCTTGCAGAATTGAGCAAAAAGCAAGCTAGCATAACCTTTGATGGGTACTGAAGAGCCAAAAGGCTTTAAAGAGATCGACTGGAAAAACATTGGTGAGACAGTACAAAATGAGCCCAGTGTTGAACCTGTTGTGAAGAAACGGCTTCCAAAAAAAGTCAGGCAGATTCCTGATTATTATTTTCTTCCTCGAAGATCCATACCCTCCGCCATTGCATTTTATGGCGCGTGGATTGTAGCTGGAGTTGGGGCTGGGATGCTGGCAGAGATCTGGATAAATAAGAAGGTTAAAGGTATGCCCTTCATTGCACTTAGTGGCCCATTTTCAGTATATCTCACCTTGAACTTTAATAGCTTGTTTGCGAGTTTTTTTTAGAAGAGAAAAGGGAGGAAAAGAAAGGAAAGTGGTTCCTTTCTTTCCTTTTCTCTAGTTTGTGAGTTTTTTTTAGGAGAGAAAAGAAGAGAAAGGAGAGTAAAGTTTGGACCTCTTTTGTCTCTAAACTTTTCCTCCCAGAATTGGAAAGAAACGGAGAGAAAGGGAACTCTCTTAAGTAATATTTTAAAAATGTCCATATTACCCTTGAAATAATTAAGAGTAAATTTTTAAGGACTTTTAGATTTTAGGGTTCCTTTCAAGAACTTCCCATTTTACTTACAAACAAATAATTATTTTTGATATTAGAATTGACTCATGATTGATTATTTTGCTGTTACTGTAACATTAATCAGATTTAGATGTTGGAATGTTTGTAGTTAATTCATGACTAATTCTTGTTTTTTTTTTATTGTGACATTAACCAGTGATGTAAGGTTTATTACAGTCGTATGGTATGAACTTTGTATGATATCATTGATGATTAATTTATTTTTTCGTTAAAATTATGTTCTTTTTTAGTATCATACATCATGGTCTTGGTTAGAATTATGACGATATAGTTTAAGGGTAAATATGTAACCGGATGTCTTTTATGTTGAACTCCAAACAAGGGAAAAGAATGATACTTTCTTTTCTCTCTTAAACGTACAAACAAGAGGAAGGAAATTTGTCATCCCTTCTCTTCTTTTCTTTTTTATCTCTCCTCTCAAAACTCACAAAGAGACTGTAACCGGGCCATGAAGCAGTCGAGCTGGGATATGGACAGTTTAGTATGACAAAAACAAGCCAGTCTGTCACTTGCCTTTTGTGTTTATGTTTATGGTACTGTATTTAACAATGGAAAGAATAACCGGTGCTTATTTTATCAAAAAAAGAAACAAAAAAGGTGAGTTTTCTTGACCAGAATGTCATTATAGTATGTTCCAAGATCATAGACGAATGGCGGCTTGCCCTCATTTTTTATTTTTATCTTCATTGCAGAGTAGACAGCTAACATTGGTTTACTATTGTTGCAGAGGATGGAGGTATCATCTGGGAATTCGACAAATAAATCATTTGGTATGGAACGTAAACCTCCCTAGGACACTGTTTCACCAATTCATTATTAGGACACTGGTGAAGACCTTGAGATCGAGGAATTCCTCGTTTTAGATGCACTTGCCTGCACATTTGCCTAATAAATTCCTTTGATTATTATATTTTAAATGTGTTTCCACAAAAACTTGTTGAAGTCAACTATTACCTATTCAACTGATTGGACCAATAGCTAGGCAACTATTTTGAAAAATTCATTGATCCTAACTGCTTTAGCAAAACTATTTGTTTAATTATTATTTTGGACTGATTAGTATTAAGCAGAAAATAGTCGCTCTAAAGTATGATGAAATGACAATTGTACTCCACGCTTTCACACTTGAACTTGACTTTTTTCGAATTTGCACTAAAAAATGTATAAGACGTATTTCTTTCTTTATTTCTTTATTTTTTTTTTTGTGTAACTTACTGTGTCAAGCCAAGACATCATTGACATTGTAAAATTTTCATTTTTTTTGATCTACTGAAATAGGTGAACCACTTCCTGGACCACATTTTCTAGTGTGGAAATGTCGAGGAGTTAGATATTTGAGAGAGAATAATTAATTGATCAGCTAATTTAAGATTCTCTCTTAAAGCTGTTTTGTTTATTGTCTACTTTCCTTGTACAATTCGTATATCCTTGTTCAGATGATTTTATTATCGATACAATTCTTCCGTTTTTTAAAAATAAAAATTCTCTCTCTCTCTCTCTCTCTCTCTCTCTCTCTCTCTCTCTCTCTCTTTGTTTCCATTTTAAGTTCAATGGTCATCAAACTATGTCACCATTTCAAATTAATCATCATATGCTGACACTAACAATTGTAATAAAGACGAGTCTTATTACCAAAGCACTTTGTCAAAGCACTGTTAATTTTGTTAGAAGCCATATTTGTTTCGGGGTGATTGTAGAATTTACTTTTATATTGTATAGGTCTTGCCAAAATCATAAACTTTTGGGCATTAGAGCTGGCCTTTATAAACATGACGAATAGGGCTGATATATGCGTCATGTGCTAGTATTAAAGCTCTTGTACGAATAACTTGACTTTGCCAAGTATTAGTATCGCTCTAATGTCACAATTAATATATCTCCTTGTAGTGATCAGGAATGAGTACAAGGCGCCTTCGATCCAAACCAAGCAGAAGTAATGGCAGCCAAGCAAGCAGATATTTTTGCTCTGGAAGTTGGATTTTGGAAATTCAATTAGAAGGGGACTCGACAAATTCAAATAGCGACTCACCGCTAGAGAACATTGAAAACACGACTCCTTGTGAGGCTTTGTTATGAAGAATAAAAATAGGGTTGCCCATGAGTTACCTCGCCTGTGTTGTTAAGTCGATATCAAATTAACTATGAATTATGATGTCAAGGAAGTGACTTTGCTGTATACGTGCATGCCACAAGGAATGAAGTTTGAGTTCGAAGCCATGTGTTATCATGTGGATAGAGTAAGGACGGAGCAAGACTAAAGACCAGGACTTTTCGGACAGAGCCTGAGCAGTGACAATGTTGTGAGGGTGTATAGTGAGTATGGACCGACAGTAAGTAGTACAATGCTTAAGTCTAGAGACAGCGTCAAAGTTCAAAGTCCAGGGTCTTTATCTTTTTAGAATCCTCTAGTTTTGAAGTATTAGAGTAAGAATGTGAAGAGTCAAATGAGTTATGTTTTTCTGAAATGACTTCTTAAGTCCACTATTTGCAGTAGTTGGAAAAGTCATGTCATGAAGCGGCATGTGGCGTTCTCATGGAGTGATACCTTACCGGGGGTCACAAATGTGGACTATCGGATTTCATATTCATTCGACTTGCCCTATACAACTTCGCTCTGTTTGTCTAAGAAGATTGACTCATAAACGCCGGTGTGGCCAGAGAATACCTTTGATCTAGCCACCAGTCCAAAACTGGCCTTAATGAAATCCCATAATGGGTGTTGAGAGACACAGAACCTGACAGCGACGGCGATGGAGAAGGCCCAACGCCAAACTGTCAAGCGGATTAGACACAATGCCCTCCAGAGACTCTCCCGTCTCGGAGTGGCCCGGGGGTCTAATGAAGAGCCCCCAGTTTTAGAGCACGTTGACTAGTCATGTAGACACCCTAACATAAATAGTGTCTCAAAGGAGTCGTCTCTCCCACTTTGACTCCTTGTGTTATAGCATTTAGAGTGTGCCAATGTAGTAATTTGGAAGAATCTCCTAGCCAACGGGCCGAGATAGTGTCCCCACAGAGTTACTTATCCGACTCACTGAGGTAGTGTCCTGGAGGAGTCGAAGTTGCCTACTTGCGCAAAGAGTAGTCCTCATGTTAGAGCACACGAAACTCCCTAGCGGAGATTGTATTACAGAGGAGTCGCCTAACCTGCGGTGAATCTTCCTGTCATAGCACTCGAAGCGCGTCAAGATAATGTCCTGGATGAGTAGCCTACCCGATGGGTCGAGATAGTCTTCAAAAGGAGTCTTATAGTTGATGCGTCGAGGTAATGTCATTGAGAAGTCACCTATTTGGGAGAAGAGGAGTGAGTACTCATGTCGAAGCAATCGGAGCTCCTTATGAAGATATTGTCCCAAAGGAGTTGTCTATTTAGCGTGAGTCCTTGTTTTAGAGCATTTGGAGCGCACCAAGATAGTATCCCGGAAGAGTCTCCACCTGACAGTAGAGGAGTCATCATGCGTGAACACTCAGAACTCCCTAAGGCTGTGGTTATGAAAGAGTCGTCTACCCTGAAAAATGTTGCACATTATGAATAACAGGTAGAAGCATGTTCCACAACTAAAGGAAGATGCGTATGGTGTGGTGAAGAGATGAACCAATGCCAAGAGTGTGGATGTATGACGAGGTGGCGGGGGCATAGTTATATAAGTGTCGCATTGTGATGTATGTGGTGCTGGAGTATACTTAATAAAGATGACATAAGAGTGCGGTCATTGAGTGTTGTGCGGAATGCATGAAACGGTGATGGCGTATAGGGCGGCCGAGGGAAGCAATACTTGGGGCATGTATAGAAGGAGGCGACGTTGGGGTGCGGACAGGCATCATGGCGCTCAGGTGTGGCAACATGAGTTAAAACATCCATTATTTGTTTGTTACATCTCTAATACTACAACACAGCTCCCGTGGGCTAATGCGTATAAGCTTGGGCTTTCTTAACGTGGCTCATTTGACGACTCAGTACATGGATGTCACGAGTCTATTCGCATTAAATATGGAATCTTTTCTACGTAAGCTGCAGGTTGTGCAAAGTTTGTTTGTGCATACAGGCAGTGTGATTTAGGGATCTTTTGTTTGCTCAGCAATGTTCAGTACTGAAGGCATGTAAAGCAAAGACGATGCTCGGACGTGACGAGACATAGGTCATGGAGTAAGGAGCTCCAAAGAAGAAGAGAGATTAGGAGGGTAAGCAAGGAGCTACCCAAGGAAAGTATGGACAAAGGAGACAAGGAGAGAGAGCACCAAGGAGGGGCTCTGACCGCGCTCCTCTTCAAAGAAGGAGCTCTAGCTGGCCTCCATCGCAGGCGTCGAGCCATTGGCTCTCTTGTTGAGGAGGAGGTGCGCCGCTGCCAAGACTTCAAGTATCTTTAGAGTGAAAAGGCAGGCATGTGACTCGGAGCGTGTGCTCCAAATTGACCGGATTGATAACGTTGAACTTTGACCATTAAACATTTCTGTCGCCTGAAAACGAGATTTAAGAGAGGTCAAAGGTTCATAGTTAGGATGATCTAACAACAAAATAAAATACCAATTTCTTATAAGAGAACAGAACAAAATGTAAGCCTATCAAGGAATCAACTCAGCCTCTGGCTCTCCTTAAGCCTATCAAGCAATCAACTCACCCTCCCGCTCTCCTTCTTGGATGAGCTCCACACGCCAAGGAAACTTGACACCATTTGCAATTATCTGGGAAACCTTGCTGGCATTAATAGCACCGACTGTCCAAGTCCAACCAAGCTTATATATACCGGCAATATATGTATAAATATATACTTACAAGATGGAAGACTACGGGAACCCAGCCAGCTGACTGAAGAGTAACAGCAGCAGCGAGGGTTACGCGTTTGACTATATGCCAACCCAGTCTCTTAATTTGTGCGTTATTGTTAGTGCTAATACAGATAAAACCTGCAATCCAAATCTCAAACTTTAACATATTTCTGCTGTTAATTGACTATCGAAAGCTCGGACATGTAATTCAAAGATTTTGTTTTGCAAGCGACTTCTAATAGAATCCAAAATGTGGACAATGACTTCTCAGAAAGAAAGAGAGGAATTGCAATCTTTGACCAGTAGTTTCTTGGCCCTTTAGAGCAGGAAATTACACCCAACCGACAGAGCTACGGTCGCAAGTTGCTCGAATGATCCCTGACTTTTACTGCTTTGATCGTTTTCATTTTTATATTATTAGTACACCGTTAGCCTCATTATTCGTCCTTCTGTCTTCCTCTAAATTGAAAAAATTTAGCTGTTAATTCGGTTGAAAGAATCTCCCTCCTACCCCTATATAACAACAATCAATTCATCATTTATAAATGTTTTTAGTGACTTTTATTTAGTGACGTTAAAAAAAATGTTACTAATAATTGTCGGTGAAAGTGTTAGAAGAAAAGTCATTATAATATTTAGCGATACACGGGATTTGGGGAAGATTCTTACAACTCGGGTAGGAGACAAAGTTTGTCCTACACGTTATTGGGCTCTACGGTTTGAGCATTTTGGTCATTTGCACTATTTGTCATGCAACTTTATTTTTTATACGTTACAACGTAAGCCGCATTAGTCATTTTGCTCGTACAGAGAAAAAAAATGTCTTTCGTTGCATGTCCTCACCCCACTGGTTAAATATGTAAAATAAAACCTCTGCTATAGTTCTCTTGGATACAAACGAAGAGGAATAGATAATTTTACTACATTGATCACTTTGTTTATCAAAGAAAATTAAAATGCAAATCTCTCTCCTCCCCAACAACCTCCAACCCCAAGTGAATGAAAATACGTCTTTCTGATTTATTTTACATCATTTCGTATTTTACTCCGATTAACCTCTAAAAGTTCTATGCACGTTGTATATGTTATTTCGATAAAGTTGCCACTGATGTTGTTGTCATCCTATTATCGATAATATGTCACAAATCTATCCCATAGATATGATACCAAAGTTTTTGCAAAAATCTTGGCTTCTCACCGGTGTTAGATTGCCTTAGAGTATGACATGCATCGGAGAATAAACAGAGTTATACTCTACATCCTTGCAGTACAATTACCCAAAAAAAAATAATAAACACAAAAAAAATAAAACGAAGTGGAGTAACATGTGAAAATTGTTCAAAAGAAGGAGATTTTTGAATTGATTTCTTTGTTTGCTATAGTAAGGGGTGGTGGTATATGAGTGATTTTGTGGGAATAATTACGCAACATTATTGACCAATTATACCTTGTTATTTGGAAGAAGATTTGTTGGCAGCTTTGAATCAAAAGTTTAGAAAGTAGGATTTAAGAAACTTACACCTTTTACTCGGTTACAGATTTGCAAAAAGAATATGCTTTTTTTGTACTTTCTGGTCAAGGAAACCAAAAATTAAGCATCCCCACATAACCAGTAAACTCAAGCTGTTTTTTCTTTTTTTAATTCATAACATGAAGGTCATGGCTTGCCTCAGTTTACTTCTGTTAATAAATTGGGACAGTGGACTCATTATTCGCCCACTAACAGATAATGTGTATTTGTTAGTCAGGATAATTACAGTTATTTAGAGGATATTTATCTCCTAAGTATTTGAGATAAATATAATATTTATCTCATAGGTGTTAGAGATAAATACATCTTTATCTCCTAAGTGTTTGAGGTAAAGTCTGTCTCTAAATATTATCTCTATATAAAGGCTAGAGATATCCCAAGAAATATGAAGTCACACATACAATAAGTTACAAGACAATCCCTCTCTCTATAGCACTCAATCACCAAACTCTAGGATTTTGTTGCCGTTTTCGTACCTGTGAAAAAAGAGGAGGCTAGTGACAATAAGGATCCATCGTCGGAATATTCGGAGACTTCATACGATATATTTTCGAACCCACTACGTATTACGTGATAGCGCATTAATTATTATTCAACAACTTCTTCTCCACAACAAGTAAAAGAAGAAGAACAAGAAGCTTCATTTGATGATGATTACATGATCATTGCCGCCCTTAAGCATCATAGCCAGTAAGAAACTCAAGCTGCTTTTTTTTTTTTCCGTTTACAACATAAAGATCGTGGCCGCAACCCCTCAAGAAAAATTGCATCGGTTTGCTTCTTCTCCACAACAAGTAAAAGAAGAAGAACGAGAAACTTCCTGATCATGATGATTACAAGATCAATGCCGATTCCTTTTGAGCTGTATATCAGGCCCCTTTTCATATTTTTTTCATGGCATCTTTGTTACAACTATGAAAATTGAATTCAACCCATCAGTGAACTATTAGGTCTGCCCATGGAATTGTCCTTGTAGCGTACCCTTAACCAAGATGCATTTTGTCAATTAAAAGTAACATGCATGCGGTTTGTCTCCCCAATGCCTCTTGGAAAATTTGTGAGGGAGCACGGACTAACATGTAGCTAGCATGGACTTGAGAGGCAGAGTTGAGTCAAAGCTAGCATATTCCCCACACGTGAGCAGCACCGCCACCAATTGCGCAACAGTGTGTTTTTTAAGTGAATCACATCGGAAAACACAGCTGAAAAGTCGTCCCCTGAGTTTCTTGTATAAACCATGTACGCTACACGATCTTCGGTCACCTAACTGGTCTTAGAGGCTGGAGCTTCCCTTCAGTTTCGACTCAACAAGCAGTTCTTTCTGGATCTAACATTATGCTTTAATATTGTGGAACTTATGGCTCTGACAGTCGATTGATATCATGAAAAAACTTATACTTTTGTCGTTAAATATATCTAAAGCGACGAAATGATGGACTGCGAGTGCTGATTAGTAGAGCGTGTGGTTGCTAGTTTTCATGAATATATAAAGAAAAAAAGTATCTCTGTGGGATGATTTCATCAGAAACCCTAATGTGTTATGACCTAAACTTGAACGAAATTCTTTGAAGTATCTACATCCTTAAGAAACCCTGATGTCTGATGAGGGATGACCCAAACATCATACGGATTTAGTCATTCACTAGTTAACACAAACATAAGTAGTACTGCCAAGAACAAGAAAACTGATACAAGGAGAACTTGAATACTACCTTGCACGCCATAGGGAAAAAAACTGGGATATATTTCTATCTGTGATACTAATCATCATAAATCAAACAAACAATGTCTAGCAAACTGAGACCAAGACACTAATCTACGTCAATCGGTTGAATGATACAGTATATCTTTGATTTCATAAATCGAAAGGGGCTATATATCCATGTTGCAACTAGTCAAAGTATGATATACTGCTGTTTGGGATGGTGCTATATTCTACCGCGGTAGATGGCAGTGTGTACAAAGGAGCAGAACAAGAGGAAGTGGATGAAGATGACAAAGAGGAAATAACAATAGAAGGTGGCGGCGGAGGTGGGGTAGGAGGCGGAGGAGGAGGAGCAGGAGTTGCTATTGGTAGTGCGGTAATTATGGAAACAGCCCCAGAAGATACCAAAGAGGCATGAGTAGAAGCCGTGATTTCACTGGCTGCAGCTTCCCCGTATTTGTACTTGAGTACCTCAGCCCTTACTGCATTAAGTTCAGCTTGTAAAGATTGAATCTGTTGTTGCAAAGCTGAAATTGCACCCATGCATCCGTATATAGGGTCTCTTAGCCTCACATTTGCTTCATATACCAAACTGTTGGCTGTATCAGCTCTCTGACTTTCTGGCACCTCCTAAATCAACAATAACATACCAAAAGGAGAAAAATATATACGTCGATCAAAAACCTAAACATTAAAAATATATGCTTGTGAATAACACAAGCATATATTAAAACTAAGAAAGAAAGCATGACTTCATTAACTCAACTTCTTCTGTGACTGAAAATGGTTAAGAGCGAGTACAACTATGAAATTACAGGAAACTGAAAATTTTACATCAAAGTCTGGCGTGGTTTTGACACTTAGCTTAGGAATCAATATATATATATATATATATATATATATATATGTGTGTGTGTGTGTGTGTGTATATATCATCTGTTGCAAAATTTGTTGAATGTAAATTTAGACCAAGAACTAATGAACATACATACCAAGAGCAACTTGGACACGTTGCTGGCGCCAAAGACCTTGTGAACTGCGGCAAATTTCTGGGGTTCGTGAGGGGAAAAATATGGAGAGAAAGGGCATTCTTCAGCGCATCTTCTGCGCAAGAGTTTACATGCAGCACAAGGTGTGATGGTGTTCAGTGTTGACCCTTGAGGAGGAACCATATTCATATGTCTCCTTATTCCCATTTGAGCCGTGTAGGCTTCCATATCCCTCCTTGTCTTCTTTCCTATCTCATCAACTATCCCCCTGCATAAGATTACAAGCAAGAAAATGATAAACTCGAAAGGACTCTTTGTATTGAAAAATCCAATATTTCCAAAAAAAAGGTACAAAAAAAATTCGATGTACCTTTCTCTGGTAGGCCAAGAATCTCAAAGAGAATATTGAGATTGAGGGGAGAAAGTCCAAAGGGAGAAGGAAAGAAAAAAAGAGAGTGCTTTCTTGGGTCGTCTAAACTCTAAAGAAAGACAGCAGAGAGAAGGAGAAGGGGAGAAGTAGTTAGATCAAAATTTCATTCGTAAAAGAAATGTTGATCAGTATAGTCTTAATTGAACTATTTCACTTTTTAATGGCTTTTAATGTCGCTTTTAAATGCATTTTTTAGTACTTAAAAATGTATGAACTAGTTAAAAAATAAATTCTGCATATGAAGTCTCCACAGGCGCACAGAAGTAGAGAAAAATAGAGGAAGAATGCAGCTCCTTGAAAGCTTGCCCACGTGTGATTGGTGGCAGGTGTTGACTTTTGACAGCAACCACCTGAGGTTGCTTCCACGTTGAATACTTTTATATACTAGATAGATACGTAGCATTAGCTAGTTTAATTAGAACTCTTAATATTCAAGATTTACGACTTTTGTTATATGGGTTTTGACATTCTGAACTAGTATTAAATGGTGGTTAATTAGATGCAGAATACACCAAAAGTATAACTAATGGGAGAACCTATATAGGGCTAGGGTTAATTAAGGTTAGGACCTAGGGTAACATGCATGGCCTTGTCTATATGTATCCATGTTTAGGTTTCAATATGAAACAAAGCAATCCGTTTTGCTACAGAGCACTAGAAGATGTACAGCATTTTGACTATTATTCGAGTTGTAGGAGTATATAATTACAACTCCCGTATAGCGACAACTGTTAATTGTTAAATAATTTTACTTATATTTATTTAATGACGTTAAAAAAAATTAAGAAGGAAAAACCATTGCAAGCAAATCTGTCAAATTGCCTTTGTCGCCGTCATGTTGTTCTTCTTCATCCTTGATCAACGGGAGTGCTGTTCCTTTGACTGCATAGATGCCTGTCTACTTCGTAGTTACTGGACAAGTCTTGCAATCCATCCTGCAATTAAAGATTCTAAGTTTCTTTCCGTCAATAAATAAGTAAGTGAATCACTAATCAGCTAGGCTGCGGCCATAGATTGCAAATATATGTTGGTACCAAGAGCATTAAAATTGTAACTATGTTGCCTTGAAGGGACAAAAATAGTTTATCATATGTGTGCAGACTTGCTTTGAATGCAAGGAAATGGAAGATCATTTGATTGATCCGTATTTTAAGGCTAATAAGTCGCACCCTGTTCTCTAATGAATCTCTTTTTCCCCACTCATGTAGAGGTCAACTTATTTTGTGACCCTTAACCTCTGCTCTTTGTAGAGGTCAGTTTATATTGAGCTGCAAAGGACATTTTTGGCCTTTAACTTAACCGCAGTGGGGTTTAGCACTTTTTCAACAACAAAAAAAAGTAAAATTTGGATAATCTACAAGTACACGTAGACGGTCAGATAGGTGGTAGAGAAATTGTTATTTTTTTATCGATAGATAGGAATCGGCTGTGTGTATGTGTGTGTGTGTGTGTGTGTATATATATATATATATATATATATATATATATATTTGTTCGGGTTAGAATGGTACAGAAAAATCAAACCAAACCGAATTTTTTTGATCGGTTTGGCAAAAACAAAACAAAGCCGGCTGTTTTTTTAAAAGGAAAATGGGTTACAAAAGGCCAGTTTGGTAAGTTCGGTTTGAACGGCATAAATGTTCACTTCTACCATCCTCTACCCAACTCCGGCCTACTCCCTTGCACCGTCTCCGCGCCACCTACGCTGTTTCATTTTCTCGGCGTCATCACCACAGCCACCGCCGCCCACTGCCATCGACTGCTACGTACTCTTAATCTGTTGTCAGCTGCTAAGCAGTTTTTGCTTTTCTTTCTTTCGGGTCTGACCGACCTTCGTTATGTTCCTGTTGTCTCCATAACCGTGCTTCTGGGCTTCTCGGGTGGCGAGAAAACATGGGCAAGGGATTTTGGTTGAGGCTGTAGAATAGGGGTGGTGGTCGGTCAATTTGTCTAGTCTTTAGTTTGTTGTTTCACTGAAGAAACAGGTGTTTGGTTGGCCTCTGATGGATGTTTATGTAATCTGCAAAGTCCTTTTCGAACGTCTCTGCTGTAATCACAGCACCACCACACTGATTCTGATGGGGGTTTTACTTGGTTCTATTTTTTGGTAGTGAAGAATTTGTTTTGGAGTTAATTTTTCTCAGCTTTGACAATTTCTTTTCATCCTTTTGCTTGATACTTTGGTTCTGACTCTCGGGTTTACAGCGGACAACATGTTACTGTGATCTTCGGAATGAGGCTGTGGCATCATCGTTATAGCCACTGTCAGAATTTGCAGTGGTTGCTGGGCGGGGCTCTCATGCCTCAAAAGAGAGTGGTCCATGGAGAAGATCACCCCAGATTAACCTCTAAGTTCTACGTTGGGCAGAAGAGCTAGGTTTTCTTTTGACTTTAGCAGGGAGGATAATATATAGGTTTTTGTTTTATCTTGTTTTATCGGACAATTTTGGCATATTCTTGTTTTGTAGAATTTTTGTAAGTTTGAGGTACATAAGATCGAAAGATTCGGCAATAAGAAAGAGCAAAGGAAAAAAGAAATAATCGTGCCTTCCCTTGCAAAGATAACCAAAGATCTCCGGTTGAAGCTCTTTGTCATTTGGCTAAACTGTCCAAGCTCGGTTTTACTTAATTAGGAAGACTTGTGTATCTTGGTTTTCTTGGAAAGTAGCATGGCTCCTCATTTAACTAAAGAGGACAGCATCTTCTTATCGATATCAATTCTCGTGATTAACTAATAAAACAATTGGGCCCTTCATAAAAATCATTAAGTTCAAATAAGTAGTGAAAGCCCTTCTACGTTCATCCAATCTTGTTGCAACCTGCAAACACAAAAAAGTGTTTAAGAGTCTCGGACCATACCAAGTACTAGTATTTGGAGTCTAAATCTTTAGCTTGGGTGTTGTTTGGTCGTACTTGATGTTTTTACAGAGAACAATGCGCTACCAAAGATGCATAAGGTTGTGATTAATGTTTATCACTAAAAGATCTTTAGTGACACTCTTTCGAATCTAAATTCCTCATTTCGTATAACATGAAGTATAGGATGCTCCCTTTGCCCCTATTGTAGCTCGTCGCGGTTCTTGACTAGGCATCTGAGTATCATTGAACAATTGGACAAAGTAGGTTATTGGTTCTATGTTCTTTAAAGTTATTAAGGGTGGACTAACCCAAACTAGCTCTTCCCAGCACACCAAGGGTGGAAAGACAAGCAAAGAGGGTGAAGCACATGATGAATTCAGAATGAGCTTCCATAAAGCTTGCCTCTCGTAGAACTACTGGTTTTCAAATCATATGCCTTTAGCCAACCAAATGAGGGGGGCAAATAAACTGAGGGTGCTACATCTGAGAATTGGGACTTTGACAGTATTAAAAGACCCACAAAACCTCTGTTTGGTCTACTCTTGCCTGTATTTGGTTATCTTTCAAGCCATTTCTCTTGTTTACATGGCTCACATCCTTTTCTACGCAATACACCTACCTACACTTATGACCACTCTGCCTTGGCTTAGAAATAATATCCCCACCATACCCATAGGTGAAGTCTAAGCAAATACAAAGTGATTAGTATCCCCCGGAGTGGATTCAAAAATACCTAATAGCAGTTGTTGATTAGCTGTGGCCTGACTGGCTCAAATTGGGAATCAAGCTACTCCATCACTCCGCTTTACCATGAAGCCCCGTCGATGTCCTAGAAATATCACATACGGGGTACAGAATGGTGACTCGAAGTCTACACGGTCTTTTCTTAATACAATTGCAGAATAATCACCAGACATAATTTTACTGAGAGAGATGAAAAACTGAGGTGAGAATCTGTTTGGCTGTTTGCCATCATCTTTAAATATAGTAAATCAAAAGATCCCACAAAGAGGTGCAAGACCTATATATAGTGCACCAACAGGTGGCATGAATAGGTACAAACACTATACAGTTATCACAGTTAAGGTGGCTCTATAAGTGTCATTTAACGGTGACAACACTGAACCATCAAATTGTACCAAAAAAACACTGAACCATCAAGATGTTTCATTTCAATTTAAAGAGAATTGAAATTTTCTGTTGGGATTGCCTTTTCACTCCATACTAGTCTAAATTTGTGGCAGAAACAAAGGCTAGGCTCTTAGCAAGGACGAGTAAATGAAAAGTGTGCCTTAAATCACCTTGTCTCACTGCCCGAGCACATGTTGAGAATATGTGAATACATGGTCACATACACTTTATATTTATAAGTGATATATCACATGATCACTTATATACCCATAATGTTTTCATTCTCAAGTAACGTGGGAATGCACATTTTAACCCTTTTCGTTCCCTATTTATTTCAAACTTTGAGATTTTTTTTTTGTTAGACCATCTGGTATCCAGACACCACATTGGGAGCCGACTAATCCAGGTTCGAGCCGGGCAAGACCACATGGGCGGCAAAACTCTCCCTATCAAGTTTTAATGCAACTACATTCTTAGGGCTCGAACCCGAGACATCTGGTTAAGTTAGGACAACTCCTTACCAGTTGACCTACGCTCTTGGTGGTAAACTTTGAGATATTTTATCTCCTTAATTACCTAGTGAAATTGAGTGATTCTTTTGGACATTACACCTTGAAGTGTAGACTTAGGAATCCAAAGGTCCAATATTGACGAAATTTTCAACGATCAAAGTTACTATTGGACGCTTTCGACTTCCACCGGCAAAACATCGACGCGGTTCCACCAAAAATAAATATCTTACACTTAAGGCAAAATTAAAGTAGTAACAGTACCAAGTGAATACATATCTAACTTAACCCTAATTCCACCTAGTTCAATTGAAATCTCGAGCGATGTCAGCACTTATTGTTTTACGAGCTATAACTGCTTTCTGTCTCAGTCTTGACGCAATGGCAAGGTTGCTCCATTATAACTCGAAAGTCACAGGTTTGAATCATGAAAATAGCCTCTTCCATGGCAAAGCTAAGATAAAGGCCCATGAAAATGGCCCCTTTATGAGCCTGCAAAGGTTTGCAAAGCACCTTTTCTGATCTTTCTTTTGTAAAAGGCACTTGATCTGGAGTGTTTTATAACAGAACCTGACCAACCTGAACTGGGTCCATGTGACTCACATAATGCGCTTGCTAAACTGGGTGATAGTCAATGCAAAGTGAGACTAGCAGTTTAAGGAGGATATACTATATTCTGAAGCAACTGCAGAAACATCATGTTGAGGACATTAAAGCCATCAGAAGCATCTCTGAAGACGAAGACGGAAATAGAAAAAGATACGCCACCTTTAAGCATTCCTGCAGAATTCATGTACTGGGCTAGACCTGTACCTTGTACTCATAAAAGTTTCATTCATCATCGCAGAAAGAAGAAGTGGCTGTATGCAAAATAACGTAGGGTGTATGGGGCTGTACGCGCAAATGAAATAAAATGGGCGAATTATCCTGGTACGCCCAGATCTGATTCGAACAAGTTAACACTTCAGAAATCTTCACTAGACCGCTTCAGCATTTTTCTTTTCTTTAATTTTCATTTTTTTCTTCCCTAAAAACAAAGAACAGCGTCGTCTTTGCGACTAAGGTAAGTTACAATCTAGTATGTGGATATACACATACTCAGGCACCAAAGACCGTGGGATTGTGTTCAAGCATGTTACTGAACACCCACTGCAAGAATAATGAAGGGAAGAGGAAGAAGATAAACGAGTTCTATTGCCAGCCACTTGCTTTTCGTACTTCATACATAGAACAGCTACAGATGATAAGTTCTTTTGTTGGGAAACGTACTGCTTTGTACAAGATTGATAACAGTTACCATCATAGTTCATTCCATTTCATAGCTACGCAAACTTAGCAAGCAAAGAGAAGCCTGACAAGAATCAAGAGCCTTCTGAAGTGTAACGAATGCAATGATTCAAACTAGTTTTGATAGTAGATGTCGGTATGATACTTATCCAACCAGTACCTTGAATAAACTTGAAGAGTACCTGTGCGAACTAGCACCCCTGAGGCCACAACACGAAGTAGAAGCAGGTGATTCATCGTCATCTTCCTCCCCATCTACCCTTGAATCGAACGAAAATCTTGGGCTTGGAAAGTGTTCACGTAGATTTCGAGTGGATGGAGATGGCACTGAATGTGATGATGGCCGTCGTGGTGACCATGACGATGACGACGAAGATGACGGTGATGATGCAGGCGACCTCGGGGAGTTGGTTTTCCTGGGACCAAGCTTAGGAAGAACATTGCGAAAAAGGCTGGACTTAGAGTGCTTTTTAATGGGCGTTTTTGCAGGAGTTGAATGGGAGGAGGGTGGTGGTGTGAGAGGAGGAAGTGGGGTGTCACGGGACCTGAATTTAGGTGTCCCTGGTTGAGATTCCCACATGAATGGAACAGCAACAGATGAACCTCCATAGTAGACTTCTAAAGAGGAATTAGTCATCGATGTCTCCCGGGACAAACGCTTCGAAGTGAACTTCTCGTCCTGCTCGATGTTGTTGGTCTTTATGCGAAGATCTGAGCTGCCGTTAAGCATTATATGCTACCCAGCAATATCTCAAAACAGAAAAAGAAGGAAATGATTGTGGACGGTTTTAGCCTTCTAGAGGTACTAGCACTGTAGGGTTCTTGGTATTCTGAACGGTTTGGTGAACTATCTTACTCATGAAGTCCTAAACTCCTACCCTATGTGTATGAGTTGGGTTGCCTTTATACAGTTAGGTTCCCAATAAAATGTTTTATCTAATTATTTTAGTAGTTGATACTAATCCCTCCTCCAGGCAAGTAGGCAACAGTTGAATAGGTGAATTAGAGGTTCAAACACCTAACTTAGAACCAAATGGCACGTTTGGCAAACCTCTAAACCAGGCAACCTATAACTACCACCGACTAGCTTTTAGTTGACTTGTATTTTGGTAATCACTTTTTTCTAGACCAGTTGAGGTCTCCATATGAACCATAGTTATTAGAGGAATCCGGGATTTGTTTTCCAAGGATTCCGGCAATGAATGAGGCTTTGACCTGGATGAAATGAAACCCAGATGCAAACAGGCCCAAGCTAATTCTTCCAAGTCATGTGAGGATAACTGAAAATATATTTAAAATTACCATTCTGAACGAAGTCAGATTGCTATAATGATTTGTAAAGGCAAAAGGGGTAGAAGTATATGAATTTCTGATAAACGTGCTAGCCACATTCACTTAGACAAAGAAAAGCCCATAGTGCTTATATTTTCACGCGGACGCAGGAATGTGAATACACAGTGCTGGTGGTAGCACATGTGAGCCTCGCACACTTAATTTGACATTTAAATTCTCAACATGGAGTTTCACGTGTCTTTCAGCTGAATTAGAATCTGAGAGTTAATAAGCGCCCTTTAAAAGCTCTCCACATTGGTTTGTATTAGGATGTGAAGAAGAATAGTTAACACCCCCCCCCCCCCCACCCAACCCCAAAAAAAACCCAAACACTGATCCCCCTACCTTTTACAAAGACAACCTGATCAACATAAGGGATCAAACTTCTGAAATTACATTTTCTAGTACACCCTACACCCATTATTACCGCTGAAACACTGTAGGTGGGTGAGGCAGGGCGCTAGAGATGCGCGGGATCTAAGCGAGCCATGGATATACACTAATTCTAATTAATATGCACGCGCTACTATTAGCGTTGCAAACCAGTAAAACAGAGATACTGCTTTCCCTTGTAGCACCAGAGATCCACAACAAGAAAGAAAACTCTCCCCACATCAAGTTGATGGATGCTAATTTACAAATTACCTTCACGTAATGTGGATGCCTAGGGGTTTAGTAATCTGCATGTATGAAATGCCTTACAGCTGCGAAAGACACTCGTGGAGCAACTTCTTTTCAACTAGAACTCAACCACTTCAGTGAGTCATCTGCCAAATCATACGCATAAAAACTATTCAACAATCAAAAAGAGGTACGTATATGCACCACGCAAGAATAAGAAGAGAGTATTGTTAAGAACCATTCAAGAATAAAAAGAAAGTATTGTTAAGAAACAGTTGCTAGAAATGATTGAGTGCTAATACCGACACACTCAGATGGAGAAATATAGTCGATCCTACTGAACATTGCTTTGTGCACTACCAGTTTTTCTAAAAGCACAATCTAGAATGTTATAAAGTCGCTAAATTTCTATCCAAAGATGTGTAACACTCGGATGTCAACCGACTCCATAACCCTTGTTTACTAGCATGTTGAAGCAAGTCAAATGACAAAGAAGGAAAAAAAAAACGTGATTAACAGATCTACCTCAGCAAACAAGTCAATGACAGAGAAGGAAAAAACGTGATTAACGATCTACTCAGCATAATTTTACAGTGCAATGCAGATGCTTAAGTCCTAACTAAGTGAAGCTATTAAAATGATCTTCAGGGTCAACTATAGCTTATGGCAGTCAATGACATCACATCCAGATCTGCAGACCTCGTCATGTGCATCTTTTATGGGTCGCATGTCAAATCCGAACATCTCTTTGTTTGGCATGATGACTTTTGGAGTTCTAAATTGTATCAAGCTCATATAAAATGTGTATATGGCAGTTCAAACACATACATATTATTAGGACTTGGTTCACTTCTTACAATTTTCTGTAGCCAAATGCAGCCTATATTAGGGCCAAGACAAAAATATTGCTTTGAACAATCTTTATTCTAACATTTAACCAGTCCTCCTCAAGATCGTAACTGCCATCTGCTAGGTAAAATCCCAAACAAATGAATCGATGATAATGATGAAAAGATTTTATATGCACATCATATGAGAAAGCAAGGAACTGTTACATAGTCCCTGTCATAAGTTCATTGTGTCTGCCTTAATGTACTCTTGAATTTGTAGTCAAGCCGAAAAGCATGGAAGCCTAGCTCATACAAAGCAGAGATCTACCAACATCTAATAACTGGAAGGGTTTAAAATCAATGCGCTGCTAAATATGCTACTGCCGGATCCGGCAGTAGCATATTTGTGTCGGTGGCTTCTAGTATTCCGGAATACTAGAAGCCACTGACACAAATTCAGAGGTGACAGTTTTTTTGTGCCCTATTTCCTATCTATGAGGGAATCATCTATCTGTGCCCTATTTCGGAGATTTTAAGATTTATTTTGTTTCCAAGGGAAAAATTTCCTGCTATTCATATTCTTCTCGTTGCTGTAACAGTAAGCCCTTTCGCACTACTTCTCCATGTTATTCTAGACCTACCCCTTCCTCTTCTTGTCCCTACCTTGTTTACACTACCTTTTCCAAAGTCCCACCTAAAGGCCAACGGTGAATGTCCAAACCATCTTATTCTCTCACTATCTCATCTTACCTAAGAAGCACGGATGCGGGTACAGATGCAGATACGATACGGGTACGGATACTCGGATACAGGATTTTTAAAAATTTTAAGATACGGGTGCGACGGGAATACGACAGATTTTATAAATATATTTTTAACTATTTACACTTATATATGTAAAAAGGCATAAATATTCCAACTAAAATAGTGAGAGTTTATTAAGTTTAATGGGTTGCTTCTTAAATTTGAAAGTTTTCAACTAAATTAGTGATAATTTCTTAAGTTTGGACTGTTTTATAAATATTGAAATTATATAAGTGAACACAATGAAGTTGCATGTGTAATGTTATTATTTCTTTGAAATATTGGGGCTGATTTAAAACATAAGTTGATAAGTGGGTACAAAAATGAAATGGCAAAAGTCTTTTATATCTGTTGACTTCAGCCACACCAGCATCGATAACATCGATGCACATTTTCTCCTTTCTCCAACCACAGAGCTGCACGGCGCCGCAGCACCACACGCCGCAGCGCCGCACTTGGTTCGCCGATCAGCTCTTCTCCTTCTCCTCCTCCTCTGTCTTCTTCGTCTTCTTCTCTCCGATCTCCTCTCTCCTTGCCGATGGTCGTTTGAGTCGCCGGTGGTCACAAATCTGTACATCGGTCACAGATCGCCGATGGTTAGAGGCCGCAGCGCCGCACTTGGTTCGCCGGTCAGATCTTCTCCTTCTCCTCCTCCTCCTCCTCCTCCTCCTCTGTCTTCTTCTCTACGGTCTCCTCTCTCCTCTGTGATTCCTCGCCGGTGGTCACAAATCTGCACATCGGTCACAGATCGCCGGTGGTTAGAGGCCGGATACGCACCCAAGCCGCACCCGATATTTAAGAAATTAAAAAAATAATTCAATAAAATCGGACACGCACTTGACACGCACCGATGCCGCACCCGACGCGTATCCGGTGCTGGTGCTTCACCCCAAGTGCCGCACCGGTGCTTCATAGCATCTTACTATAGCCCTTCTCTTGATCTCAAGTTACGCTTCAATATGCTGCATAATGTTACACCTGTAGGAAATAAACTTTCTTCTTTTATCTTCAACATTCATTAAAACTAGTACGTGAAACGGAAAGCACAAAGCTTTAAATGTTCTGATCCTGGAGACAATTTATTTATGGTCAAAGACGATTTACAGGTTGAGAAGACAATTAGTAATTTTCTTTTAAGTAAAACAATTGTTATTTATCTGCTAAAATGCAGTAGCATTTTTTAGGAGCTTTTCTGAATTGTGATCCACGTCCAACAAGAATTTCACACACCTGAGGTGCAATCGCGAAATCCTCATGTGGAGTTGAGATCCATTCCATTCAACCCACTCTTGATCACCATTCAAGTAGAGTAATGAAATAGTTAGTAGCACAAAGAATATTTGATGATAGTGCAGAATATGAGGATGAGTAAAATGTCATGTGTACATTTAAAACCAACAGAAGAGTAACTTCCTCTAAAACTTGACTAAGTAGTGCAGGGTTCGTATCTCGCCTCGCATATTGGTGCATGCCTGCTTCTAATCTAACTAAAAAATTGAAACACAGAATATGCGTATCTGACGGTATTTGACACGCTTGAGACTTTATTTATCTATATAAACCACTAAAATGGATCTGAGAAGGATGGCTTTAAAGATGGTACATACCATCATTCAGCAATAATCCAACAAGGACAAAGTACATACCTCAAATAGGTGAAATGGATAGCCACTGTCACAGATTTTAATCATAATGGCAATCTCATAACATGTGAACTATCAGCCACAAACTCATGATCTCAAATAAACTGTGTCCAGGCGTTTAACACACTCCTCTCTTTACAAATAGCTTCCGCTACAAACCCACATCTTTGCAGCGTTTTACTGATGCATATATGTTGCGCAAGCACACGCAATTCCCTCCAATCTTGAGGGTCCAAATGCTGGGTAACCTGTTCAATGACTCTTGACTATCCTTTTATACCTGACATGCTCGGAGCAGACTTCCCAGACGAGTGAATTGGATGCATGGGATGGCCCCGTAAGACCTAACGCTTTTTCAAGACATCTCGATCTTCCCAGAAGGTCAACCATGCAGCCATAATGCCCAATTTTAGGTCAATGTCATAAAAGCTATACAGGAAATACCTTCCACCTGAAGAAATCATGCCTGAATGGCTACAACCCGCCTACAAGCACTCAAGAAATCTACAAAAGGTGACCCATCTGGCTGTATCCTTTCCTCCTGCATGGACAACACATCTAAAGCGTTCTTGCTATTAGCATGCATCTCCGTACTCCACAGAATTCCAGCAGAAAAAAAAAGTTCTTCAGGTTAAGGTCCTTGGAAGACATTCAAAGCAGCTTCCATACTTCCACACTAGCCGTACACATCTATCAGGTCTCCTGCAAGACAATCAATTACCAGAAGTATCGATCCAAAACAAGCATGGACCCACCTACCTATAATATATCTAGAGCTCCGAAATGTGCAAACGTAGACAGCAAGCTGACTCTTGTTATCTCAGTCCGCTTCAACGTCTCAGCTTGCGTTTGCTGGAACACATCTACTGTTCTCCCAAGTTTTCCCATATTGAGCATTAGCAAGCAAACAATGTGTTCCAAGCGTAAGAAATTTTAGCCTTTCCTAGCTTCACAAACATGTCTTAAGCATTCATTAGCTGTCCCAACTTGCAGTATCCATATTCATTGCATTAGACGATACCACGTCTTTAATTGGAGTACAATCAAAGATCAAAAGGGCAAAGTCAAGGTCACCGAACTTGTAATTGGTATAAACTCCGCGCCTCCTTAGCACGCCCGTGCTTACTCAAAGTAGAAATCATCACATTATTCTCTCAGGCATTTCTTTAAACACCTGCTGTGCAGACACCACTCTCCAACCTTCGCGTAAGAATCAAAAGACCGTCTTAAAACAATATCACGACAAAAACCAATGTCAATTGTCTAACCTATTGAAGGGTTTCCCTTACTGGGTTCATTTTGTAACCGAAACCGCACATAAATGAATGACAGAAGAGAGATGTCTTTGATTGGGAATTATCCCATTATAGACACCCATAAACTTACCACACTGGTGCTTTAATTAGAAGTGTTTCGCAGTGTTCTTGACTGAAGCACTAAACTTATATTGTCAGTACTTTTAGTTTCGTTACTTGTAGTGGTTCGTGCTTCTGGGCGGTTCCTGCCGATCTTGAGAGAGAATTCTCTGACGAATCATTTGCACATGAAACCCTATACTGTATAATAGCAGATGTGAATCCTATTTTTAGGTTTTAATTTTGACTCAATTTATTTCATTATTTTTTAAATAACACATAATTTATCAATTGATAGACCGAAATCTAATTTTTTAGACGTCTATCACATTTTTTTTGAGGGGGTAAAATTGCCGTTTCAACTTTTTTTTCCCCCCAAAGTCATCTCACTTTATTTCAACCCCTCAACGGCCCCCCCCCCCCCCCCCCCGGGCGGGCGCCGAGCTTTTTGTGTGTATATTCACGCGAGCACCATCACTGTACCCAGCTCGTCGCTACCACCAACAGCGTAAACATCGACAACTGCACAGGCCACCAACGTACCCACGTCGCCGTCACCACCAACACCACCATAAACCATAGCGCAGCCACCAAGCACAAAACCCCACCATCCACCACAGCCAAATCCCACCACCGTCGTCAGTCAACCCCCGTGCCCATATACCACATCCATGCGTAGAACTCCACCCGCCATTGGCCACCATTGCAACCAAATCCCCAACATCACCATCGCTGTAGCCGATCAACCATTCCCACCACCGACCACAACCACCATACCCACATCAACCACCACCACTACTAAATTCCCCATTCAAACCCCTAAAATACCCATCTCGGGATCCAGATCGCCTTTGATCTATGGTGGTCCTGTATGAGCTTGTTAATCTAGATAGGTGGGGTTGAATTGTGGAGGTTTTGTTGTTGGGGTGATGATGGCAGTGGTGGTGGAGAGGTTCATGGTAGTCGATCGCCACATTAAATAACCAGCGGAAGGTCGATTGGCTTACAGTGGACATGGTGTTTTGGATGTAGATGCAGCGATGGAATGGTGGTGGGCTCGATCGTGGGTACCAATCAATCGGCCTCTATTTTTGTGATAGTGGTGGTGGCGGCGTTTGATTCTGAGAGAGAGAGCACGCGCTCTGATGTGGTAGTAGGCGTGAATGTTGTGGTTGCCAAGTGGACTAGGAACCTGATGTGGCTGCGTTTGGGTGAAAAAATAGTAGAAGTAATAATTTTAACCTACGAAAATTAACGGACGTTCAAAAAATTGGATTACAGGTTATCAATCGATGAATTACGCATAAATTTGAAACAATAAGATAATTGAGTCTAAACTAAAACGTTGAAGTGAGATGTGCACCTGCCCCGTAATGTAGGGTTTATGTAGAAATGATCCTTCTTGAGGGGAAGGAAACTTAACATGTATATATAGGCTTAGTTGGAAAATTTCTCCCATCTAGGGATGGTAATAAAATCCGTAACCGGCGGATCCCCGACCCGCTCCTATAGGAGCGGGTTTTTATGACTTTGACCAGACCACGGGGCGGGTATGATTTTTTTTAATAAATTTGCCACGGGTTAAGGGCGGGTATGGTATTTCATCCAACTCGCCCCGGTACCTGCCCCGCTATTTAACCCTATTCATCCTTTAATCACAGCCGTCCATCCCACACATATATAATATGTTCTTCCTCCTCCTCATTCCCCAACCCTAAATTCTAATCTTAATCTCACACATTCTGCAAACAACAAAGTGTTGTGCCAACCCTAATTCCCTAATTTCCATCTGTCGACGACAAAGGAGCCACGTTGCCGTGCAATCTCTGATCTTTCCCTACCGGCCGTCGCGCCTCCTTCTTCTCTCCCTCTCCTTCGCACCATCGTTCCCAACAGCGAGCTGTCATCGCGCCTCCTTTTTCGCACCAATTAAAAGTTCTCCATTCTTCTGGCATCTCACTTTTATCACAGGTTCTTTTCTGCGTCTTTATTCTCGCTTCTTTGATGCAATTTTAATTGCTGACATATGGTGCATGCTAGATGCTGTGACTTACCGTGCTTTATGACATCTTTACTGCTTGCATCTTCTGGGCGACTGGTTGGTTCAAGTATCAGCTCTATTCAACCGGTAAAGTATAACTTCTATTTACTGTCATCTGCTTAATTAAGTTTTGACTATATGCCTGGTGAAAATGGTGTAACACACTGACACCAACTCATGCTGTTCTAATATTGTAACGCCCCCGAAAATCCGGAGCTCCATCGCCCGATCTCCCGGGTCGTTAACATACCAGATCACATCAAACCTGTCAAACCTGTTCACTAACACATATTCCAAATCATCTAATTCAGCATCAACTCAGATTTCTCAGAATACTGGATCATAATTGCTTAGCTCAAACTATTACAACTTAGGTTCTTCGCAATTCAAATTTCTTAAGAACACCGCGCAGGGGTCTTACTATACAGTGGTGATGGGCTCATCGGAATCTCACTCAGACTCTAAACCCCATTCCCGAGCAATCTACTGATGATCAAAACCTGCAGAAAGGAATAAAACAAAGGGTGAGCTTTTGAGAGCTTAGTAAGGTCGCTCAAGGACCAACAAAAGAATTACAAGACGATTCCAAGAATTCAACTGACGGAGATTTTCAGAATAATCCAAACGGTCCCAACTCAATGATTTCCAAACTACATCAAAATTCATCATAATAAGATACCAAAATAGCCAAATACAATCACAACGGGTCCCAAAACAATCAACAAAAGATCCTTTTTAAAGTTGTCAATTCCAAGATACAATGATTGTTTTCTAAAAGATTTCAAAACGTGCACAGATCATCTGAGACAGTTCTTTTTAAAATACTCTGAAGGTTTCCCCAAAGAATTTCAACAGAAGCACAGATCATTTCAGATAATACTTTTCAGACATTTTCGTAATAGTCACGGCAATATACAGAGCAGAGAAAATCAAAAAACAACATTGATCCTGGGTGATTGCAATGCCATTCTGGCAAAGCACAGAAGTGTACCCGTGCATGATGTACCAGAATAATTACAAGTCCACTCAGGTACTAGCATGTATTCCATGCAGGATTCAGACCAGCCTTATAACGCCCGCCTCAGAACAGAACAGATAACCCAGGTCAACACAGAAAAAGTAACAATATCAGTGAGCTGTAACATAAGCTCAATCACTGAAATCAATTCGGATCCCAATAACAATAATCATACTGGCATAAGTCAGCATTCAGAATTTTCAGAAGAAACCAGAATTTTCAGAAGAAAATCACAGATAAACAATAATTATCGATTTTAAGCGCAACAATCTGGAAGAACGGATACAGACAATTATTAAATTACTCAGCATGCAATACATGCAAGCATCATAAGATTTTCAAATAATCGATTCAGGTTCAATATTGGGGTTTTTTTAGCAATAACATGCTGATAGCCATACAAAATTCAGAGTTCGGCATTAGTCATAAATAAATCAAATGAGTACTTACGAGTACGAGTTATCAAAATAAGGGTTCGGACGAAAGTCCTTTCCCAGGGTTTAGATAGAATCCCTTACCTGAATCCGTAGCTAAATTATCCTAACCGGAAGTCTTTAACTTTAACCTAAACGGAATAATCAAACCATTAGAATACAGCCTACAGAACAAAAGTATAACTTAATACGAACTCACACATGCTCCCAAAAATGAACCTCCCCTCATCGGGTATGTAAAATTATTGAAACACCCCTAGGGTGTAAAATTACCAAAATGCCCCTCTCAGACTTAAATTATCAAAATGGTCTTTCCATAAGTAAAATCACTGAAATAAACTTCTCATATATAAATTTATGCAAAAATATATTTCTTAGGTCAAATTACCAAAATACCCTTCGGGTGACAAATTACCAAAACACCCCCTTTACACTTTAATCATCAAAATGACTTTTCCAAAAGCAAAGTCACTAAAATAATCTTACTGTATGCAAATTTACTTCAAAATACCTCTTATAGGTAAAATTACCAAAAATACCCCTTCGGGGTGGTAAATTACCAAAACACCCCTGGGGGTTTTCGGCACCGAAAAAATCTCAAAAATATCTTAAACCGCTATTTTAAGCATCTTGATATCATTTCTGTACTAAAAACTCTTTTAGAAAATTTTTGCCAGAAAATCCTGAACTAGTGTCCGGACCGAGCGAAAAATACCTATCAGCCTCAGAATGGTACAAAATTTTAGAATATGAATCATATCAGTAAAATAATATTTTTCTAAAATTTTCAAATCAAAACAGCTTGGTTTGCTATGCTAAATAATCTGATAAAGTTCTTTAATCGGTGCTCCAATTTAGCACTCTTCGCGGACTCCGAAAATTCCCAAAATTTTCCAGAGCGTACGTCTTCTTAAAATATTGGGGGTTACATTTTTAGACTTTGTCTAATTTTGAACCTAACTATTTATAAAAATTCGAGGGAAAAATTGTCTAAAGTAATTTCTAGCATTGGCGACAATTACGTCTACTGTTCAAATCATCACACATACAAACACAACTTGGCCACACACACTCGTCTTCTTCCTCCTTCAGCCGTCACATGCACCTGGGCATATTCCTCCTTCAATCCCACTTAAATCTCTCATTCTTTCTCACTTTTAATCACTAAATCGCATAGAAATTTACATCTTAATGCCCTAAATCCATTCAATTTATACAATTATACACAATCAAACCCTCAAAATTCGAACCAACTTCTCACACCGAAGAACACCTCTGAAAACACACACCCACACACACGGATCACTGCGAAATTATGAGATTTTCATCACTTTCTCTTCCTCTTTCATTTTAAGTTCATGTCGTACACAATGTATTACGATTTAGTTTTAATTTCCATCCCTAATTACCATGTTTAACTGAGACCCACACATATATACATGTATATGCAAGATACATTCAAAATTCTCGATTCAATTCCCCCAATTTCAAATTTTAAAGATCAATATCATACCCAAAAAAATTTGAGATTCTTTCTTTCTCTCTTTCCCTTTCTCCTCTTCTTTCTTCCTTTCTTATTTTCTTCTCCTTCTTTTTTCCCTTTTTCCTCCTTGGCCGAAGCTGGTTTTCTTCTCTGTTTTCTCTTCTGTTTTGTCTTGGTTCTTCTTCCTTTCCCGAAAGGGAAATGTTTCCCTTTTTGGTTGTTTTTTTTTTTTTGACTTATCCATCCATTTGTTTATAATATAATGACATTAGTCATTACATGACCAAGCAGGAGGTGGCCTTGCCTTACACTCCATCTTTCGAAATTTGACACAAAATGCATACTTTCAAGAATTGCAAATTAACCCCTCAAGTTTGCAAAATTACAAAAATACCCCCAAAAATTACATTTTTGCCCCAAAATTCTTTTAAACTTCCACAAGCTTCTAATACCCGAGTATTGCTCAAAATTAGTGCCCGTTTATTTTTCGGGTCATGGATGACTATTTTAACCAACTCCCGAAGTTTGGGGGATATTACAAATATTTATCCTCTTATCTTTTCTTGGGGAAGGGAGGGCTCTGTATGTAAATGTTGTGATACAGGTCTATATAGTACTTGATTATGTTAGCTTATAGATTGAAATAAAAAATGAGGAGATTTGAATCTCTTGAACTTAGATCTCATTTTTGTATGGTGTTACATTTGGTTGATCTACTGAAACTGTAGTACATGTGCAGTTAGTTATTTATTGTCTTACAAGCATTAGAAACGTCTATAGATGTGCCTTGATACTAGATTTGCTTCAAACTTTACTTCTTTTCCTTTTCGAGTCCCACGATAACGGATTTTAATTTGTTTTCTTGTTCTTTATCCTATTCCTATTTTGATATAAATTTGCTACCTAAAAGCAAAGAAGAAATAAAAGCACGGTTGGACTTGAGTACTGGACAATTAATTGTTCCAACTGGATTCGATCTCAAAGTTGCAAGAACAATTTGTAAAAATTGAGTACTGTTTTTCGTGGCAGCCAAACTTTTGTCTTCACAATTTGTAAAAATTGAGTACTGGACAATTTGTAATTCTGTTTCTCACCTTTTTTGATGTCATATTTGTCTTCACAAGTGTAATTCGTACTGTAGAATATGACATGCTGTAGTATATTAGTTTTTGGTCACAAAGAGTGATCAATGTCCATCTCTGTCGAACTGAAATTCATGTTGTTAACTCTAAGGAAATGATAGTTTGTTTGGTTTGCAACATGTTAATTCATAATGATAGTTTGTTTGGTTTGCACAAAGAGTGATCTGTGCAGTGGTCTTTTGTTTGCTTTGCAACATGTTTTGTAATTTAAGGAAATGATAGTTTGTTGAAATCCAGTAATCTAAGGAAATGATGGTTTGTAATTTACCTTATTTTATCTATTTATTTTAATGTCATTTTTTTTCTTTTTAACTTTTTACGGTGAACAGTGACTCCATTTGTATTTGGAGAGAGGACCAGCTGCACTAAGTTGCTTTGGAAATCGTTGTGCTACTTGTTATATTTGTATTTGCTACTTCAATGGGATTGTTTTGCGGCTTTTGTATTGAAGTTAAGCTATTTTGTAAATGTGGTGTAATCTAATTGATTAGTAGTATAATTATTCGAACTGTGATGTAATATAATCTATCCTTTAGGATTTTGGATATTAATTTGATATTTGTTTATTTTATTTGTTTTGATACAGTTTTGTAGTGCAAAATTATTGAAATCCATTATAAAAAGCAGGTCTGCCAACTGGCAGGGTGGGTTTGGACGGGTTTCGAGGGCATAAGGGCGGGGCGGGGACGGGTTTTCTAAAGTATTTTAGGATCGGATATGGACTTGAGATTATGTAACCCGGTGCAGGGTGGGGTGGGGTGGGATTTAAAGGGTAGCGGGGCGGGTGGGGATCTTATAAGATCCGTATCCGACCCGCCCCATTGCCATTCCTACTCCCATCAAACAAATGATGAAATTTAATTCTTATTTAGTAGTACTATCTTATATGATGTCGTAAACCAACTATTCACTTGACACTTATTGTCTCCCAAACCCAATAATCTGACAGGTGTCACACAAACGCCAAATCGGCAATAAGGGCAACTAGGGTTCGTTTGACAAAAAAAAAATTTTGGTTTTTAGTTTTTAAAGAGTAGCTTAATTTTATTTTTTTTACAAAAACAAGTGGGTGTTTAATAACCTTTTTTTTTTGTGTTTGGTAACCCTTTTATTTTGACTTTTTTTTTTGGGTGGTTTGCGGTGGCGGTGGTGGTGGTGGGGCGTGGCGGTGGTGGTGGTGGGGCGTAGCGGTGGTCGACGGTGGTGGTTGCCGGCGGTGGCTGGTGGCTACCGGAGGCCGGCGGCTGGAGGTGGCTACCGGCGATGGTCGCCGACGGCCGGAGGTGGTTGCCGGCAGTGGTGGCCGGCGGCCAGAGGTGGCTGCCGGCGGTGGGAGGGTGTTGGTAGTGGTCTCCAAAAAAAAAACCAAAAGTGAAAAAAAAAAGTTTCTGGAGTTTTTTTTTTACTCTGCAGTTTTAAAACTAATTTTTTAAATTGGAGAAGGAAAAAAAATGGTTACCAAACGCACTTTTTTTTTCAGTTTTCAAAATTGGAAAAAAATACTGTGTCAAACGTGGCCTAACTATAAAGATCTTGTAGTGGCATCAGCCAGTGGATGGTGTGCAGTGGTTCGAATATAGTAAGACAAAAGAGATTGATGAGTTGCCTAGCCACGTCAGATTATATTTTCATATAGGAATTGAGTGTCGTCTATGGTTTTATGGGAGTTTTTTTTTTCAACCAAAGCCTATATATGGGAATCAAGGTTTCACTGCAATGTTGCGAAGTATGAAGTCGGGTCTTCCGCTGGAATGAGGGTTTCATCATATCTATAGTAGGAAATTACGGGATGGGGGGGGGGGGGGGGAGACGAAATCATTTCAAGAGAAATCAGCGGCACTCTTTTTTGTCTCTATAAAATGCATTAAACCTTGAGAGAAAATTTCACACTTTAGTGTCAGATGAGGTGTACAACGGCATACAAAAGTTAGAGATTAAAACAAGAACGAAAATAATATTGTAAATTGATTAATTTTATTGTTAAAAAATTGGAGTGCCTCTTTTACCCAAGCTACATAATTAGCATTTTTATTTTATTTTTACTTAGACTTCTAGATTATTTCATGTCAATGAGACCTAAGAAAACTCACATTTTCAAAAGCCTTGGACAAAAAATTGTTAGTCATAAACTCATTCCTCTCACTATTGGTGAGAGCAATGAACACATTGCATGAGTCGCCCTCAATTTGAATGTTTCTGCTAACGGTTTCAACTACCAAGTTTAGACCCTGGAAAGCTATCGATGTCTCGCATAATCTGAAACAACTGCTCCCTGGATTTCCTTGGACAATCCTGTGGAAGCTCTCCTTATTTGCCATGAACTATGCACCTATTCTCCATTGCACCTTGAAAGAGTTACTTCTCAATAAAGTGACTCCCCTGTACTTTGTTGAGAGACAAAAAACTTTTGGCCAGTAAATTTGGAGTGCAAGATAGCTGGGTTAAACTCCTCAAAACCTTTTCTAGAGGAGGTTGTGACTATGGAATGTTTAACACATATTGTGTAATTACAGTACCTTGTTGTTTCAAAAATTATATGATTCCTGATATAACTCAAATATAACTCCCAATAATTGGGGAATACCCAGCAATTCCAGTCAAACTAGGAGATCAATTATTATCTTATTAGGGATTGTGATGTGATCCTCGAGGATCCTAACGCGATCCTAACACGTCTGGCCCACGGCCCAGTCCTACTAGGAGTCTTCTCCTACAGCTATATAAAGGGGTCTACCCCTCCAGGTATGGAACAACTACACACATTCATGCTTTTTCAGAGTCATTATCATGTAGCTGCGCTCTAACTTAAGCATCGGAGAGTTCTCCGCCGGGAACCCCACCCGGCGGTCACTCGTTTTCTGTCTTGCAGGTCATTGGTCCAGGCTCGGGTTCCGCAACGTACGGGAGACATATTTTTAGCAGCAACATTTTGGCGCCATCCGTGGGACCCGCCAGCCTAACCGTTTGACCTAAAAAAAATTCAACAGTTCATCCCAAATTACCGGCGACAACGTGTCAGAACCACCGACAGAACCACCGCCGCCGCCACAAATTTTCAGATTGAATTATCGTCACAGGTTTCAGATTCAAGTTTCTGCCAAAGTAAAAAAAACAAAGTGAGGTGCCGCCGACAGCCTATGGTAGAACAACTAGCGGCACCACCGCAACCAACGGTGCCTACACGGGCAGCCTTACGCCCGCACAACCATCACACTACCGAAGTTATTACCAACGAGGTCGCGGGCACCATAAACCGTGGACAACCAAACAACCCGGTGCCGGTCAACCGTTACCAGCAGCCTGGCCACCAGCCAGCCATCGTAGGTTCTCGATTCTCATCAGGTGTTCACCATGGAATTCAATCACGATGTCAATAGGTGCAACCACCGTTATCGTACCATCCACCACCAAGCCAACGCTTCACCACAAAGCTGCCGGCCGCGACTCATCGGAACCACTGAAGGGAGTGCCGCCACTGCACAGGGTCAAAATCCTAGCAAGCCACCGCTGCCCCTTGAGTCAACACCTTAGCAAGCCGATCAACGGCGTCGTATACCGTCACACCGCCGGCAAGAGGCCGGTGCCACGCATATCAACAAGCTGCCTCACTATTGCGATGCCACCTCACCGCCGGCTCACCTTCGCCCCACAGTTACAGTCGAAATCGGCCACCGAGAAACAGTCATGGCCACCGCCATGAAGCTGCCAAAAAAAAAAAAGAAGATGAAGCAGCTCTATTGCCACCAGTGTCGGCGCCACACAACCGTCGTTAGTAACAGATTGCGAGCGCCATCATGGCCCTCTGGTCCAGATCTGTGTCGACGTAATGCTTTCCACCACAATCGGCCAATAGCCATCAAGAAGGAGCAACATCATTGCCAGAGCAACGACGTTTACAGCTCTCAATCTGCCCCACTGTGGCCATGATAGAGGCAACACCTCACTGCGGTGCCGCCGGACGCCTCGCTGTCCAGTTTAGATCTAATCACCTGCCACGCGTGCTCCAGATCTGCGATCATGCGACAGCTCCATCGCGACCTCCCCGCACGTCGCGGTGTCCCCCACCGTTACCCCGCCTTCGTCCCTGCTGTCCGGCTGTGGATGCTCTCATGTGGCGTTGCACCGGCCAAGGCCCTTCGGTCACTAAACTAAAGGAGGAGCAGAAGTTATCAGGTGATCTCCTTCTTTTTAGAAAAATTCCTTATTTCTCCTCCTGAATATGCTTATTTATGTTTAAGACCCAAATGGTTTTACTTATTGGCTTAAGCAACATTTGTTAAAAATATTAAGTTTTTAACCCAAGAAAAAAGCATATTTGTGTTGAGACCTGAAGGGTCGTATTTATTCGACTTAGGCCATATGCTTTTTAAAGCATTAAACCGGGAAAAAGGTCAATTTAAATTCAAGACCCAGAGGGTCTTATTAATTTAACATATGCCGCACTTTCTCTAAAAACGGCGTATATTAGATCGCGCATTCGTTGCTAAAAATAAAACAGCTACACTTCAAGGCTCTAGCAAGCCTCCCTAAAGGTTGCTTCCTGTGTGCTTCTTTAACCTAGATATGTCATTTATGGTCTGGCATTATGCAATTGCGTTGATTATTGCAAGCACGTCACAAGTCGGGGCATCCGACTGCAATGATTTTTTAAGCTTACCTGTGACACGCGGTGCAGCGTGCCCTGTCGGCTAACCGACAAAGCCCTAATGGGGCCGCGGTGTTTGAACACCGCTCTTAAATTATGTGTTAAAAACATAGTTGAACTTGTAAGTACGTTCTTAATTCTGTGTTAAAAACATAGTTGGACTTGTAAGTTCATGTGCTTTATTGCTTCAAAAGCTATTTTTTCAGTCACGTACTTTTTCTTGTTGCAAGGGCTTAAACTGCGCCCACGAGCATCAACAGTGACGTATAAATCGCTTCATAAAGCGAAGAGCAAATTCACCCTGCGACTTGAAGTCACGTCTAGGGTTTCTGCTGCAGCTTCTTGCTGACTCGTCATTCTTTATTATCTCGTGATGTTTGGTCACACAGTGACCTCGATCAGTGAATCAGAGAATATTGTCAGCCTCTGCTAATAAGCATCACTAATATGCCTGTACAACTGCAAAGCTCAAGCTCATGCGACCAGCAAACTAAATCTAGTTGCTTCTCAGTATATTGATGAATTGCGACAGCTACTCTACTGATCATCAGTGGCATCTTGCTCGGACGAACTACGCGTCCTCAAGCTTTATATGCTCATCCAGTCGAGCAAGCAAACTATGGTCTTCTATATTGCTCTCACAGGTCTTCTGGTGACTAGACTCTACATACGGGCTTAAAAGCCGTCTTTTATATATCCACGCCTTCTCAAAGGCCGGGGGGCTTTATATTTCATGAGATCATTCTTATACAGGCTTAATGCCTTGTGTCTTATCAGACAGGAAGGTTCGCCACAGCGACCATATTATGGGCTCCATGAACCGCGCCTTCTTATTTGGCACCGCGACAACAAGGACGAGAAACCCCTGAGGGCATAAACGACGAGAGTTCTAAGTTCCGTTAAACCCCTAAGGGAGCATACAACGAGAAAACTCTAAAGTTCTGTCAAACCCCCAAAGGCGCGTACAACGAGGACTCTAAAGTTCTGTTAAACCCCCGAGGGAGCATACGACAAGAACTCCAAGTTCCGTTAAACCCCCGAGGGCGTGTAAGACGAGAACTTTTAAAATTCCGTCGAACCCTCGAGGGTAATTACATGAGCTCCGGCTCCATCCGCCCTCAAGGGCCTGTAAGACGAGAACTCTTAAGTTCCGTCAAACCCCCGAGGGTATTTGCGTGAGCTCCGCGCTCCATCAGTCCTTCGAGGGACAAACACCCCCGAGGGTGATACGATAGAGCTCGAGCTCTATCCGAACGGTTTAGCTACAGTTCTAACCCGTGAAACGGCAAAGGACTATGGGACTTCATCCCCCCACCATTCTTTGTCAATTCAAAACCCAGCCAAGCGTGAGTGCGAGGCTTCTTTGCCAGCTCTTAGCTGATGATAAGAGTTCGCGACAAAGTAAAACGCAAGCATGATGTGGTCGGCTCGAGCTCAAGAACACACACTTGCACAAAATGAACACCCTCCAAAGGAGAGGTGACCCCTCGAGGGACATTCAAACACTTAGCACATGCAATAACTTGCATGCACAGCTTTGTGTCCTCTCTCGAGAGAGGCTACAATGGGGCACAGCCCCTAAAGGATCTCGAGATCCCATGATTCGTCTATCTAAAGATGATTCCGAATAGCCTACTCACGCGACATTCTAAGACTTAGCTCCCGAGAGTTAGGGTTCTAGCGCCCTACTTGGGCAAAGTTCTAAGGCTTAAGCTCCCGCTTAGGTCGGAGCACATGGAAGAGAGAAATATTGTTACCCCTACAAGTGGATGAGAATCACTTACAAATCTGACGCATGTCTCGAGACACCAGGTATAAACTTCCTCGGCAACATTTTAGCTAAGGAAGTGGGGGGCTTATGATATAACTCAAATATAACTCCCAATAATTGGGAAATACCCGGCAATCCCAGTCAAACTGGGAGATCAATTATTATCTTATTAGGGATTGTGACGTGATTCTCGAGGATCCTAACGCGATCCTAACACATCTGACCCACGGCCCAGTCCCACTAGGAGTCTTCTCCTACAGCTATATAAAGGGGTCTACCCCTCCAGGTATGGAACAACTACACACATTCATGCTTTTTCAGAGTCATTATCATGTAGCTGCGCTCTGACTTAAGCATCGGAGAGTTCTCCGCCGGGAACCCCACCCGACGGTCACTCGTTTTCTGTCTTGCAGGTCATCGGTTCAGGCTCGGGTTCCGCAACGTACGCGAGACATATTTTTAGCAGCAACAATTTCCATTCAATCTTCATAACATAATTACAACATGCACAATATCTGACTTAAGATTGAAATAGAAAAACAAAAAAGAAGGTTGGAAACCAAAATCGATTTATGTTTGGAACATCATTCTCAATAATCAACGCTGCTTTAAAAGACCTGCTCAACCATAGTTATAACATTGGATGGCTTTACATTTCTAAAATTTTGATTATAGATTTCGGCTCTAATGGAGGTGATACATTTTGTTCCTTCCATTTATAAAAAAGTACTGTAGTAAAACTAGTTCTTTAAGAGCAGTCAGATTTGAAATACGAATTTAAGATTGCTCCTCGGATCGAATAATTGGTATATCCGCCGGCCTGGTCAAGATTAAAAATCGTATCTTTGGAAAAGGGAGAGACGGAGGAGGCGGCATGTCACACGCAAAGCAAACTGTTGGCATGGTGTGCGATCACAGGTGAGGGAGAAGATTCTGGATCTGACCCAAACCAAAAAGGGTCAGCTCCACGTCTCTTGCCGTGAGCTTGCCTACTTTGGACCACTCCACCTAAAGTAGTTTCCAGGCAGAAGAGAGGAGAAGAAGAGAGCCATACGTATGTACTCTGTAGAAACGCCACACCACCACGCACGTATTTTTCTTCTTCTGTGTTCTCTCTCGTCTATATCCCTCTTCCTTGTAGCACCGAGTGATCCTGTGTGAGTCCCGCGATCTCAGCTCAATACAAGGTAATTCCATCGTGACCCTTTAATCCAAAATCCAAATTTAGAAACTAATTACCATGATTTCAGTCTTAATTTTGGCCCATTGTTTGAATTTCAAGGCATCTGTTTCTTGGTATTGATGATACTGTTGGTACACTCGTATGTTGCAGAGGGATTTTTTTTCTTTCTTTTCTTTTCTTGTGAATGTTTCGTGAATTTTCTTGTCTTTGGATATCGACTGTAGAAGCATGTTCATAAGCCGCTGATTCGTATGGGGTCCTCCTTAGGTGAATCTTTGAGTTGTTTCCACCACATTACTCTTTCAGAACTTAAAAAGGAGAAGTTTTTTTGAACTTCGCATATCGGGGATGTTATTTAGCTACATAAATCTTGTCAAAATAACTATGGTTTACTGTAATTCAACGTGATTCAGCAATCATTCTTTAACTTCTACCATCTATAACTGGAAAACCCTTGGGAAACCTGTCATAGATTTTGTCAAAAAAGGCCTCTCCTTTTCGGGACGTTGGGAGAAATTTGCAGTAAGTCGGAGATGCATTTGGGGTATTGTGGCTGAAATCTAGGATGGTATTCGTTATGGGTTGTGAAAACAGTTTTGGAAAACAAGACTTGTAGTCTTATTTCTTGAAACTATGCTCATGGTTTGTTAGCATAATAACTCTGGCAAATGTGATATTTGTATTTCTTTCTCATGGTTTAGTGTTTTTGCTATCAGTATCAAGTTGTGACGTCTACTTATTGATTGTGATGATAGATTACAGATGTTTGCTTATTAGTTAGTGGGACAAAAAATTGCAGAAAGATGTGCTTGCGTTGTTCTTATGAATTGACAGCAACCATTCTTGGATCAGCCTTTTATTATGTTGTGATCCTTTCCAACCTACTGAGGAAATGTAGGATAATTTCCATTTCAGTCTTCTGGTCCTCTGATTTTAGAGTGTAATTATATTTCTTTTCACCCCTTGGTTTTCAGGCTGACCTTGTTCTTCACGGATTTGGAGAGGCTCTGCTAGTCTTTTAAGCACCCAGCTTCTGCGGAAGTTTCTTCACGCCCGAATATCTTCTCAGCATTGTCCACTTGAGGGAATGCTGAAAGATGTGCGTGAGGATTCGGAAACCTCTCTCCGAAGCCCACAAGGTTTTCGCCTTATCACAGCAGTCCCTTTTCATCTTTGATGAAAATGGTAGTGTATAACACAGCTTATTGATACCTCATGCTGAAATGCACGATTGTCCGTGTAATTATGATGTGGGCAAAGACGGTTGAACTGCTTTGACTTTTGAACACTCCTGCACTGTAGGTTCTTTATATCAATACTGCAGGAGACAGAAAAGCGAATAATTTTCTAGTAGGTTTGGAATGGACGATAAAGTTAGTATATTGATGGAAAGATATGAATTAGGGAGATTACTAGGCCAAGGCACCTTTGCTAAGGTTCACTATGCTAGGAGTATCAAAACTGGCCAAGGTGTAGCTATTAAAGTTATAGACAAAGAGAAGGTTTTGAGGGTCGGGCTCATTGATCAGATCAAACGAGAAATTTCTACTATGAGACTGGTCAGACATCCTAACATTATTCACCTTTATGAAGTGATGGCCACCAAAACCAAGATTTATTTTGTCATGGAATTTGCTAAAGGTGGTGAACTCTTTAACAAGGTATCTAATGGAAGGTTAAAAGAGGATGTTGCTAGAAGATTTTTCCACCAGTTGATCAATGCAGTTGATTTCTGCCATAGTAGGGGTGTGTATCACAGGGATTTGAAACCAGAAAACTTACTGCTAGATGAGAATGAGAATCTGAAGGTTTCCGATTTTGGGTTAAGCGCTCTTGCTGAATCAAAGCGCCAGGATGGCCTACTTCACACCACTTGTGGGACTCCTGCGTATGTTGCTCCCGAGGTGATCAACAGGAAAGGATACGATGGGGCTAAAGCTGATATCTGGTCGTGTGGGGTCATCCTTTATGTTTTACTGGCTGGTTATCTTCCATTTCATGATTCAAATTTGATGGAGATGTACAGAAAGATAGGCAAAGCGGAGTTTAAATGCCCCAATTGGTTTCCACCAGATGCACGCAGGCTGCTTGTGAGAATATTGGATCCAAACCCCAATACTAGAATTTCAATTACCAAAATTTGGGGAAATTCTTGGTTCAGAAGGGGATTAAACTCCAAGCAATCAGAAACTGATACAGAAAGCAAGCAAGTGGCTCCTCTGGATGCAGATGCAGCTTCCGGTTCCCGCGAGAATGGTGGTACCTCTACTGAGGGAAAGCAAGACTGGGTGAGGCCTACAAACTTGAATGCCTTCGACATCATCTCACTTTCTGCTGGATTTGATCTCTCCAACTTGTTTGAGGAACCTTCTCTAAAAAAAGAAACGCGGTTCACGTCCTGGCGACCTGCATCAGTCGTCATCTCTAAACTGGAAGAAGTTGCTGAGCGTCTGAGGCTGAAGGTGAAGAAAAAGGAGAAAGGGTTACTGAAATTGGAGGGACTGAAGGAAGGTAGAAATGGAATCTTATCGATTGATGCAGAGATCTTCGAGGTCACTCCATCCTTTCATTTGGTGGAGATGAAGAAATCTGGGGGAGACACGATGGAATATCGGAAGGTATTGAAAGATGGTTTAAGACCTGGTCTCCAAGATATTGTTTGGGCTTGGCAAGGTGAACAGCAACCTCAGCGGTCCGAGCAGCAACCCCAGCAGCCCGAGCAGCAGGACCAGGAAGAATTAGTGCCTCAGCAACTGCTGCAGCAGGATCACTTGCCATGATTGTCATCAACTTGCCAATTTTGCATGTTTATCTAATACCTGTACATTTCTGAATCCAACTTTCCTTATATTGTTGTGATTTTCCTTGTATCATATCCTGTATCTGTGTGCCTGACAGCTCCCTTCTTTTTGACACAATTGGTCTGAGTCTTACTTCTATTGCAACCAAAGCGATGCTTTGGTTGATAAGAGTAACAAAGGGCCTTAGTTTCTCTTCCTTACCTCTTCAACAGAAAAAGATATCAAATAGTAATTAATTTCTGCCATTTGTGAAAAATTAACCGATAGCTACACACCAAAGTAGCTTTTGGCAAAGTCCACTGATCCATCTAAGAACAGACTGCCTCCCTGTTTTAGACTTAACAATGTCTGAACTTGGGAACAGGCCTTCTAAAAGCACGTTGACGTTTTAGCCTACAGATTATGAACGCTCTGCTTGAGAAGTGACTGAATTATCTGCATGGATATTCCGTTTTCTGCATTAAATCAGAAGCTATATGCTACCTTTCCTTGAAAAGACGGAAGGGAACACTCGAGGTGCCTGAGCCGAATTTATTTGCTCAGGTTTGTTAAAGGCCCCGTCATACAGTTCAGGGTCTGCTTCGATAGATGATGAATTTCTCAAGAGTACATGGATATATAATTACCTGGCATTTTGAAAAATGTTTTGGTTATGCCCAATGTAGATGATTATATGTTATATGATTACTATGAGTCCTGTGATTACTGATCTCTACACATGAAAGCTAGGGCTACTTTCTTTTGTTAAGTTACTGATGAAGTAGTCGTTCAGGCTTGGTGTGTTGCTAGACGACATTATGTTCTCAGTTTAAGTAGTGTTATTTCCATATATTTGGATGGAAACAAACATGCCATGCTCATCCCTGAAGAGGAAAATGGAAGTAAGAAATTCTTCCTTTTGGCATTCAGATTACAGATATTGCAATGCAGTCGATGTTTATTCCAGCACAGAGGATGTACTTATTCTCCTGTTATTGTAATCAACAACGGTAGGACGCACGACTGCGATTTTACACTTTTAAACAAAAATGGGTGACTGCGTTAGGTCTATGATTTGAGGACAAACAGTAGAGGCTCTACTCTTCTTGCTGCGTGAAACTTCGTAACTGGGTGAGGGGGTGAACACATCTATAACCTCAACTTCTCCAGCAACAGCGCGGGTCTTGAAGGGAGGTTGACCTTGGTCGGTAACTGCTGTTGTCAACAAATTTTCCTGGGTTGGACAATCTGTTTCATGAACATCCTCGTCGATCAAATGGAGCGCGTCTCTTGCTTCAACAGTTTTTAATATACTAAAGCTGTCAAGAAATGAAGTTGGTGATCTCTGTGGGGAACTAACGACCCAGAATGGCTGTCTATCATCTTGTCTTTGGACGGGTGAGTTTCTTGATTGTATCAAACCATTTTCTTCTACACCTCTATCACTTTCAGGACTATGGAGTGCTGCATCTACTGATCTACAATTTTCTTTGCTGCTCTGAAGATCTGCATACTTACGGAATGTTGCATCTACAGACCTTTCACTAATTGATCTATCAGCTCCATTGACTTCTCTGCATCGGTTTTCATGGTCTTCGAAGTCTTGAAGGGCTGCATCTGCTGAAAAATCATCACTCAGAAAGTCATCATCACACGCATCGTCTCCATAAACATTCTGAGCGCCTCTTGCATTATAGCAGGGAAGCTCGTCCATTGAACCAACTTTGACCTTCATCTGCTCTGGCAAACTTGGGCAGCCAGCAGCATGGTTTGTATATTTCGTCGAGAAGAAATGTACTGTGAGGTTCAAGCTGGTCATATACACAGAGGGATAAATTAGTATTAACAAAAAGCTTAACCTTGCCACTCGCTTGGATGAGAAGCGAAGTATCCCACCTCTGCCAGGCTGGTAGAGTGAGCATTGTATATGCCAGTTTGATCTTATTGGCAAGTCCCGAAAGCGATTTGAATTCAACCGCAGCCTTCCTTACAGCAAGTGATTCTACTGGGTGCTGCCAGGCCCACTCAAACTGCAGTTTCAATAGAACAAGTGGCGGAGTTAAACTTTGCTCTTCTCATTCATTTCTGGAAGCGATGTAATAAGAAGTGCACCCTAGATCCATAAGAAGTGCACCCTAGATCGACAATCTCACAATATCCGAATGTACTTGCTTTCGTGCTCCATCATGAAGGTACTTGAGCAGAAATGAACTAGCACTTTGCATGTGTGGTTTTTACATCCGCTATTGCTAACTGATTATTAATAAAGCCGAAGTAGAATTTCCAAATGGCGCAGAGTCTAGCAACAAAATAAGTCATAGCCATAGCTAATGATCAATACGGCCTAAGTAATAGCAGTTAACATGATAAGCAGAAGAAATTAATTGAAGAGCTAAAATTGCCTGGAGTTATTATGTTTCTAAAGCCACTTCAATATGAAAATGTACCTGAAGGGCGGCTACGTTCGTAGGGAAGCCATATATGCAGAACACCATTTCCCAAGGCCGTCTCTTCTTTGTCCTCCACGCACCGCTCCTAATTTCACCATTATGCTGCCTAATCCGACGCCGTGGATTAACTGTAAACCTACAGATTAACACAAGAAATGTGGAAAAATAAATCCCTCGCACAAGATAGTTCTGCTCCAGTGCTTCCAACAAGTACCCGCAAGCGGTCTAATATTTCTGAAAGAAGTGAACCTAATAGGTGCAAAGGAAAGGAATCAAATCAAACATCTTTTCATACAAAATGCACACCCATCGATTTCTTAAAGATGCACTGGTGACAGTTTTCCACCCTTCAACGACAACAGGGTGTGGATTTATCAAAAAAAGTGTTAATAATCCCACTCTAGAGAGAGATGCACTGGTGACAGTTTTCCACCCTTCAAGGATAAGAGGGTGTGGATTTAGCAAAACTAGGTGTTAATAATCCCACTCTAGAGAGATTTGAGCACTTGAAACAGTGATTGCAAGTTGAAAGCAATAAAGGGTATGTCGAATTACTTGAGAATTTATCAATTCACTGCTCAAATAGGTGAAATTGATCTTAATGATCTTTACTTTAATCCTCAGAGAGCTAAATAGTATCGAAAACTTCCGCTCAAGAAAATGGATGAGAGACGAACCCGATGTAGGTGTGGCCTTTGAATCTGGGGCTGAGAGAGGTTAGTAAATAGCACGCGAAGAAGCCACTTCCTCCGTCTCCTTCTTCTTTTTCTTCTTCTTCTTCTTCTTCAAGTACCGTCTGATCATCGTCTTCTTCCTTACGAAGGAGGGTTTCTGAAGCCGCCGATCGAGCCTTCCGTTTCACCATCTCTCTCTCTCTCGATCTTCGATTTTGGCTTTATCATCGGAGGAAAATCGACCGTTGGGGGTGAAAAACCTTTTCACTTTATAAATCTTTTCTTTATTTTTTCTACGGAAAGTTATGCAGTTTTTAAAGTTCGAAATGCTGAGGTTTTTAAGACGTCGTAAGAATCTTCTTCCAATTCTATATATAGTGATAATTAATAGTTGTTAAGTGATTGTACATTTGCGTACTTTTATCTTTTTTTGTATACATTTTGGGTATTTTTTCGAAACAGTAACAAAAATTGTGAAAAAATCCAAAAGGATGTTTTCACCTTTTTTCGAAAAAGGTGAACTCAATGTCAGAAAATTTCTTTTATGTCAGAGTTCTGCTCCTTCCCTCTCTCTCTCTCCCCTAACACCACCATGGCACCACCTTAAGAGACCAGAGCCGCCATTGAACCACCATGGCACCACCTCAAAAGATTTTTGCTCCCTCCCTCTCTCTTCTTCGTTATAATCTTTCAATTTTGCTTTGGACTCACCATCTTAGGCAGTCGGGGTTGCCTCGGCAGATCAATTTTCATGGCAATCGAAAGTTGATCTTGAAAAGCCAAGTTCGCTCGGTAATCGGGATGGAAAGCCAGCCACGCGTCGATGGACTCACCATCCACGACAATCAATTTTCACAGCAATCTTTGGACTTACCATCTCAAGCGACAGGTTCGCTTGGCAAACTGGGCAGGTTGAGTAAAAAGCTAGCCACGCGTTGTCGGGATGGAAGGTCAGGAGCGATTCAATCACAGACTCGTTGTTCTCCGGTGAAGCTGGCGTCGATCCCGTACGGGTACTCCGGTGAAGCCCCTCCCCTATTAGACACTCAAACCTCATCTTGGGGCGACGGTAGATGCGGAAGATTTCCAGAGAGTGGGGGGCAGAGAGTGGGGGGCAGGGGAGGGTGTGGGCGGGGTTGGAAAGGGAAGAGAATGGGAGTAGGGGAGGGTGTGGGTCATGTAGTGTATATTATAAATAATATAAGGATACCAGTACAAAAGTGAAAATAAAAATGATATAAGTACATAAATGCGATAGAAAAAATAGTTAAGTTTTTTTGTGAAAATAATAAAAGTATAAGAATGAATTTTCTATTTGAATACGAAAATTATGAAAACAAAAACTGAATATGAAAACTGAAAACGAATTACGTAAACGTACGGGCCCTAAACAACCCTTAGAAACGTTTTTTTTTTAATTTTGGTACTGTTAAATTTCTAAGAAAGACAGGTTGACTGCCAGTAAGATAAGCGAAATAAAGGAGTAAGCTATCCCCATCGATAGTTAAGCACAATTTTGAGCAATTATTTCAAATGACCGCAATTTCAATAAACAAGGATGTGAAGTGTTCTTATTCACATAATTCGAATCACTGGCAGATGGCACGTTCAATATTGCGTGTGAAAGCCTTGAAAGTGACTATTCAAAGTAACGTGAAGTGTTCTTATTCATGTAACTCAAACCACTGGCTTAGGGCACGTTCTATATTGTGTTTGAAAGTCTTAACAAAACGTTTGGATACACGTTTGGTTACAAACTGCTCTTGCGTAAGAAAGTTTTCTTGCGGTTAGGAGTGGCAAAATGAGATGGGTTTCACTCTAGATTAATTGGGTTAGATACAAATATATGACTATCCTATTTCAATCCAATTAGTTATGGGTTAAAAGAGTTATTTCTTAAATGGGTTAGTTTCACCTATTTACACAACTAGCTAAGGGACTCGTGCAACGCACGGGACGTTCTTTAATTTTTCAAATATTTTCTAATATTTATTTCTATAGATATTTTACAAATGTTAATTTCTCTAACTTTCTAAAAATATTTTTTATAATGTGTTTTTATAGATTGTTTATAACTGTTATTGTTTGAACTGCAAGTATGAAATCTACTATATAAAATATTGTCTTTGAATAGAACTTTGAAAAATTAGCATTATAAAAGCATACATTAGCAACAAAGGTAAAATGCATGATTTAATATGATCGATTTTTACTCAAAAATAAGATGTGAATGTTACAATTAAAAGTCTTATAGACTTAGGATGTCTTTTCATTAACGTTTTGCGACGACATATAACAACAATCTCGTATTACTATTTAACTGAATTAAAAAATTTTAGTCTAATATTTGGAGCTTTGTAGATATAATCGTCAGTATGTATCAATGATATATCTGAAACTAATATGATTAAAAAAAAGTCAGTTATTTGTACCATCACTTCTGATTTTTTGTGAGTTTAATAAGATGTGAACGTTACAATTAAAAGTCTTATAGACTTAGGATGTCTTTTTATTAACGTTTCGCGACGACATAGGACAACAATCTCGTATTACTATTTAACTGAATTTAAACTTTTTAGTTTAATATTTGGAGTTTTGTAGATATAATCATTATTATGTATCAATGATATATCCGGAACCAATATGATTTTAAAAAAGCCAATTATTTGTACCATCACCTTTTATTTTTTGTGAGTTTAATTTAGTAAAGAGTGTTATAACTTATTTACTGGTGGTGTATATAAACCTCTCAATCTTCTTATAAGCATAAATGTCAAATTCACTCACTTTCTTTCTTCATGAGAAACTCTTTGTTATGTTATTTGTCCCGTGTATAATGAAAAGGAAAAATAGCATTGAAAGTATTTCTATCTTTACATAGCTTATTAAAGTGTTGCTAACATAGCTTAATGAAAATACCATTGAAATATTAGATTAGTGTAGCCAGGGGTTAGAAAGTGGTTAACCACAAAAACATCGTCTTACCTAATTAACGAAACTTTAAGGAATCAGAATGTGAGACTAAAATCAAAATTGAAAGATAAACGTCATTCCAGGGGAAAAAAAATTACTGCTTCTAGTCCTGAATATAATTTATGCACCTTCAAGTTAATGTATTTAAGTTTATCGCTTGTCTGCATAAGATTCTCGCCATAACCCGTCTATGAATACTATACTAACATTATCTCCAAATACCTTAATTAGCGCTATCATTGCCACTACAAATACATAACTTATTAAAGTGTTGCTAACTTAGCTTAATGAAAATACCATTGGAATATTAGATTAGTGTAACCAGGGGTTAGAAAGTGGTAACCACAAAAACATCGTCTTACCTAATTAACAAAACTTTAAGGAATCAGAATGTGAGACCAAAATCAAAATTGAAAGATAAAAGTCATTCCGAGGAATAAAAAGTACTGCTTCTGGTCCTGGATATAATTTATGCACCTTCAAGTTGATGTATTTAAGTTCATCACTTGTCTGCATAAGATTCCGTTGTAACCCGTCTATAAATATTATACTAACACTACTTTCAACTACCTTAATTAGCGCTATCATCGCCACTACAAATACAGTTACCTTCACCATATCACAACTTTTACTCGTCAGTGCACTTTCATGTTTCTATCGTCAGTTTTTTTAGGTTCATCACTTGTTCAATCCAGATTTATATAATAACTTATCAATCAGTACTGTAATGTACATTAATATGACCTCAAATAAACCTTAGTGCTATCACTATAACAATTCTAACAACAATCATCACCTCTTACACTATCACTATCTAGTTATGACTATCACCACCACAAGCATCAGCATATTACACGCCAACACCGCTACAGCCACATGTTGTCACTACATAATTCAAATCTTACTACTAACACTCCAATTCTACCACAATAATTATAACTATGGTAATTATCATGGCTGATCACTCGCATAATTGCATTTATTACCACCCTCACACTCTCACATCTAGCACCGACATTTCGGTCATACCATTACCACCCTGGGGCCACCCAGACTTCTTTCTTTTTGTAGTTGTTTATGAAAGGTAAAAGATTCTTATAACTAATTTATCTTTTCGTCTCTTTTATTCTACAGACTTATTCTCAGCTTGTCACAAATTATTCTTCAATCAATTTTAATTTTTTTTGGAGATCCAATATAATTGGTTATAAAATATTTTATTCATATTGTGCCAATATGTTAGATTTTAAGAAAATTGGTGCAAAAAGACGAAAGTTGCAATAAAACTTATGGATAAATAATATTTCATTAAAAAGGAAAAGAAATACCAAAATAAACAGGATGATGTTTTGCATAACTAAAAAATTGAGGTAAAAACAAAAATATACGCTATGAAAGCTTATCTTTTAATTTGTAAAGATTAATCATTAATTTCATACATGATTTTCGTTGCTTACATTTGTGAGATTTTATTTATATTTGCAAGATTTTATTTTATTTGTTTTAAGTATTTTTAAGAAGTTAGTAGTCAAAAATGAAGCTTTTTTCGATTATGTAGAGCTCTAAAAGAAGTAGATTTGGTTTTTTAATTTTATAAGATTTACAAAAGTCGAGTCAATGATCATACTAAAGAATTAGTAAGTATAGGGTATGATTTTCGTATTTTACATTTTTGAGATTTTATACTGTTATTTTAAAGTACTTTTGAGATTTTAATAATCAAAATTAAGGCCTAATGTACAAGTATATTGATTAGGTAGAGTTTTAGAAGGTTTAAAATTAGTTTCCTATTTTTATAAAGTTTAAAAATATTGCATAAATTATGCCTACGAATTTTTTAATAATAAATTAAAGTAAAGAGTTAAATAGAGTAGAAAAATAAAAGAATACCAAAACAAATAGAATTCTTGAATCTTGGATTCTAAATAAAGAGACGAACTAAGTTAGGGGACTACTACATGCAAAGTTGAAGTACGTAGAGTTTTAGAAGGTGCATAATTAATTTTTTAGTTTTATAAAGTTTAAAAATATTACATAAATTATACTTACGAATTTTTAATAATAAATTATAGTAAAGAGTTAAACAGAAAAGTCAGGCCAATGATCATACTAAAGAATTAGTAAGTAGGGTATGATTTTTGTATTTTACATTTGTTAAGTGGGCAACCATTATCAAAACCTTTTAACCCTGTGGGTTATTGAGTTACAAAATAATACTGACCCATTAAGACCCAATGGGTGTGTTCAGTGCTCTTGATAAGGGCTTTGGATAGAATAAAAATAATTTTATCTGTCTTTTGGCTAAGCATACAAGAGGCGGATAAGCTATGCACCATACTGGTTTTATGCAACTTCAGTAGGACTAAAAAAAGGCTAAGACCACACCACAGGCTGCGCAACACTCACTACCGCACATCATGCACTGCTAGCATAGTACCACTTCCACCTTCACCTGTCCATCCAAAACGCCATCGGCGACATGCTTCACTAACGAATGAGTGGTGTCTTTGTGCATGCGTGTGTGTGGAGGGGAGAGGAGTGAGGGGTGGGGTTGGTGGTGGTCGATAAGGCAATCGACGCGAAAGGTTGTAGGGTGTTCGGTGGTGGTTGGGGTGCGATCTATAGATAGGGTGCAATGGCTGGTGTTGTGGTGGCTGTGGGTTGCCATCAATGGTGGTTATGGGGTACGATGGATGGTGTTGTGGTGGTTTCGTTGAATAGTAGAGTTACCCACGTAAATCCTTATACTCCATTGTTTGATTGGAAAAGAATCTTTTCTTTTCTTTTCCTCCTATATCTTATCCTTTTGGTCTATCCAACTCAGCACGCCAAACAAAACTTTTAGATGACTTTTAAATGGACGGGTTTAAGGGGGTTAAAGGGTTTGAATTGTCATCGCTACCTATTTACGACACATAAAGAATAATCATAATGAAACATCCTTAAAAATAGCTTTGGAATTCGAAAATATGAAAACTTTTGCCATTACTTAAAACAAAATTATAAAAGTAACAGTATGTTGGTAATTACATAGGTACCTTGAACAAAAAGTCAAAAAACGAAAACGAAAAATGGAAATAAAAATTTAAACTTTGCAACCGGATGTTGCTGCTCACGGAACTTTTGTTGTCCTAGTACCTAAACTTCCACTTATCTGGCTGTGACATGAATATGACCTACGTTGCGCATCCATATCGTGCCTTTACGTTCGTAATATTGAATGTTAGTTCTTGTTTCCAACCAAGCAAATATGGAGACCTAGTCTGCAATATTTAATCAAGAACATGATAAACAGCTAGCAGTAAGGCCCTTACATGACTATAATTTTGAAGAGTATACTAGCAGTTCTACTCCGAATAAGGACATTTGACTTTGGAGAATTATTACAAATGATAAAAGTGAAGCCTGAATGGAAGTGGCAGATGTGAGGTGTACTTGTCATTTCTCCCAAAAATCAAGGATGTATTTCGCAAATGATATTGCAAATTGTATCAGAAAACATCATACGGAGTATTATCCTGCAATAATCCCCATTGATTTTCTTATTTGTTTTGCTAATTATTCGAAAAAAATTGAGAAAGGGAACCCCAAAAACCCCTTCTCTGGTTACCTAAACATTTCTACTCTGCCTTGTTTGCTCACATGTTTACGAACTTTATTATCCTTTTCCTTCACAACACTACTAAACAAAGCGTACATGTACAAAAGAATAATCGGGTCTTGGCCATAGAACTACATTCCCAAACAAAGCGTAACTTAGGGTGTGGTTATCTGGCACCTTCGTTGGCCATCTTCGCATCCTTTTTATTTTTAACACTTGTGTAGTGTGGCCACACTTGAACATGGCGCAACATGATGAAGAATTCTAAACAAGTTGAAGAACACCTAGTAACTCAAGACAGTTTAAACTTCCATGTCAGTTTGAGACCCAGCTTAAGGTGAAGCAGAAAGAACCTTGGTAAAAAGGACCTAGAACTAAGATACTTCTTCGGCGCTGCAGAAATAAACTTTCACAGAGATGAAGATATGATATACGAGGAAAAGCATACCCCTGCAGAGCTGAAATGTGAACTAGTGGCCTATTTGCCACGATTGCAAGATCAACCTTCGATCGAAATAAAAATACACTCCTGGCAAGATTGCCACTTTCAAGAATAATCCTTCTCAGAGGCAATTGCAATTCGTGCCATAAGACTAGCATGGTTTCTGCAATTAGGCCTAAAACATTTGTTGGGAACAGTATATGCCTACATATGCACATTCTAACATAAGGGCTCCAAATTTCAGGAAACATCAACAATTGAGCTGATAAAGTTAGCAAAGCCGGTTTCCGTTTCTTGGAGATCAAAGAAAAACAGAGGGCAAACACTCCGAATCAATTATACACATAGCAGCAAGGTCAAAAAGCTAATCTTACTATCTGACCTTGTGCACGGAGAACAACCTCAAGTCCCCCAAACTGACTATCGAAGTTCATGCACCAAACGGCTTCAAGCTTTTGTGAAGCAGCAGAAGAAAGTGTACAAGAGAAATGGTCCAAAACCAAAATCCTTTCTTTCAACACTAATACTCAAGACCAAAATCAGATAAATGGTCCAGCAACCTTAACGCAATCTGTCTCCACTTTTAAAGCCCAGGATAAGTTGCGACTAGTCAAAATGTAAAGAGAAAAAAAGCTACACAATCACTTTAGAGACATAAAAGCTGCTTTTAGGGAACTGTATGAATATATAATGCTTACAAGGCATATCCTTAATTATTAGATTCCATGATCCCATTGATGTTTGAAATATTTGGTGCTTCATAGCTATCGATATATCTATATTCTCCGCTTATGACCAGCCTGCACATGTAAATTTGTCTTAAAGCACGACAAACTGACCATCCTTATCCTCATTGGTCGTTAAACAGCAAACCTCAGCAGATGACAATCAGGCAGCATTCCTCACGCATTCCATTTTCCAATTACTAACAAACCGGAGAGTGCCACGAACTTAAAAGACTTCTGCTGTTCTCTGCCTCTTCAGATATACTACAGGTAACATTCCCCAACGTTTTGTGCAGACATAAGCAAATAAGTAATTCTGAGCTTGACAAAGAATACCTGTACCATATAACATGGTCCTCAAACAGACAGACGCAAAATGGTCTAAACCCCTTAGAAGATAATATCATCCCAAATTACGACATGTCCAAAGAATAACAAGGTATCAAACAATCTTTCCCAAAAAAAAAAATTTGACAACACTCGATCAGCTTAAAGTTACTATATTTAAGCAGACAGAATATGTCAACTTCCTCCTTTCAGTAACAAGTTCAGAAAAGAACAATCAACCCCAACCCAAAATGTCCACTAAAATGTGCAAACAAAGGAACACAATGACATAGGAAGACAAAAGGTACACATTACCATAGAACTCAAACATAACTATGTAACTGCTCTGTTTTAGGTAAACTAGGAACTACAAAGACCAGCATGTTAAATCCTGAGCCTCGGAAGCATTCCTAGGAACCACATGCCCTGGACTAAGTAACTAATTCAATAATGTGAAACAAGTACGAAGCACTGCCTGGTTATAACAAAACTATGCTAAAATACAATAAGACATGAAGTGAATCACATTAAACCTGCACAATTGCATCAACCCAGGGGAACCTTTAAAAATCAAAAGAACAAGGAGTTCACCTCTTTCCTAACCTCACTTTGCTGCTACACAAGTAGCATCTCAAAACTGCAAGTCTGTATGTCTATTAATGACAAACTAAACATAGAAGAAAGGCAGAAGCTATAGACAATCAACATACTCACGCGTGGTTCACATGAATTTCAACTAGCTGTGAAATTTTTTTTCACACAGATCAACTACATAGAGAATTCTCTAAAACAGGGGGATTATACATCATAGAGACAATTCAAAGTCGGCTCGCCGATCTACAAGCAATAATAGAAGAAGCACCAGGCAAACCTGAAGACTTCTGCTGTTCTCTGCCTCTTCAGATATACTATGACAAATAATATTCCCCAAAGTTTTGTACAGACATAAGCAAATAAGTAATTTTGAGCTCGAGAAAGAATAACTGTGCCGTATAACATGGCCTCAAACAGACCATATAACATGGTCCTCAACCAGACATACGCGAATGGTCTAAACCCCTTAGAAGATAATATCATCCCAAATTACGACATGTCCCCAGAATAACAAGGTATCAGCCAATCTTTCAAAAAAAAACCAATCTGAAGACACTCGATCAGCTTAAAACTACTATATTCAAGCAGACAGAATATGTCAACTTCCTCCTTTCAGCAACAATTCAGAAGAGAACAATCAAGCCCAACCAAAAATGTCCGTGCAAACAAAGGAACACAATGACATAGGAAGACAAAGAGGTGCACATTATCATAGAACTCAAACATAACTATGTATCAGCTTTGTTTTAGGTAAACTAGGAACTCCAAAGAGCGGCAAAGATAAATCCTGAGCCTCAGAAGCATTCCTAGGAACCACATGCCCTGGACTAAGTAACTAATTCAATAACGACACTGCCTGGTTATAACAAAACTAAGCTGCAATACAGTAAGACATGAGGCTAATCACATTAAACCTGCACAATTGCATCAAACCAGGGGGAATCTTTAAAAATCAAAAGAACAAGGAGTCGCCTATTTCCTAACATTATTTTGCTGCTACACAAGTAGCATCTCAAATCTGCAAGTCTGTATGTCTATTAATGACAAACTAAACATAGAAGAAAGGCAGAAGCTATAGACAATCAACATATTCGCAAGCGGTCCACATGAATTTCAACCAGCTGTGACATTCTTTTTTTCATACAGATCAACTACGTAGAGATTTCTCCAAAACGAGGGGATTATACATTATTTAGACAATTCAAAGTCGGCTCGCCGATTTACAAGCAATAATAGAAGAAGCACCAGCCCAACCTAAAATCCTGGAATATCGAACCACAACCGCCAATCAGATCATTTGGCGTCCTTGGGATACGGAGACGAAGAAGAGACCAGATTCCTCCAGAGATACCGGCCGCTCGCCATGTCCACACACGTCCAGAACCCCGTCCCAATCGCCCCCCGAACCTGCAACCACACACACAAATCACACATTGTGTGTAACACAATGTGGCAAAATCGTAGATGTTGATGGAAAGCGAAGCACTAGAATGGTACCTTGGAGAGTTGGTTAGCGGATGCCGGTGGTTGACCGGGTTTGACAAAGTCGTCGGCGGCGGCGGCGGCGGCGTTGTCGGCGAATTTGGGCTGAGATTTGAGGTTTTTGAGGACGAAAAAGCCGGCGAGGGTGGCGGAGAGGAAGACGAGGATCAGCCTCAGCGGACACATTTCTTTCTCCCTTCTCTCTGTGTGTAGAATTTTCTATCAGGACATGATGATGAGAGAAAGAAGGATTTGGTGAAGAAAAGGATTTTAGAGGAGGTTGATGATGATGCGTCATTACTCATTATTATTTTTGTTTTTATTATTGTTATGCATAATTATTAAAGTCAAATGTGTCCAAATTATGAGCACAATTATTTTTTGTGTTACTATTTGGCCACCTATTATTTTAATTCATTTACCAATAAAAGTTATAATACAGTTTTAATCGAAAATAATAGAGAGCACAAAAAAATTACATATCGGTACTTTGCATTGTCTGTCTCTTTTTGTGGGACATACAGGTTTAGTTTAGTACGGGACTATTACAAATGCATTCAGCTGTAAAAAAATAATAGATGTGCCATAGGTATTCTTCTTGAAAAGCGCGGCAAATCTTTGTTAAATTATTTTAAAGATATTTGACTTTTTTGAAAGGTTCTATTATTTTGATAGAGAAAAATAAAGTAATTATGTTTATGATCGGGATGTTGGGATGAAGAAATCAAACCTTGCATCTCTAGGGAAAGATGAGTAACACACAACCATGGCTATTAGTGAATTAATGTGGTCCTTGAGGTAGTTTAATGCCAGAATTGTGAGCCCTTTTAAGGGTTGGGGGGGTTCATCTACCAAGAGTTGGTGTTGAATAATGGGGCCTTACCCTTCTTTCAAACCAACAAGATGACTTGTTGTCATTGTTAAGTTTCTTTATTATCATTTTCTTTATTTTAAGTGGATCAATAATTAGTGGAAATTGAAGTAGTTTATTTCCTAAACTGAAGCACGTCGTTGCAACAAATAATTAGACAAGTCTTTGCTGTTGTTGCGTGCTTGGTGGGATCCCATTTAGCTCTACTTATCCCTAACAGTAAGCACCACATTTTTAGAACAAGATTGGTAATACCACGAGTAACAAACAACGGGCAAGGTCCCATAGGACTTGAAGGTCACCAAATCCTCGAATTAGTCCCACGACGGTAACCGCAACTAGACAATATAAGCAAATTAGTATCATCTGTTGCATATTATCTCTACTGTAATAAAAAATAAAAAAAAATTATCGCTGAAAACGTTTTGACGACAAAAAATTGTCACTTAATTCCTTATCTTTGCTACAATCTTTTATCATCAAAATTATTACGGCAGAAGATCTTTATCGGTAGAAAGCGGCACGAAAACCATACCGAGCAGTGACCTAATCACTAACCATACATACATATAGAATATTATCTCCATTAACAATGTGATATGGTCTCACCGCAATATAGTGGTACAAGTGCATAACAACCCCACTACGTGATATGGCCAGCCGCCGCACTCAAGTCGGACATTGAACTCTATTAAGAAGCTAACTTGGTCAACTGTCAAGTGCCACTCCGGCATGTACAACTCGTTCGTTGTACCATCTCATATTTATCGACAAACCCCATGTACGCAAAAATTTGCAAAAAAATCTAAGGTGTAAGCATTAAAACAATTATGAATGCGGTTATCGCCTTCATCTCTACGTTCTGCAAATTTGCCCTGCTAGTTTTCAAGCCTGTGATCCACAACAAATGGATCAATACTTCGTAAGGCGTGAAATCAAGACTCAAATGACCAATAGCATAAGCAGTCACATTAGTATGAAGATGGACTCCATTTACCAACCACTATAAGATCGATATCAGACGGTGCAATGGGTCAAGACGACGCTGGTAGAACACCCCCAAGTACATGTTCAGATTTTCTAAAACATAAGTTAATGGCTCACTATGCCAACTAGGCTGATGCAAGACCACCCACCCTACCTAATGGACAAGCTAACTTTTTGGTTTCGTTATGCAGTTGCTAGCTAAATGGGCCTGAATTTACACGAACTTCACATCAACCTCAATTTCTCATTATTTCTCATTACCATCAAAATTCTCCAAAGACAGGCTAGATTTTCGCAAACCGAGCAACTGTAGCAAGTGCCGTTCTTAAACTTCTGATACCAGCTCCAGTTTTCGAGCTTACCATCATCTGCGATAGAAACCAAAAGACAATACTCAGGTTGCTTCCAAAATTAACAGACACAAATCAGAATGATAATATTTCCTCCATACCAAAGGTTGAACTGCAGACTTCTTGGCCTTGAGGCTCTGAAAAACAGGCAATGCATACCAAGTTAAGTCCCACGGGAGAGGGCAAAAATCTCAATTCCCAAATAAGTCTGCATTTCTGTGACATTACCTCTTCAATTTGCATTGCCCGGCGTGCCACATGAATTGGGAATACTGTATCCGTCTTTGTTAATACAATCTGGTACTTTGTTTTAGACCTACAGATTCATAATTCATACCCACAAATTGAAGTTCAGAACAAACATGATATAAAGGACAGCACAAGATATCTCCAGCTTGAAACTAAGCATTGAATACAGTTCGCTGCTTAGTTTTGAGATCTGAAAGCTCACAATGGAAGATGAGCCAGCACCCAAAATAAGATAGGATTGGTCATGTATATAGAAATCGTTACCCCCAGTAAGAATCCACCCCAGTACACAGAGACAAGGCAGTCCTCACCCCCATCCAACACTATTAAGTCCATGGCTTCTGTAAACATGATCAATTCAAAGCTTCCATGTGACAACTCGGACTAGAGTGTGAGCAAAGAGTGACAATTACAGAAAGCATTTTCAAATGAGATAGGTGGTACCCCAAATTCCCAATTACTTCCATGATGAAATACTGGCAACTAAAACAGGCCAAAATACAGAATTTTCTGGACACGTTTTCGGGCGTTTAATACCCAAAAAATTGTTGCATTTCAAAGGAGACCATATCCCACAACCGCTCAGAAACACCACCTCACCGCACCACAAGTTTGAGCCAGGGGTGGGGGGTGGGGGTGGAACTATACTTGAGTAAATTTTCATGTGAAAAAAACTAAAACTAGAGTTCGTTCTCCATAAAAGTAAAGCAAAGCAGCTAACAAGTATAGACAACGTAATGCAGTAGTAGCAATCCAAGTCCCACCGATCAACTCTAGTAGCCTACAAGCATGTGTACCATGTATGTACCTTTCCATCAAATCAACAAGCTCATGATCCCTTGGCTTCATACCCCATTTTGTGTCAATAAGAAGGCATACTCTTCTCAAACCCACTCGTGTGGAGACATACTCTTTCACCTACATATATTCGGATTGCATAAGAGCTAACTCACATTTGATAAGCAAGTGTAAATATTCAAAAACTAAAACAGCAAAAAGAATAGTGACACCACTATATCAGTTTTCAATTATTCTTACATAGAACGATACTTTAACTTCCTTCACACCAAAAGAACTATCCTCGTCTCCTCCTTGGAGATTGCATTCCATGTAATTGGAAGAGTAACAAGTTCCCATACCCAACCACAAATGTAACTGTGACTGTTAGGGACGGCCCAGTGCACGAGGCAAAGTAACAGGGGCGCAGGTCAATGTAAGCAGCCTTTCCCCCTCTTTCATGAAAAGACTGTTTCCAAGTATTGAATCCATGAGGCAAAGTTTACGCGCGCGCGCGCACATAGAGTTGTGCCTGATGCTTATTTGATAAAACCTCTCATATGCAAGATGCTTAACTACTGATCCTTGCATATATATTCATTATCCCAACCCAACAGTTTGCCCTGTTTTGTATCAGTTTGTTTGGTCTGACTCTTCGGGTCATTAGATCAACATGATGATCATAATGCCTATATATGCACGACAAACAAGGGATGGAACCATACAAGGGGATATTAGGAGACACTTGCATTTGTTATAAGAGTTGATTTGATTCAGCACACTATTAGTGTCTCAAAGCAGCAATTGCACACATGCCTTTTTGAATCCTTACCATATTGCAATTGTTCACTTACCCTTTTCCATTATCGGCTAAGAGCAGGTTAGACTTTGAGTAGGTTTATACCTGGTGGAGGACTAGATACAGTTGGAGGCTCGATGTAAATTTATCTAGCACTTGCCACGATTTTGGCTTAGAGCACAGAACCTATTTACTGTTTTCACTCTTTGGCATTGCCCATAGTAGGCTCGGCATGTAACGTGAGCTTAGTTTTTTCGGTTATATATTTATTTAAATTATTGTTGTCAGTTGGAACTGAGTCACACCTTGAGACGGGAAAGTGACAGCTTTAGTCCAAAAGGAGATAATCTTTTGTTTCATAAGATATACATGCTCCTTTCACACGGCCAAAAGTGATCATTGAATGAAGAAACCTATCCCACAGATGTCACTAATTCATCTAGGGAAAACCACCAAAACTTGACGGTATTTTGAAATGGCTGTACCACAAATAGAAAAAACTTCTTTTTTAGATGACTTGTCTGGCTGCTTGCCCCAATAACGTTTAAAAGGAAGAGGTCCTAGCCCTTTGTTGCGCAGCTTAGTTCCTAATAAACAGATCACTTATCAGATCTATTATTACCTTTGACTAAGGTCAACTGTCACCCATATATAATGCTAATTGATGATCTGAATGAGCTCATGTACATGGACGATGATGTCACATACAAGCAAACATTGGCAGGGCAAAACCTTTTGCAACTAGACATGTGCCTGGTTGTAAAAGCAACACAAAAAGTTAGAAGACCAAGCAGATGAAAGACTCACAAGCTCTTCCCAGGCTTCCTTCACTTCTTCTTTTGCATAAGCAAACCCATATCCAGGCAAATCAACTAAGCAGAGCTTTGGTCCAAGGTTATAAAAATTTAAAGTCTGCATCATATTATGAAGTTGTCAGCATGCATATCTCACAAACTTTCTGCATATTTAGGAAAAGGTAGAACCTGACCTGAGTAAGACCAGGCTTGTCTGATGTCCGTACAACACCCCATTGTCTGGTAAGTGCATTTAGTAGAGATGACTTCCCTACGTTTGACCTGCCTGATATGACAAAAGAAATCCAAATAAAGTCAATTATCACATTTTCCAAAAAAAGTCTAAATACTTAAGAAAATGCAGGAAAGGGCCACATATTTTGGATACTAATACATAAGCAAGCGAAACAACTTCTGATAACCCGTCCAGAAATATTTTGACAGTCTACTGGTGCTTGGGGTAGTAAAGCATCCAAAAACAAGGAAAAAATGAAAAGAAAAAGAAGAAATGAGAGAGTAGATCTTATTAGACAACTAGGCATATCATGCTAATTCTCGTGAAATAACTGACATTGTTGAATACAACATTAATTAATTCTATAGTTCTTACAAATAAACATGACAACCTATTTTAATTCCTACCGGAAGCCTGAAGTTATAGCACCCTACATTTTCCGGATAAATTACAGCCGCAATCTGGCTTTCGAAGAGATACTGAATCTAGAGAAGTGTTTCAATGAGAGATGAAGTGCATTTACCTTCGAGAGGAGCGAAAATTGCATAGCAATCGAACTTGCAAAAGTAAAAAATAATCTTGAAATAAAAATTAAAAAAAAGTTTAAAGAATAAAGGTAATTGCTCATATATACCTGCAAATGCAATCTCTGGAAGTTCAGCAGGGGGAAGTGAAGAAGAAATCTTTGCAGCAGCAAAAAATGTCAATTTATTTTTAAATACCTTCAAGAAAGTAAATGACCAGTGATTACATAATAAACATTATATTAAAGGACAAGTTGCAGTGGAAGAGTTGCTTGACTAATCCCCCATTAAAAAAGTGAATTGAACAGCAGACTAAGATCACCAAACAACGTTAACAGCAACTTGCTTTGGTAGTTATTTACAGCTTAAGTGCAAAACAAATACAAAAAGTCTAGTTTATGCTCGGGGAGATAAAATTGAGAGTTTAAAGCAATGTATATAAGTTGATGAGCATCTATACAAGGCCGATTCACTTTTACCACAAGGACCAATTTCAGCACAAAAGACATTGATCCGGGTTTGGGGGCCAGGGCAGCACTTCACATGAAAGCTGGAATTGGTGAAAACTGAAAAGGGACGGTTCTATTTTCCATGCTTGGTTTAACAGGTTGCTAGCAACCTTTCACTCTTTTATTGCTAGTCCTGTGTGCATTAGCATTTGGTCTACTAACCAACAAGATCAAGCTCTGGTCTGTTTTAGGAAAAACCACTTCCGTTAGTTCAACTTTTAACAATCTTTAATGTTCATATGATACTTTTCAAGTATAACATATGTGCCGCAAGAAATATCTCAGTCCCAGCATCCTACTTTAGAACACTTTCAGACCAGTCCCGTCATTAATTTCAACGACAGATACATCACAGATCACACTCCTCAACACACTCCTCAACCCGACTAACATAGCAAGTCCATTCAGCGTAGACGACCTTCATGTCAACGAAAGGACAAGGGCATACGTAAACATAGAAATGCATGCAGAAAATCATATATTACACCAGACACGCATATGTACTGCTCTATCACAATATATAATAGTGGCTGTGTAAACACTACAACCAAATTTCTGCACGTAAGCAATTGAACCAACCAAAGACCATGACCAGTTTAAAGAACATGGTATGAAATCTGATTAGAATGACATAACTGAAAAGTTTTCAAAAACACGCCATGTAAAGCTCCTAGTTGGCATGTTATTTCCAACCCAAGAAGGGGAAGGCAAATGTCAACCTGTGCCCTTAGGGCAATGTTTAGCATATAACACAAGAAATCATAACTAGCAAAGAGCCATTATCAAGGGTCCTGATTGCATGTTAGACAATCTTAACATGTGCCTAAGCTTAACTTGAGCTTAGAGCATAACCAGTTCTTGGAAGGGACAAGAATGCATTCTGACATATTTTAGTGGAAAATGAAAAAGGAGAATCAAGGAATAATCTGCTGCATATAAAATCAAATATTTGAAAGATCACTCTTGCATGACATAAAAACCAAATAAAAATAGCAAACAAAAATATCTTCATGAATTGATATATTGTTCTTTTTGTTTTGCAATTGAGCACACTGGACCAACAGCTACATAAGTTCATTTCATGCATGCGTTCCTTCTTTTCGTGCGTGCAATAAAGTTATGAGACGAGATGGGACTACACGTAAGATGGCGGAGCATCAGCTGGAAGAATTTCCAGCCAAGCTCTGTTATCACAAGACTGATGAACGGGGGTAAAAATCAAGGAACACATTCAAGAATTATTAGAGGCAACCACCCTTAACCAAAGGAACCAATGTACAAGCCTGGCTCTAACTCGATGCATGAAAATATAGCACGGCTTAACATACTACTGCATAGAAAAATACTTTATTGTAATTGCGAATGGCAAGCACAAGGAGATAATCATGGGCTAAAAGTTTCCAACTTTTAGCACATAATGAGCATACCATAACTTTACACTTGTCAGGAATCAGTAACCAAGGAGAAAGAAGTACTCAAAACACTAAAGCACAAAAGACACAATTTAAGTTACGTGATCTACAAACACACCGTTTCTTCTATTCGCTCTCTTTCTGAGTTAGTAGAATTGGGGAAATTATCTAAAGGGGCGGAAAGTTCAATGTTGTAGCCTGCCCTCCTGAACTCAATCTCGCGCCTTCTTCCCAGTAACTGTAAATGCCAATAATCACAAAAATGAAATAAGAGGATTTGCAAAATATCGATCAAGTATGATGTAATTTGTATATCACACGAGGCAATTGTTTACATTTTCTTCCACGAAAGAAAGGATAGAAGGGCTTGGTTTTATTGCACGAAACTTTGCATTCATTGACACTTGAACATCTTTATATTTCTCCACATCTTCTTTCTTCTCCGCAGTATTATCTAAAAGGAAGCAGGAGAGGAGTTTAAACGACCACAGTCTATCATCTGGAATCTATAATTTGTAAGATGGGACTAGCAAGGAGGCCTTTTTCTTACGTACAAATAGAGTAAAGCAACCTGGAAAAGAAAAGTTAATACTTTGATGACTTGCACCTAGTGCAGTTGTGCAAAGCGCAAGTTATCTGACAGATTTATACAGTATGTAGAAGCACCCCGAAATACACAAGAAGAAAATTTCCAAACTCGTGTCAGATAGCAACAGGGCCCTTGACTTGGTCTCAGCCAACTAATTCTCACTTGAGAATAAGTTGGTCTTGGCATCAACAAAACAAAAAGCAAGCAAGCTACTAAAAAACCGTCCCCTGTTCAACAGAAAGCAATCAAACATCGCTTCAATAGAACACTGATCAATTAGTTTCTCTAGATTCTCCGGCCAATCATTAGCAACTCCTACATATTACACCCTTATGAAACTATGCTTCAGAGAACCTAGCAGTAAATACCCTCAACTGCCTATGGTCATACTAGAATAAACAGCATATGAACAGATGCATACGATAGGTCTGCCACTGTCAGAGTCAGTTGTAGGTACCTCTGAGTTGTCCTGCCCTTCCCTCCCCCAACAGAAAAAAAATGGGAAAGAAAAATCCTACGCTGGAACCAATATCCCTCCTAACCACAGTATACACAGCATTAAGCTAATTTTTCGTCCATTCCCTAGTCAAAACAAATTCACACACTAAAAGATGCACACAACGAACGCCAGTTGCTTTCCAAACCACACATAAAGGTGCTATGTAGCACTGCACTATGAAATTCATGCTAAAGAATCACGTGTAGACCTGCCAATGGGTGCCAAGCACCAAATCTTTCGCACTTAGTGCCTTTGGACTTGGACCCAAAGTTCCAAGCCGTAGCTAGTTGACTTGCTCACAAGCATATAGAGCTTAGTGCAGTGTACCCACTACATGTTGCCACCCTGATGTCACTAATAGCGTTTGCCCACAATTTTGTCTCGTCAAGATTGGATTAAGGTATGAACCAATCTGGCAGGACGATTATTATGCAAATGCCACCTAGCCTCCCTCCATGGCATGATCTTGGCAAACCCGACCTACAAAACCAACTTGGCTAGGTGTAAACACCACTACACCAGCCATTCATTTCATAACGGCCTGAGTTCTATCAAAGTTCAAGGGAATTGCATGAGCAATGCTGCACAACCACTAGAGAGCGATCACTAAATTCTTGTGGTCATGTAGGTAAGCACTGAAGCATAAAAACAGTATCCTCATATTTTGACAACAAGATACAGCTACCTCATAAAATTTTATATTTGATATGAACATAAATTGTGTTTCATAACTATAGGATTCTGATTCGTTTTTCTTTCAAAAAATGTAGACACTACATATCTAAATTAAAAAGGAAATTGAATACATATGTTAAATGGAGACCAAAAATGCGATTGGCAAGGTAAATTCATACTGACCATTAGAAGCTATACGATCATCCAGCCGCTTGTTTGTCAAATCATGTGGATCTATCCGGATACGCTTCCTCCTTTTTGGTCTATCATCGGATATCACTGAATCATCAGCCGAACTCTTGTCCAAAAAAAATTTCTTGGTAGATTTACTAAGAACCTCAGCTGTAAATTTCTTCCGATTAGAATGAGATTGCTTGACAAAGTTGGATTTGCTTTTTGTTCCTCTATTCAACATACCACTCTCACTATCGTCCAGTCCAACGTTTTCCGATTTATATGTGGCCTTCCCCGTGGTTCTCAAATTTGTCCCATCTCTCCTGTCAAGTAACTCCTTTTCACTAGACCTTCTCCCAATGGTCACAGACTTCCTCCCGCCACTCTCAGCCCGTTCCACATTTTTAACATTATATACAGCCTTTGCCTTGGTCCTAAAACCCATCTTGTCTTTCCCACCAATCAATTCATTTTCGTTAGACCTCCTTCCTCCTGTCAGAGAATCTCCCCGGCTGAATTTCCCAGAATCACGAAATCCTCCTTTTGTTCTACGTTTGTCTTTAACAAAACCATCTTTATCCTCACTCTCCCCTGCTTTAGAAAGAACCTTTCTACTGCTCGTCTTGTTACCAAACACTCGTTCCTCACCCGAATCACGGTTAGCATAAACCCTCTTCTTCTTCCGATCAGAACTTACCCCTTCAATCTGTTCATTTTCAGCCTTCGATTTCGTACCCCTCCTTCCACTGTCGTCTGCATTATCTGTTCGAACCTTATATCTTTCATTCCTTTCCACGCCCTTTCTATGTAAGGTTTCAACATCGTTTTTAGAATCCTTTGATCTTCCAATTGCAACTTTTACTCTTTTATGGAGCCTACCATACTTTGAGCTTGTTTCCGTAGACATTCTATGAACTTGCAATCCCACTCTAAAACTAACACCTAGAAAAACCCTTCAGCAATAACTTTTCAGTGCCCAACCTGAAAAATAAAATGGCAAATATCCACATGACCATTGATATTCTAATACCTAAAAGGAACAGAGGAATGAAAAGTATAACTGTACAGGTACATGTACAAACACAAAATCACACACAACTATGCGGGTGAACACACCATAGGAACTTACCATGATGATTCTTCGTTCGTTTTTCATGTGGACTGATACTTTCAAAAACTGTGGCAGTTTTGTTTCTCTTGCCGCCGTTCTCATGCCCTACTCAGTGCTTCAGCCATTCCAGTGTAAAATGATGTCGTTTAACGTGTAATGGGCTGTATTCAATTTGGGTCGCGTATGTTTGGGCCCAAGTTTCGGGCTACGTGGGCCCGGTGAATGGATCGGGTTGGATAAATTGGACTCGATCCATTCATATTCCATGTAATATAAAATTTGAAATCCGAATCAAAATTGTAATTTTCACTCCCCACAGCCCGGCAACTTTCAAGCGGCTAACCGGTCATAGTTTGAGACGAGGTTTGGACGACAGCAGTGGCGGTCCTATGACGGCATAAGAGTTTTTCTTTCTTCCTCTTCGTGTGCATGGGAGTCACACGATTAGATAAATACAGGTCGATAGTTAAATTTTACCGTCTCTAATTCGATGACATAAGTAATAAGTAATCTTTTTTCATTAAAGTCATGACTTAAATTCATTAACAAATTTTTTTTATCAAAGTTATAATCAACTTTTGATCCACTAATACTATGTTCCACCACTTGAACACTTTTTTCAGCAATTTTTTTTTCTTTTTAACAAAGGCATTATGAATAATTAAGTAACAATCTAACGTTGTAAGTTAAAATTTCATTTGTTGTTTGTCAACTTTTGAAATTACTACCATTAAACTTTTCAGGTTTACAAGAACCAGAGCCATCGATTGTCATTTTTTTATATATATATCCAAGTTAGATGAAAATAAAATTTTGTCAAACTAATTATACCAAATCCCAATCAATAACTAACACATTCAATAACAAATATCAATAAAAAAAATGATTAGAAGAGTCTGAAATTAGTTTGAGGCACGCAAAGAAGCACATCGCTAAAAGAAGATACGCTCAAATTATGTACTTGGTCAACGACGTTCCAAGCCAAAAATACAACAACCACTGAAGGAGTTTGAATGCAATAAAAATCTTCCTCGAACCTTCTATCAGTTGCACGCTTCAAATTAGTTAGAAGAGATGTAAGAAGATAGAAGATGATTTTGGAGAAAATAAAGTCTAAGCATTTTTCTCCAGCCTTCTTCCTTTTTGCAAACTTTGCTTGTAACAATTATTTCTTCCAACGTACAAACAAACATAATCAATAGGTTATAGGCACATACAGAGAAAAAATAGGAGAGAAAGTTGCTAGTTAAAACAATCAATAACGCATAATTTAGAAGTCTCCGACAAAGAATCTTCTATATTAATTAGGATATGTCCCACTAATCTTGATGTGTTTTATTTTATTTTTCAATCCAGCGGTTAGTACTTGAAGTGGTTGTCGCCAAGATTAATGTTTAGGTTATTTCTTTATTGCCTGGTTTTGATTGACATGTTGTTTTGGTCTTTAGCGTCTGTATTTTTGTTGCGACAATCATATAGGTCGTTGTGTTGGGGACGGGGGCAATCACGTTGTCAGGCGTTATTACAACCATGTTTTACTTCTTCTTTCTTGCCAATCCTGTAGTCTTTCTCTAAAATTGATGTTGTATTAGAGCAATGAAGTGAAACAATGCGTTAATTAAGTTCCACTTGCACCACATTTCTTAATTAAGTTGACTTTTGTTCTACTTGTACCCCATTTCTTCATTAAGTTCTTGAAACATTTACACAGAAAATTTCAATACATGCATGAAGATTGTGTTGTAAAGCCTTTTAAAACAATGGGGCCTCTTCTAAATTCAAAGCAATCAATGAGTGGAACTCAATCAATCAAAGCTTGCAAAAGACAATACAGCATGCATGCCCTTTAAAATCGAAAACGTTAATCATAGAGTATTTTTTGTTGGAGTAGAATAGAATAATACAACTTGATTCAAATACACGTAAAGGAACCCAATCAAAGCTTGTTGGAGTGGCACTCAATCAAAGCCTGTAACATGCGAAGCTGCGAAGGAACCCAAGGCTCGGATCAGGAGGCCGTCTCTTGACTTTCACTCGTAGCACTGTTCACTAGATGAACTTGGACTTGCACTCAACTTGTCTAATATAATGAGTCAAGACTCTTGTAAAGAACAACCCTCGCACCACCGCTCGGAGACGGCAAAGGAGGGAAGAGGAAGAAAACTGAGCATAGAAGACGGCACTACTTTAATTCGTGTTAATTTTCTCGGTCTGACTTAGCTTCACTCAGAACATATAAATAAACTAAAAGTCTGTTTCAAATCACTTTTAAGTTTAATTTTTTATTTTTAAAAAAAATCAAAATGAAAAATCAGTTCATTTTTCATTTTTTACAAAAATAAATGGGTATTTAATTATATTTTGAGTTTTTCATTTGAATGTTTGATTACTCAATTTTTATTTCAATTTTTTATTTTGAATATTTGATTTACCCAGTTTTTATTTTGAATTTTCTCTTTAGTGGTGGTTGCGATGGCGGCAATAGCAGTGGAGTGACCGGCGGCAATGGGCCGTGACAGGTGATCGGAATGGTGGTAATCTCAAAATAAAAACTCAAAACTCCATAATGAAAGTTTTAAAAAACAATCATGTTTGTGTTAAATACATTTTTTTCTTCTCTAATTTATAAAACTGAATAAAAAACTAAAAATAGAATATATTTCAAACATTGCCTAAATTTCACAGTTTCTTCGGGCAACAATTATATGTGAATAGATTTTGAAATTTTGAATGCTATGAAATACTCACATTATGCTTAATTGAAACATTACAACTATAACACAACTTAGAAACAAATCTCGAGATACCAAAACACTTAAAATTTCAATTCGACACAATAAAGCAACGACAAACAAAGTACAGAAGACTTAAATTTCAATTCTAACGCAACAAAATGTTTGTGCATAGTATATACCCACTTCAATATATACATGTACAAACAAATTTATAAAATCGGGGTGAAAAGAGGAAAAAATCCCGGTAATATTTGTGTAGTATCATTTTCTTGATCCTTACCACTTTCAATTTTTATTTTTTTTCATTTTTTCTTGATAGGAAGTACAAATAGAGAAAACAACATATATAGATATATCATATCCAAATAATAAGAATAACTCGACCCGGAACTGCCGCCGATGAAGTTTAGTTACCGGCAACATGTCCCTCCGGTTGACCAAAAAGCTCCGGCTTAATTTTCTTCTCCCACATATCGTTATACCTCCCACCATCTCCGGCTTCCCGCTTCACCTCCAGAACCACCAAACTATCGGTCAACCGGTAAACCTCCACGCTCACGACCAAATTACCATTTTGCCCTTTCACATCCACCCCCCATTCCTTCCTCTTCTTCAACCTCAGACCATCCTCCTTCCCAACCACCTCCTCCACTTTCCCGATAACTTTCTCCGGCGATTCTCCGAGGACGAATCTCTCGCCGGCGGCAACCGAGCAACTCGATCCGTCGAACAGACCGGATAGATCCAGACCGGACGAAAACGAGATCAAATCGAACGCGTTCAGAGACGTCATACTTTCATCCTTCTTTTCTATCTTCCCGTCGAAATCTTCGTCGTAAAATCTCATCTCCTTGTACGGTCCTTTCCTGAACCACGGGTCGCGCGTGATCTCATCGACGGTGATCCTCGTATCTGGATTCGTGTCAAGTAGGCGAGACAAAAACCGCTTCAGATCGGACGACATCCATTTTGGACACCGGAACTCGCCTTTGTATATCTTTTTGTACATCATCATCAGATTCGGATCGTTAAACGGCAGATAGCCGGCCGTCAAGACGTACAAGACGACGCCGCAGGACCACACATCCACCTTTGCTCCGTCGTAGCCTCTCCTCGTGAGGATCTCAGGTGCCACGTAGGCCGGGGTGCCGCACAAAGTGTGTAGCAAACCGTCGGTTCGGATCTGACCGGTGACCGCACTGAGTCCGAAATCCGACACCTTCAGATCGCCGTTTTCGTCGAGGAGGAGGTTTTCCGGTTTCAAGTCTCGGTGGTAGACTCCGCGGGAATGGCAGTATCCGACGGCGGAGATGAGCTGCTGAAAGTACTTGCGGCTTAGATCCTCGCTGAATTTGCCTTTGGCGATCTTGGCGAAGAGCTCGCCGCCCTTGACGAACTCCATGACGAAGTAGATTTTCGATTTGGTGGCGAGGACTTCGAAGAGCTTGACGATGTTGGGGTGACTCAAGCGGCGCATGATGGATATCTCGCGCTTGATGTTGGACATCAAGCTCGTGCCGACGATCTTCTTCTTGTTGATAATTTTGACGGCGACGCTCAGGCCGGTCTTGACGTCCCTGGCGTAGTAGACCTTAGCGAAGGCGCCGCAGCCGAGTAGCCTGCCCAGTTCGTACTTGCCGAACATGGCGTTTTCCGTCGGCGGATCCGGTGGTGCTGGCGCGGCCGCCGAGTCATGTTCGGTCCCTGGCATCGGGAACGATGCAGAGACCGAACCCGAATATTGGTGGACAGAACGATTAAAAGGAGGGAATAATAGGGGCAGGTTGAGAGAAGCGGAAGACTAGGAGAATACAATTTTGACTACTGGTTGTATATTTGTTTGGTTCACCTGAGAGAGAGAGAGAGAGAGAGAGAGAGAAATGGACGATCGAGCTATGGCGCGGCTTTATGAGCTGTGACTTTATTAGCTGAGATTTGGATGCTCTGTGGGAATATTTGCACTTTGTACGCGGGAAGGATGGCTCGCTGGAAACGAAAGAGGCAAAGAGTTTTATTTATTTTTTATTTTATAATTGGACGGAATGACGGCAAAGTGAGGGATTGACTTTTAACGTGTCAGTTGTCTAGTGGAACGGAGAGACCAAGCCCGCTGCCGTCCAAGGTTCAAATTCAAATGCCGGATTGCGTGTGGAGTTGGGAAGCGTCTAGAATGCCGTGGGTCTTTCACGTCTGCTCTTTTTCACTTTTAACACTAAATAATATAATAATAATATTGCGTCAGTCACGGGGGCGAGGGAGAATTAGTTTAAATTTTGAATGTGTGGCAGAAAAAGTCGCCCATTTTATTAGGAAATTTTATGCTTGGGTTAGGTTAGCTATTTGCAATTTTCACGTGTTTAGTAGATTGTTTACCCATAGTTACTACGATTAATTTATTTACGGATAACGTATGCATATCGATAAGAATGACGTTCATGTATACTGCTTTTATCGATTCACAATGGCTTAAAAAAAATCATTTAGATAAAGAAGCACGCTAAATATTCTTATGATTACTTGTTTCACGTTTCGTCCACAAAAGATGATTTAACGATTGGTTCTTGCAGCATTGAAAGGCAACGATACTTTCACATTATTTAATCTTGTGATTAAGCTAAAGCCAACACTTAAAAAACTTTGTCCCTTCTTATAAGGTAAATATAATGAGTAATACTTAAGGAGATCATGGCCCTCAACCTCTTAGACAGCTAAAATAGGCAATTGATAATTTTACTTCAACATTGGAAAGGACATTGTTTCACATAAATAATAGTCTGACTACTTCATTTCTTGAAAGTGAGATCATCAATACTTCTAAAACATATAAAAATGTCATCACCACTAAAATAAATTTATTATAAAGTCTTTATATCGTTAATTAGTCACAATGGTTAATTAGTCACAATCTCGATGAGGACTGCGGCTTACAAGATGTGCACCACAAATCTTGTTCAACCCCGGTTGTGGCCGAGCTAAGCTAACAAATGGTAAATAGACTATACCTGGACATTTAATTCCATGTACCTCGGAATTGCAATGGATCAGTTTTGACGAATCAACATGATCACAACCACGTATATATATTCTCATTGGAGAGGTATGTTGTCCGATTCTGCATTTAATGGCATCATCTATGATTATGCATATATTTTGGACCTTGTTACACTTTTTTTGGATGATGTTATATATTTTTATTTTTACCTGAAAACGAAATTAATTACAAACACATATTTGGAGAGCTTTGCTCCCAAAATCTAGTCTTAAGAAGAGGTTAATTACACAATTGTTGCTCATTCATGTACTGATAAAGGTTTTATTGCATGATCAGTTTAGCTTTGAGCAGTAACTAGATATTAGTTTAGCAAAAAAAAACCAATAATAGTATGTATAAAATATTTAACGTCTCCTTGGAATTTATGATAAATCTGGTACGCTTTGACGAGAGAGTTGTTATTATTATTATTTTTTAATAATATATTTTAAAAATGATTTCTATTGTTTTCAGGCAATATGCAACAGATATCATTGGCATTATAAATGGATAACAAAACGACAATGACGTAGGGTGACTTGATATTATCATTTTCTCCTTAACATGTCAAATATTGGAACAACGTATGCCCAAAAAATATTTTCACATGTCACTTTCACACATGATAAATCGCGGGAGCACCACATGACCAATATTTGTCATGTCCGTGTTGTACTTGGCTCCTATTTTACCTTTGTCCGTGACCAAAAATTGTCGACGCTTCTAGCACCACGAATCTGTAGCAAGAAGATCCATATTTCAAAACATCCTCGCCATTGCCATCACGGTATCACCATCGCCATCACGGTATCACCATCGGAGCAAGTAAGTCTCAATCATCTTTCGCCCTCATCTGGTCCACCAAGAAGAGATTGATCCCCGTGTGGTGCCCCAATTTTAACTTTATGTTGCTCCATGGGATTGCTGGAAATTTCTCAGAAGTTAGTGGCCATAAGTTGGTCTTTTGAATTTTGTAAAACGGGTTGCAAACAGATAAGCCCGGACATAAGTGTGCCCATGTATATTGATTGTGTGCTAGTGGGTTGATCTTGCTACCTACCGCCACACACCGGATGATGGTGTTATCCAATCTTTGCATTACCGCTTGTCTCGTATACGTTTCTGTATATTGATTGTATTGACTTTTCAGTGTTCGTATACGTTTATCTTATTTCGGTCAAAAAAAAAAGTGTGCTTATGAAGGATAGTGTAGCGGGTAGAATGCAGACCAAATTCATAAAAGATAAAAAAAATAAAAAAAAATCGGCTCGTATTCAGGTTATAAGAAGATAATTACAACTCTCATATAGGATAATCAATTATGGTTAAATATTTTAGTGACGTTAAAAAAGTTTGGTTAATAATTGGCGTTAAAAGTATTAGCAAAAAAAATTCACTAAAAATATTTAGCAACGTAATTATCACAATTCAAAAGTTGTAATTTTCTTCTTACAAACCAGGACAGTAGTAAAAAAAAATTTCATTTCAGAAATGTCATTAAAGACTTTAAACTCATTATAACAGTTCTTATGGTTTCTGTTATCCTCCGTACACACTACACTTTGGTATGACATAAAATTCATAAAATTATCACAAACAAATAATCTTTGCACTCACTGAGATCAGAAGATGTTTGCTAATTTGTGTTTGTCTAGCCCAACCAAAGCCCATGAGACTGAAAGCGCAGACCTACAAAAAGTAAATAATTTGAGAAGATGCTACCATTCCAGACTTTGGGCCTTTGTGGTAGAAGTTAAAACTAAAAGCAGATAGTTGATATGGTTATGGACCAGTGGCCTGAGCCCAACAAGGATATGTAAATTTATTAGCTCTGCGTTTACATCCATGAAGAAGGGAGAAACGAACGGCGCATCTTTAGACAAAGAATTGCTGGCCTTCTGAGCTCTTCGTCGCTGAAAGTTACTTAGTCGTTGGTTTGTGATCTTTGGTGGAGCTTGTTTGCGAGTTTTTTTAGAAGAGAAAATAGAGGAAAAGAAAGGAAAGTGGCTCATTTCTTCCCTTTTTTCTAGTTTGTGAGCTTTTTTAAGAAGAGAAAAGGAAAGAAAGGAAAGTTTGAGCTTCTTTTGTCTCAAAATATTTCCTCCCAAAATTGGGAAGAAACGGAGAGAAAAAAAACTCTTATAAGTAAGCTTTTAGTAATGCCTATATTACCCTTAACATGATGAAGACTAAGGGTTCGTTTGACAAAAAAAAAATTTTGGTTTTCAGTTTTTAAAGAGCAGTTTTTTAAAGAGTAGCTTAATTTTTATTTTTTTTATAAAAACAAGTGGGTGTTTAATAACCCCTTTTTTTTTAGGTTTTTTTTTTTGGTGTTTGGTAACCCTTTTTATTTTGACTTTTTTTTTTTGTGGTTTGCGGTGGCCGTGGTGGGATGTAGCGGTGGTCGACGGCCGAAGGTGGCTGCCGGCAGTCTCCGGCGGTGGCTGTCGGCGGCCGGAGGTGGCTGCCGGTGGTCCCCGGCAGTCTCCGGCGACCAGTGGTGGCTGCCGGCGGTGGTAGCCGGCGGCCGGTGGTGGCTGCCGGCAGTCTCCGGCGGTGGTCGCCGGCGCCCGGAGGTGGCTGCCGGCAGTCTCCGGCTGTGGCTGCCGGTGGTCGCCTGAGGTGGCTGCCGGTGGTGGGAGGGTGGTGGTTGTGGTCTAAAAAAAAAACCAAAAGTGAAAAAAAAAAACCAGTTTTTGTAGTTTTTTTTTTTACTCTTCAGTTTAAAAACTGATTTTTTAAATTGAAAAAAAAATGGTTACCATACGCTCCTTTTTTTTTCAATTTTTAAAACTGAAAAAAAAGAGACAAAAAAAGAGTGTCAAACGTGGCCTAAATTTTTAATGACTTTTAGGTTTTATGATTTCTTATGGCAACTTAGTATTTTACTACAAATAAATGATCGTTTTATATGTTAGAGTTGACTCATGAATGATTAATTTTTTTTTGTGATATTAATTAGATTTGGATGTTAGGATGCTTGTAGTCATCTCATGACTATTTTTTTTTTAATTGTGACATTAACTCGTGATGTTAAACCTATTACATTAGTGTGGTAGTACTTTGTTTGATGTTATTGATAACTAATTTTTTTTTCAGTCAAAATTATGTTCTTTTCCATGAACATACATTCATAGTATTTGTTGAAATTGTCACAAGGTAGTATGAGGGTACATACGTAATCGGATGTCTTTTCTTTTTTTTTCTGCTGAACTCACAAATAAGAAAAATGAAGGATATTTTATTTTCTCTCTTAAACTCACAAACAAGAGGAATGATAATTGATTTCCCTTCTCTTCCTTTTTTTTTATTTTCTCTCATCTCAAAACTCACAAATAGGTAGAGTTCAAATGGGTTTTATCAAACTTGTTTGCCAGAGTCGAAACTAACCATAGAACCCTCGTGACAGTTAATACGTCAGAGGCACTCCCATACCATTTCGTTCGTGCATACATTGAATGGTTGTACGTTATGCATAATTCACAATATTCTACCAGTAAATGTGGAATCTGAATTTGTTTTTATTAAAACTAGCTAAGGGACCCGTGCAACGCACGAGACGTTATTTAATTTCTCAAATATTATCTAATATTTATTTCTATAGATACTTTATAACTGTTAATTTTCTTAACTTTCTCAAAATATCTTTTAAAATGTGTTTTTATAGATTGTTTATAACTGTTATTGTTTGAATTGCTGGCGAAAAATTTACTACATAGAATATTGCCTTTGAATAGAACTTTTGAAAAATTAGCATTATAAAAGCATACTTTAGCAATAAATATAAATGCATGATTTAATATGATTAGTTTTTATTCACAAATAAGATGTGAACGTTATAATTAAAAGAAAACCGCCATATAGACTTATTAGAATGTCTTTTCATTAACGTTTTGTGATGACATAGGGCGACAATCTCGTACTATTATTTAACTAAATTAAAAAAAATTAGTTTAATATTTGGAGCATTGTAGATATAATCGCTAGCATGTACAAATGATATATCCAGAATCAATATGATTTAAAAAACAGTTAGTTATTTGTATCCTAACTTTTGATTTATTGTGAGTTTAATTAATCTAGTAAAGAGTGTTATTAACTTAATTACTGGTGGTGTATATGAACATCAATCTTCCTATAAGTATACTTGTCAAATTCACTCACCTTCTTTCTTTGTGAGAAATTCTTTGTATGTTTTTTTTGTCCTGTGCATGCTGAAAAGGAAAAATAGCATTGAAAGTGTTTCTATCTATACATCACTTATTAAAGTTTTGCTAACATGACTTAATGAAAATACCATTAGAATATTACATTAGTGTTGGCCGGGGCTAGAAAGTGGTTAACCACAAAAATATCGTCTTGCCTAATTAATGAAATTTTAAGGAATCAAAATGTGGGACCAAAATCAAATCGGAAGATAAAAGTCATTTGAGAGAAAAAAATTTACTGTTTCTAGTCCTCGATATAGTTTATGTACCTTCGAGTTGCTGGTAATACTAATAAAAAATTATTATATTTTTATTTAAGTTCATCGCTTGTCCGATCGCGATTAAGATTCTCAGCGTAACCCGTCCACGAATACTACACTAATACTACCTCCAAATACATTAGCATTATCATTGCCACTACAAATGCAGTTACCTTCACCAAAGCCATAACTTTTGCCCCTCAGATCACTTTCATGTTTCTATCATCAGCTTTTTTAGATTCATCACTTATTTAATCCATATTTAGATCATTACATACCAATCAGTACTGTAATGTATATTAATATTACCTCAAAACACCTTAGTGCTACCACTATAACAACTCTAACAACAACCATCACCTCTTGCAACCACCTTTTAGTTATGACAATCATCACTATAAGCATCAGTATACTACACGCCAATATCGCTACAACCACATGTTGTCACACCATTACAAATCTCACTACCAACACCCCAATTCTATCACAACAATTATCACTATCGTAATTATTATGACTTATTACTCGCATAATTGCATATATTACCACCCTCACCTCTCACACTAGCGTCGACATTTTGGTTATACCATTTAGTTACTCGCATAGTTGCATAATTGATTAGATAGAGTTTTAGAAGGTGTATAATTCGTTTCTTAGTTTTATAAAGTCTTAAAATATTGCATAAATTATACTTACGAATTTTTAATAATAAATTATAGTAAAGAGTAAATAGAGTTAAAAAAGAAAAGAATAGCAAAACAAATAGGATTGTTATATTTTATATATCTAATTTAAAAGAGTTGGACTCTAAATAAAGAGATCAACGAAGTTAGGGGATTATCACATGTAAAGTTGAAGCTTACGTGTCAAAAGGAGAAAGTTCTTCAAAAGTCATACTTGTCTCAAAGATAGAGTTTCAAAAATCTTACGTGTAGCAATTTTAAACAAATATTTTAGCTATATATATATATATATATATATATATATATATATATATATATATATATATATATATATATATATGAGGTTAATAATAAATCCTCGCAAATCTTGAATCTTTTATTTTCTGAACAGAGCTTGCTTGATTCTTGATTTCTTGTTGACTGAGCAGGAATAGAATGCATGCGTGTGCTATGTACAACTGTTGATCGATTATGGGAACTTGTTAGGGATATTTGGCCAGAAAAAAGAAAAAGACACGGTGACAATATGGGGCCGAGCTAGGCAGAGCTCAACCAACAAGGTGCTGCAGATGCCCACCCCCGACCTAACGTTCTGGGTGCTACTGCATATAGAAATTTGTGCCTCAAATTTAAATTTCCACCAATGCAAGTCCATCAACCACAGAATGTCCTTCAACTTACATGGTGAAGAAAAGGGCAAGTAAAAATGTTTCCAAGCTGTTATATTTTGTGCAATATATGCCAAAAGATGGAAGCATGGGAGACACTATTGTCAACAAAATAGACTCTAGAGTCAAAGTTATGTCCAGTTATGAAAACAGGAAAGAAAGTCAGGCAAAGTCACCTTGACGATAGGTTTACTATTTTCCCTAGTTCCCTCTCAGAAATGACTAGCAGATGCAAGTGGGGGTGTAATGTACGATTGTAAGCGTTTTACTCGTCAATTTTACCAAAAAGAAATGAACTGGAGACATTTGTTGCACCAATAATTTAGAAAAGGGATTGACATGCGAGAAGTAAATAGTAATCCAGTACGAGTCCTATGGTTGTACAGTCATAGGAAGCACATATATAATCGTTTCGATTATCATGGTTATGTAAAATTGTAAGCAGCAGATAACTTTGGATGATATAACTTTGGTTGATCGTCACCGGCAGGAGGTGTTATAGCATTTGTTAAGCTAGAACTCTTTAGGCTGATCATGCATTTTTCAGCTTCGATTTGCTCTATTACTCCGAACGTCACGCCATTATTTTACTCTTGTAAATGCGTAGAATATATATCAATACGGGAATCACAACAGATAATGGCTAACTGAATCTAAATTAGTATCAAGTATCAAAATATATTATTTACATATTAATCAAAGTCCTATACTTCGTAACTCAATATCTCTTCAAATATAATATCCCACCAAAGGGGACACGCGACATATTTCCCGTAGTAAAGTCACCAAAGAAGAGCAAGGAGATCAATGAGAAACCAGCACTAATATCTGTATGTAGCTAGCTAGCATTTAGGGCATGTACAACTTGTTGCCACATTTGCACCTCCAGGCTTCAGGGTAGTACTCAGTAGTCACCGGGGTCCCAGGCGGCACCGGCACGTGAACCGGCCTGCACGGCGAGCACCGCCCGCATTTCGAAGTGCATCGGGGTGGCCACGATCCTGGGCCACCCAAAAACCTCCTAGTTCTTGCCTGCATGCTCAAGGACATTGCCACCCCTACCCCTTTCTTTCCAGCTCTCATTTTCTCCAAGGCCTTCCCAAGCCCCTGTACCGTAGAGTATCAACAATTTTTCCGTTATTTAGCACCAAAAGTACATCAACAATTCAACATGTACTAATTGTTTTGGTGCAAAATTATCTGAAGCTGTACAAAAGCTGTTATTAATTGCCAAGCTGCCACTGTCACCTGCTCTTGGTTAGTACAGTCTGGGACAACGGGCTAACCAAATTCCAAGGTTTATATAGATCTCTTCGGATCGGACAAGTTTTTGCTCTTACACCTTCCTCCAACACCGTAGGTAAAAGTTTATCGCTAAAAATTATAAAAACAATTCTGATTCCACTTTCAGCGGCAAAGTATTGTCTCTAAATTGTTGTTATAGTTGAAGGATTCCAAAAATGCCTTCTGGAACTTCTAGCCGTGGTGTTTTTTTTTCCCTCTTAAAAAAAAGTAGGATTAAGGGAAGTTGCTACAACCTTGACTTAAATATAGAGTTACCATCAATATTTGGAGGTCAAAATTTCCACCACATCAGTTGTACAACCATCCCGCAACATCCAAGCAAATGAACAACAATGATGTACTCTTTTAAGTTCAGATAATTGAGACGTTTCACAAGGCAAATTAGAGGGAGCGGTCATTCTAATTATCGTATAGTAGATTCTCCACCAAAGAACGATTCACTAAAACAGTAAGACAACTATGGCAACCCTAACGTGCGCGTGTGGTATGGTGCACACATGGCACGAACCCCTAGTTGAATTTCAGTAGTGTCGCGGAAAACAAACGCAAGGGTGTGTGTGGGTACCCTACTGATTTTCATGCATCAGACAGCCCAAAAAGACAAGGTCCCAGCCCTGTGCTGGCGCATTTTAGACACATCCCTAGGGGCCGGGTAAACAAGAATCCCTCTCTCTCTCTCTCTCTCTCTCTCGGTACAATTATTGTCGATCTTGCATTGTGAGACTTTTCAACTCTGTTCTGAGACCAAATTCTGCCACCGGAATTGCTTTCGACCACAGAAAAAAGTAAATAGTAGTGCAAGATAGAGATGCAAGCTCACCAACCTGGAAGTAAACATCGGCTTTGACAGTCAACGGGCACCTGGTGATATCTGGGAAGAAAAGAACAGCAAGACAAGCTTTAGGTTTCGACTCGAGAAGATGATAAATACTCTACTTTCACTAAGCTGATATAATATGGGCATGTTCGTTATAGCAAATCAGACGGAAAAAGGAGGATAAGCGGTGAGACTGGTCACCTGAACAAGGAGTTATGGTGAAGAGAGCACAAACAAGGGAGAAGAAGAAGAAGAGGAGGTAGACAGAGCAAACGAGAGGAGTTTTGATGTTCATGATCTTCTATCTTCCAGCAGTGTAGAGCTCCACATAACAATAAGAAACTACTGTCTACTCTTTGAATCTTGTTTCATGAATAAGCAGCTTCGATCTATGGTATAATAACCTGGGTATATACTCGATCTTAATCCGAACCTCTCTTCTTTATCCACAATTTCTGATGAGAGAAGATGCGAAAATTCTGAACTTTCACTCCTTTTTACACCAATATCAGTCAAACCCAAAACAAACCCTCCACTCTCAGTTCTGGGCTCCGAGACAACTCTTGCTATATCCCTCTTCTATCTCTTCTTTTAAGGAGGAAGCTGGAAAGAGTATAAAGTTTGGGGTGGTTGAATAGAGTGGATAGAAGGTACTGATAATCAGATGGGGCACAATGCAAATGCAGCAGAGGGTGTGTGTGCGTGTGCGGTAACCCTGTTACGTGTGTAGAAGTCGAAGAGTGGTATGAATCTAATTACTAAGCAGAAGTAGAAGGTGGGTTCCTCTGAATTGCCATGTTTGGGGTTGAGATTCTCTTAGCAGGCTTTCCCCACTGTCTTTCAACAATTCCCAATCCCAGTAATACTAATACATATCTACTCTCTCTCTTTCTCTCTGCCCCTCCCCCAACTGCTCCTATCCCTTCATCTGCAAATATGTATCAATCATGTCTACATGTGCATGTAACCAAATGAAAAAAAACATACATATATGCTCTAAGCTAAGCTACATGGGTCAATATGTACAATATTGTTAGTAGCATGGGTCTGAACACAATATATCACAAGGCTTCGTCTTAACGATCTAGATGTGATCTGTATTATTTAACAAGTCAAACAAAATCAAGTTAATGTGATCATTGTCAACTATGTTACAATCCTCGCCTTTTTTTATCAAAAGTAGTGTGATATAACATTGAGAAGTATAGAAAAAGACCAAGACTATTTGCTAATGGAATGTGCATGTCCTATTACTTGTGCATATTGCTTGGTGTTCATATATGAATGGTCACACTTTATGCATTAGTATCACTTTATTATGTACCAAAAAAACATAGGCCTCGTTTTCTGACCCTACATTGACATATACTACATTTGATTACCGTTATTGTAATGTGTAATTGTTGGAAAGAAAAATGCAGTATGAAGAAATTGGACTGATAATGCCTGAGTCGAATGTGTTGCACTCTTTCTTTAAGATAATATTTGCTTGCTTATAATCTGCTTAGGGTAGCAGCAAATCTGTCTCCCAAGATAAAACAGGCAAAACTCTATTGATCATAGCAGATCGCAATCAACAGACAGAAATTTGAGAGAGAGAGAGAGCAAGAGAATTTTTTGAAGTACATAAATGATCTGACCATCAGCCCTATTTATAGACACTAAAAGGTGCCTTGAACAAGTGCAAACAGTTGTGGCAGTTGAGTGACTCTGCAAATGTCACTTAACAGTTATAATCTGTAGACACAATGAAGAGATGCAATATTTGAACTAAAAGGCACTATTAGCAGCTGCTATTTCGAATTTAAACAAATCTGAAATTAGTTTAATTTCCTAATAGACACACTGTTTCAGTTCAAACTGCAGCTCACAGGCTGAATTTGTCGCAAAAAGTTAAGGCTGGGCTCGGGGCGAGGGCTCCTAGCGACGATGCGCATGTGCGAAGTGCTATCGTGCGCCTTATAGCGCCTTTACGCCGCCGTCGTCGTGCGCCTAAAAGCGCCAATAGCGCCTTTACGCCGCCTCCGTCGTGCGCGCGCGCACGCACGTGTGATGCACCGCACATGTGCGAGTGCATGGCCATGCATACCATGTGTTTCTAGAATAATATGGTATATCACATGATCATTTAAATACCCTTAACTTTTTCATTTTTCAAGTTATGTGGGAACCCACTTCATGATTCTTTTCAACCTTATTAAATGTCAATGTTTGAGGGTTAATATTTCTCAAACCAATCAATCAATTTGATTGATTCTTTTTGCAAATTATTCCTTGTAGTACAAACTTTAATAATGTAAGAATCAAATTTGGAAAAATTTTCAACAGTAACCACCGAAATATATAGTACAACCCTAATTTGGATGAAGGATTGTTTCCCGAAACTGAATGTCCCATAACATTATCCAACAACCAACACGCAACTTAGAGTGTGCAAAACCCATGTTGAGATGAGCATTTGTTACAAGTCTCACTCACTACGCATATAATGGTGTGAAGGAACTTAGAAAACACATTTCGTGTACGCTAATGTGCGTTACAATCGCACGTCTTTAGTTTACTCGTAAGTAGGATTTCATGGTATACTATAGACCTCAAATTGGACCCCGAAAATACTGTGAGAGCTTATGTATTGCTTGCAAGTCTATCCCTAATGGCCTGTTAGTGATTTGTCTAAAAGCAGGCCCAGGCACTTTCTGGGGTGTTGCATGCGTTTACTACAAGTCCCAATTCTTTAAATGCGTAAGTTGTGATCATAGGAGAACTACAATGTTGAAACACTAAGGCCCCGTTTGACAAAAAAATTTTCCCTCTTTTTTCAGTTTTAAAAACTGAAAAAAAAAGAGCGTTTGGTAACCATTTTTTTTTCAATTTAAAAAACCAAATTTTAAACTGCAGAGTAAAAAAAAAAACTCCAAAAACTGGTTTTTTTTTTCACTTTTGGTTTTTTTTTTCGACCACCACCACCACCCTCCCACCGCCGGCAGCCACCTCAGGCGACCACCGCCGGAGACTGCCGGCCGCCGGCAGCCACCTCCGGCCGCCGGCAGCCACCTCCGGCCGCCGGCGACCACCGCCGGAGACTGCCGACAACCACCTCCGGCCGCCGGCGACCACCGGCAGCCACCTCCGGCCGCCGGCAGCCACCGCCGGAGACTGTCGGCAGCCACCTCCGGCCGCCGGCGACCACCGCCGGAGACTGCCGGCAGCCACCTCCGGCCGCCGGCGACCACCGCCGGAGACTGCCGGCAGCCACCTCCGGCCGCCGGCGACCACCGCCGGAGACGGCCGGCAGCTACCTCCGGACTGCCGGCAGCCACCTCCGGCCGCCGGCGACCACCGCCGGAGACTGCCGGCAGCTACCTCCGGCCGCCGGCCACCACCGCCGGTGACTGCCGGCAGCCACCTCCGGCCGTCGGCCACCACCACCACCACCGTCGACCACCGCTACGCCCCACCACCGCCACCGCAAACCACCAAAAAAAAAAGTCAAAATAAAAAGGGTTACCAAACACCAAAAAAAAAAACCTCATTATCAAACACCCACTTGTTTTTATAAAAAAAAAAATTAAGCTGCTCTTTAAAAAACTGCTCTTTAAAAACTGAAAACCAAAAAAAAAATTTTGTCAAACGAAGCCTAAGAGTAAGGATATATTCTCATAGTCTTTGAACACTGAAAGCATTACATATACAGGCAGTCTGATTGCCCTATTTACGTCGAGGGAGATGCCCATCACGTTAATCAACATATAAAATACCAATCTTGGAGAGCACATAGCTAATGCACGTAAAAGAGAGAATGGACGATGCGATGCAAATTTGACATCTGTCAAAGTAAAAATATCGTCAGAAAGAGTCTTGCGTACATGCATACATTTCCTTGGACTGCTCGGGCAATTAAATGTCCTTCAGATATATAACACGCGTACATGATTTATAGGACATTCTACACCATTGTTCTGTAGATTCAATCCATGAAGGCTTTGCTTGTACCATGCTTGCAAAGCTTTCCAATTGTCAATTCAGGTTCTATTAAGGTGAACATTGGCCCATTGTCCGGTTGAGCGAAGAGAATCCAAAGATGGCAAAAGCTTTAACAATGTAATCTTTTTGGAGAACGTTGGAAAAAATGTACTTGTTGCACCGAATAGTTAAAACCACAGTACCTGATAGGTTTGTGCTTGGACCAATCATGATAGTCCACTGTACACCCACAGCTTATCAAAGCACTGCAAGGGATTGAAACATTTAATTTGAAGTACCAAACATGTGTACGTTCACAAGTTCTTTGTTATGTGTGCTTGTCCTCGCATTCTTGCCTACGGAATCTACGAATTGATGGATGGTGAAGTTGTGACCATATCCCACTAGTGAGCGTGACATCCCTTGCATTCTCCTAGTAAGTTGTAACACAATAAGAAACTATCACCAAGTGTAAGCGACACCGAAAGGATGTTACAGCCGGTTGCCACACACAGGCACACACAGACTGCTGCCTTTACAACATGCCTCTTGGTTAAAGGATATGAATTGTTACTTTTTTTTAAGTGTGTCTTTGTAACACTTAGGAGCTTAAATCGAAACGTGCAAGCTGTAGTTTCCTTTCCTTTTTCTCTCGCATCAACAAGATTAAGGAGATGCTATTTTTACTCAATTATATGTTGTTATTGTCGCTAAAGGTTAATTTGTTGCTGAGGTTAGTGAGATACATTTTGACGGACCAAAAAGAAATTAAAAAGCGTATAACTATAAGCTTCTCTTTTGACCAAGATAACACGGAAGTAAACCACGCCCAGATGACAGAAAAAGGTAGAGTAATTTGGCCAGCTCGTATGACAGATTTTATGTTCCATCTCATCTAATTAATTAAGAGAGGAATGGTATGATGAGAACTCATAACATAAGAGTGTAGTGCTCCTTTGCATACTTCAGTTCACATATTTCAGTTCCATTTACGTTTCTTCGATTTGGTTGCAGAGTGGATGTCGGTTCATCGTTCTCTTTTATTTTCTAATGTTAGTTTCAACGAAGGGCAACATTTGGAGCTCGCATGAATGAAATTTGAATTGTGTACCAAAATAACAAACAAAAAAAACGAAAATGATATTTGTTCATAGATCTTACATATCAACTACATACACACAAGCACGTACGCGTAAAAACATTGACACACATACATACATAGATACAAGTGTAACATCAGGTGATCTACCAAAAAGCGCAACTGATCGATGATAGAGAAGGATGCGTTATTCAAAAGAAAGGAATAAAAACATCTCAATCAGTGGCTGTATCCTCTTGCCCTGTTCGTTAATGAGTATGAAAGAAATTGCAAGCCTGGGTTGTGCCCATATAGATGCTGGATGTAGATATAAAGTTGGAACATTGGGGTTAGGTAACAGGGTCTACACCTTACAACTTGTTCTTTTGCATTTTTTTCTCATCCAAGGTTCTTACAAAGGAACAGGCTTTGTCTAATTTCTTTGGAATTGACCGTTTGCCTGGGCTAAGCTTACACATTTTGTGACCGTGATATGGGAAATATGAGTCTCACATGTGAAGGCAACTAGCAACCCTGACAGTCCTATATCAATTATTTAAGCTGAACAAAGCTGACACCCATTCTTGATTTTGACAGATGCGACTCGTTTTGCTACCATTACATGCAATCTCTTTAGCATAATTGCATTTTGGAAAAACTCGAGTGAATCTCCTGCATACTTACAGGGAAAATTGCGACAAATATCCCGCGGCTTGGGGTCATTATAAAAAGACTTTTGGAATTAGAAAAGTTACAAAAGGGACAAAGTCCAAATTAACAGCATGTGATACTCAGGCTCTTGAAAATTGCAATCGATAGAGATTAATTCAGTGAAATGACTAAAATTCCTTCCATTTCTCCTTCCCTCTTAAAGTCGTAATTTTCTTCCCCACTCCGACCAACCTAACCCTAGTCTCTGCCCTCATAACCAAGCCCAGTCCATCACCACCACCCTTATCTGTCACTCAAACTAGCCTCGTGTAGTGTCGCCGCCACCAGCACCACCCACAATTGCCTCCACCACTTGCTTGACACACAACTGCTTCCGCCACCACCGCCTCCAGTTGCTCCATCCCGGCCAATCGCCCGCCACTATGCTACAAGCAATCAACCCCACCCAATCGCACCGCTGCCATTAACCTACCAATCCAGCTACACCATCAGCCCTAACCGATCCAACCCATCACCATCCATGCTCATTGCTGCCATCATCCCCAACTCATGTTGCCGAGCCCAGACCCAGCGCTTCATTCTCGTCATCACCATAACCCCCATTCCCGCCAACCCTTCTTCTCATAGTGACTGCCTCATCCCCCCTACCACCACCACTCATGCCCATCACTCAAACAACCTAGATCTATGTATCAAAATCACAAATCCTAAGAAACCCTAGATCTACGTTGATGTTGATCTAGGGTTTCGTGAGGGTATGAGTCCACGCATGTCGTCGCCCCTTGTTGGACACTTATGTGGCACATAATCACAAAAGTGATCTTAGGGTTTTTATATAGGAGTATTTTGGACAATTTGTTGATTCTGGAATGGGAACCGTCGGATGTTAAAGATTTGTCACCTCAGCCATCTCTTTGCAACTTTCTAGTAATAGGGGGCTTTTTGCAACGACAGTAAACCGCAGGAAAATTATATGCACCACACTTGACGAATTTATAGATCTTAGGATAAACTCTAGTACACGGATAGAAGTACAGTGAAATGCCGATGGAAATGATCATCTTTAATTTGTGACTTTGAACTCCTTTATTGTAGTACATAAAAATCATTTCACTTGAGTATTTAGGACATGGCGGTGTGCTCCGTTTAAAACGTAGTTGGCAAGCATGTAGGTGAGACGTACATGAAGCATTTTTTTACATTTGTTTAAGTATAAAGTGAAAGATGCACACTAGAATTATTTTTCGTTTGAGAAGCCAAATTCAGATTTCTTTTAAAACTAGATTTACAATAGTTTATGGCCGAAAAGTTAAATAAAAAAAAGGAAAGAAAGTGTCAATCCCCACAATTGATGTTAAATGGTTCGTTACATTGTAGCTCGCTTGTAAAAGAACGGTGCAGCTGCAATGCATTTGATGATAATATTGTTGGTATATATAAGTTTACCATTGCAATCACAAACAAATATGGTCCATTAATTTTAATGTTGTAGCTCTCTTATATCGGTAAAATTACTTCACTGTAAAGGAAAAAAAATAGTGTATCTACATTTTCCATCCCCAAGAGCTCTCTTATACCGGTAAAATTACTTCCCTGTAAAGAAAAAGAAAAAAGAAAAAGGGCTAATTACACCCATGTCCCTGAGGTTTGGGAGTAATTACACGCGAGGACACAAAGTTTCAAAATGTAACACTTATGTCCATTGATAAATGGAATACAAAAATACTTAACGGTTTTAACAAAAAGACTTGATTGCCCCTGACTTTAAAATCAATTACCCACTTAATTTAATGTTTATTCTTCCTCTCCCCACACCCAGCACCCACCCCCACCCCCCGCGCCCCCACCCCACCCCCACGCGTCTGCCTCTTCCTCTCCCCACACCCAGCACCCACCCCACCCCCTCGCACCCCCACCCTACCCCCACGCGTCTGCCTCTTCCTCTCCCCACACCCAGCACCCACCCCCACCCCCCGCGCCCCCACCCCACCCCACGCATCTGCCTCTTCCTCTCCCCACACCCAGCACCCATACCCCCCCACGCCGTCTGCCTTCCCCTTCCCCGTCAGCGCAGTAGCAGGCCCTCCGGCGAGGCACCGACGCCGCAAGATCGCGGTCGCCATATCGATCTGCCTGTCGCGGTCGCCATACCTCCGTACCCCGTGCCGTCCGAGATCGCAAGCATCACCGAGCTACGTCGCGACACCGGCCTCCTCCATCGAGATGCGCGCCACCGTGACCACCAGCAAGGCAGCGCCATCACCACCACGATGGGCTTGCACCATCGATGCCTGGTGGTGGGTCTGCTCCGACAGCGACGATGGGTGGGCCGATCTGTGGAAGCGAGCAGTTGTGGTTGTGCTGTCGCCGGCCGTGGGTGGGCCGATCGATGGGGATGTACGTTGGTGTTTGGTTGGTGGCAATCGCCGGTGAAGAATAGCAGTGGCCGTTGTTGGCCATCTGCCCTCGCCGAAAATGGTGTAAGGCGTCGAGCAGGAGACTGGTGCCTACGTTGGTGGCCCGTTGTTGGGTCATGGTGGTCTGATCAGTTGAGTTTGTGGCTGGCGGTTGTGGGGAGGGGGGCTGCTGGCGGCATGGGGCGGCGGAGGGAGGCTGCCGGCGGTGACTTCCGATTTAGGGTTTAAATTGTGGAGAGAGAAAATTATACTTTTTGTGACGATATACTGTACAGGGGTAGTATTGCCATTTTCAAAATACGTAATGACGAAAATTATACTTTTTGGTCGGAATACTGACGGTTGGATAAAAGTGTTACTTTTTTTAACGTTTTTGGTCACGTATGTTACATTTTGAAACTTTGTGTCCTCGCGTGTAATTACTCCTAAACCTCAGGGACATTGGTGTAATTAGCCCAAAGAAAAATAGTGCATCTGCATTTTCCATCCCCAAGAGTGGGTCCCTCGATTCAATTGCACATGTTTTCCCCTTTTAATGCCAAGGTCCGCATGTCTCAATTTTCCTATGCTCTCTCTCTCTCTCTCTCTCTCTCTCTCTCTCTCTCTCTCAAAGTTGACATTTTCTTGTGTCTCATCCCTTCAATGAACTAGCCCAGGTTTAGGTTGAGACTAGAGAGAAGATGTATATAGATACTGTACTGCAAGTAAAATTTTATGTTCTAGGTACAATAACTTATTTGGATAATACCTTTGAACTTCTTGAGTTTAGGGAGTAACCTCATGTGCATTTACTTGCTATCAAATACATCATTTGACCGTACGGTATACAAATAACAGTAACTCATTTAATCTTTTGTTTGTCTTGAATTTTAATTTTCTGTTCACATGACACCCTCTGTCTCCCTTTTTTTTTTTTCCCTCCGGAACAACAAATGGCCACCACGAACCACTAACCACCGTCTTCCTTTTCTTGGCACATTTGTAAGTGAAACTTTGTATGTGTGCGTGCGCTTGTTTCTTTTGGGTCGACTAGCAAATTCGGAGGTAAATGTCGGTGGGCTTTTTGCAAATTTAGCAAGGTGGTATGACTTTTGAAAAAGGTTAGGTCTGGTGACCGTTGCCGTGGTGGGAGGTGGAGGCACATATTAAAATCATTCAAGACAAGAATAATGATGTCAATAATAGCAATATTGCATCTGTTTTTTTTTTTTACACCAAATGGTTTTATTGCTTGTTCAGTGCCTTGGAAAACTGATGTTTGAAATGGACTTATAATTGATATTTGGTTATGGAGTTTATTTGGTACGTAGTTAATGGATATCTTGTCTTGTTGTTAATAATAATTATCGTTGCTATGGAGGAATCAATGAAGTGTAGTACGAGGGGAAAGGTAAATGGCTTTATGCTTCTTTGATGGTTACAGGTATTAGGTTTTGTTTTCCTTTTTGGTTGAGGTGGTTCTCTCAAATATCTTTTAGATTCTGGACTCACACGTAGTATTTTTAAAAATTGACGGAATTTATTGAGATTATATTTTAATTTCAAGAAGTTTAAAATATTTTCCCTAACTTATCAAATGCTTACAATAGTTCTCAGCAACACAATGAAATCACCTTTTGTAACGACTTCTTCATTTTACCTTGCTTCATGGATGCCACTAAAAGAATTTGTTGCGGGAACATCACAAATGAAATGGATGTGAATTTCTGCCACTGGATATATTTTCTTTGTTACAGCGTAGTTAGATCAAATAAATAACCTACGCTAGGCAAATTATAAGATTTAAAGAGTTTCAAGTTTCAATTCAAATACCATCGTCTCAAATTTAGATACCTGGTGCACTTCGCGGCAAAGAGTTTGATTCATGATACTTTTCTTCTCAAATTTCTTTTTTAGTTTGCACAGATAAAGGATTTCATTGGGTCAGTTTTAACGTCAAATGAACTTAACTTCTCTCTCTGCGCAGCTTTAATAGCGCACCTCACATGTCGGCCTAGTGCATTTAGAGAAAGAAAATATTAGTATCGCTATATGAGGAGCTGTATGTATCTTTTTACCTCCAATATAGCAACAAAAAAGATTTCCTTAAAAGAATTATCTTCTCAAGTGCTAGCCCAGGTTGCATGATCTTTTTTCTGATGGGCGAAACAATGCCACAATTCATCCAGGAAGCCTGAATAAGTCAGTGGGCTTTGGTCAATGGAAACTAAACTTGGCCCATAAAATATTTCCTGACTTTATTAGGTCTAAGCTTCGCCTGATATCTACGTGAGTCCGAGCTTGGCAATTCTATAAGCTATGGACTTTAGAGAATGTATGAGATTGATTTTAAAATGATTAAACCTGATTAAATTTAGATTAAATGAAGTTTGAAGTGTTTGACCAAAAAAATAAAATAAATCTGATTAAATCTACTTCAATATTCTCAAAACTGATTAAATCCATAATTTATTCCTTGAAGTCTAAAATAAAGTCTTATCTTTCTATCAAAGGGAAAAATCCTGTTATACTTTGTAATACCCCCACTTATTCCCAAAATGCACATTAGAGACATCGCCTTTTTAGCAACCAATGAAATGTTATGCGTTTGAAAGTATGGAAATAAATATTTTTCAACAAATAAATAAATTAGAGAGGATTAATAGAGTTAGTCAATAAATCCACAAACTCAGCCAAGTACTACAAATGACACAAAACAAATCGACGAGAGACACCCTACAAGAAGTCAAATGCTATAATCTAATCATGATTTTGTAAGTCAAACAACAAATCACATTTATTCACATCGATTATGAGTTACCAAAAAAAAAATAAAAATTCACATCGATTATACATGAAAAGTGTGATCGATTCTTATACCTGGTAGGCTCTCCTCCTCTTGAGCATGTTTATTTGTAGGTTGCCGCGCTTTGAAATCAGAGCTAGTTTTGCATGTACTCGTGGTCTTCAGGTTACTACCTCATGTTCCAAGTTGTGAATGCGGTGTACTTTACTCAGATTGATGCTTAAAGTGACCTCATATTCGAGGCTCTGTCTGAGAGCGAGTGTTAAAATTTCATATCAATTTTGCATGGTTATTTGCATCAATTTTTATAAAAGGTGATTTTCTTCTATCCTTAAACATACTTTGGATTGTATATCAGGTTTTAATTTTTTTTTTTGTCTTGAACATAATTTTGGGATGAAAACCATGCGTTAATATTTTGGATCGGTGACCATTTCAAAAGTTCATTTGTTAAACACCGATCAGGTTTCCAGGTAGCTTATTGACGGCGCATTGGTGATTTGGATGGTTGTTGCAGCGATGGGTTGCAAAGGTAGAAGTGGATCAACCCAACAGTAATGTGCTAACTTGATGGTTTTAACTCTCTTTTTGTCTAGTATATTGACATTTTAAAGTAAATGATATACTGACATTAATAGAAGAAAAAAATTGTGTAAAATATGAATGATATCATAATGGAGGGAAATAAATATAAATTTTTAAATTTCATACTGCAAAATACTCACATTTTGAAAGTAGATGGAGTTTGACTGAAATAATTCCTAGCCTCAAACTGCGTTTTTGAGGTATTTGAACTGCTCTTTTGAATGACGAAACCCAAGGATTCAAACTATGCGGCCCGCCGGCACATCACGCACGCACTTCCCAGTTCCCACGCTTCTCGATATTCAACTGTAATTGCAGCACCAGTACATGTTTCTCCTCGCACACAAACTCCAACTAAACTCCCTGTCTCTTCAATGTTCTTAACATTTTTCGACTCAAACCCAAGAAGGACGAAATTGGAAGACCCTAATACTGTTTTTATTAGTTGTCCCTTGCACACTGTAGCTGAACACACAAAGACAGCCCCACGCTGTTCTCTGTATTTTCGAATTAACCACATTGCTCTAATCTGCTCACTCAAGCACTTGGAGCTTTTCAAATCTTGAAACCCATTGTAAGTCTACCTTGAGTTTGATGCTAGTCTTTCTACTTTTCTGTAGTTTGGAGTTCGAATCGTGCTGAGTTAAAGCTCTTATCTTCGAAAGCCTCAATTTTTTTGTTTGTCCTTCAAAATTTTTAGGGGTTTCAGCACATTGTTTACACCAGTACTTTAATTCTATCTTGTTTGTCTCGAAATTTATAATCTTGGTCCAGATTCTTATCTATTAGAAGGTTGAACCCTGGAAACCCGGGGACCTTCAGCGGGAATCATGGGTTTTCTAAATTTAACTGCTACATTAATGCTATTATTGGATATTGTAAGCCCATTTACTTAGAACTACTGTTTCTTTAGTCAACTTGATTTCTAGATAAATGAGCCAATCCCAGTATCCCATTAATTTTTTGGCTGTATATTGCTAGATTTAAATTCTTGGGTAATCAGATTTTAGGGGGTTTTGGAATCAGATAGAGAATGGAATTTGCAGCTAAACCTGCCAAACCTATTTCAAACATATCTGAAGTTGTCTCCAACTTTGCTAGAGTTTGTAGATTGAGGTCCATTGGTGTATTGTCATCTGAAAACCCTAGCCAGTCTGCCAACGATGGCATCGATTTGCTATTGGCTGAAGACAGCTGTGATGCAACCGAGGAGGCCGAGTTTGATATACAAAAAGTCCATCCCCAACCAGTTGAGGTTCCTATGAAAAGCAAGGAATGTTCTAAATTGGATGTACTGACTCTATTTGATGCAATTTCGGTGCTAAAATTAGCTTATGTTCAGCTCCAAGAAGCTCACGTTCCATATGATACCGTAAAAATCAAAGCTGCCGATGAACTTGTTGTTTCTCAACTCGAAGCACTGTGCAAGATTAAGCATGCACGTAAGGAGAAGCAATTTGAGAAACCCAATCCAACTGCAGCTCGGTCTGCTCTTCTGCTAGCAGAAATTCAAGTTCAAGAAAGGCTGTTGAAGAAACTGAAGTCCCATATCAAACCGAAAGAAGCTGAGGTTAATGGTTTGCAGCGAGAACTTTGGGATTTGAATTCGAGGAACGATAAACTGGCTGAAGAGTTGAGACAGAGAGAAAAGTCAAATGCTAGGTTTTCTAATTTTTTTGCCATTCAAAATACTTCTAAGGCAGTTTCGGAGGCCATTCATGATTTTGCTAAGCCGTTAATTGCCTTGATGAAAGTTTCAGGTTGGGATCTTGACAGGGCCTCGAAGGCAATTGAAGATTCAATTGTGTATTCCAAGAGGTCCCACAAGAAGTATGCATTTGAAGCTTATATTACTCGGAGGATGTTTTATGGCATTACACCTAAATCCTACAATGTCGATGATATCATGAGATTTGATGACCCTGTTGATGCTCTAACAGAAAACCCGAATTCTGACTTCGCAAAATTTTGCAGAACAAAGTACCTATTAGTAGTTCATCCAAAGATGGAAGCGTCATTCTTCGGGAACTTGGACCATAGGAAGTTTGTCTCAAGTGGAAGGCATCCGAGGACGCTGTTCTACCAAGCATTCGCCAAAATGGCAAGGTGGGTTTGGGTTCTCCAAGGGACTGTTGCTTCAATTGGGTCCAAGGTTGAAATTTTCAAAGTAAAGCGAGGAAGTGAGTTCTCAGATGTCTTTATGGAATGCGTGGAGCAGCACATGGAAGATGTGATTGGGTTTGACGAAGACCAATTAAGATTCAGAGTTGAGTTTATGGTCATGCCGGGGATCAGAATTGGGGAGACACTGGTCAAGTCTAGGGTTTATCTATCAAAAGTTAGATCCTCAATCGGTACATGCTAGGAGGAAGTGCTCTGGCTAACTGAGTAACTGGTAACTCAAGAAAACCCAATTACTTATTTGTTCTGAATATGTTTATACATCACCCTTTAAGCTGAGCTTCTAATGGTCATAGTTGTTGCATGTTGGGATTGAACCAAAAAACTAACAGCTTGTTAAGTTAATGTCCTTAAGATCTCTTTTGTAAGATCCAAGGATGTTGGTGCTTTATGAATAAGCATATGTTTACGCAGCTAATAATGCCATTACAATGCAGCATGTTGCTTATCACGATTGGCTTGCCAAAAGGATAACAGGAGATTATTGTTTTTGTGTCTACCCCTCAAGGGGACAAAACAATTTGTCTGATACAGTGAAATGACATGGTTTTCTTCCATGGAAAGCTTGAACAGGCAATGTAAAACTTTGATTTTTAACCGTCACAACAAGAAGTTTGACGAGTTGCTATAGCTCGTCCGGTAGTAGCTAGTTCATAAATTTTGCTTGCTTATTTGGATTGAAGTTTTCACGTGGAAATGTGAAAGAACATACAAGTTCTTGTGATTCAAGACGACAGCATAGTAGAAATGGATGTATTTTTTGATTGATTTCTGCTCAAGTAGCTTGCATGCTTGATCTGCACCTGAGGATCAAGAAACTATGCCACACCATCCTTAGTTTGGAAGGAACCTTATATGAGTTAAGTTTTGTGAGGGGTTTGATCTCATTAAGTTTTGTCAACACGAGCAATTCCGGACATCTTTACTGATTGGCTTCTGAGTAGGCAAAACTGTTTTACGTTGTTTCAGTTTAAACTTGGTATTAGATTCACTGTTTATTAATTCTCGCACAAACTTCATAAGCCTCAAAGAGAAATGGAAAATAATAGGCTCCATTTGGGCGACATACAATTGGAAATTGGTTCCGGGGGGGGGGGGGGGGGGGGGGGGGGTGAGGGGGAGAGAGAGATCACTTTGAACTATCGATGTCTTCCTGATCGTTATTGGAAAACAAATCCTTGCACAGCTCCCCATAGAATCGACATACCAAGTTGATGAAAACGGGGCACTTAAGGTTCTTCCAGCAGTAGAGAAGCTCTTCTATGTCAGTCAAATCCTTCACTTTCCCTTCTTCCACAATCATCTCCATCAAGTAGTTCTCGAAGCTCCTGCACGCATCTTCCACATCATCCTGAGCCGAGAGTACGCCCTTACCAGCTCCGCTCATCCTAACATAAGCCGGGGTAAGAGGAGAGGAGTAGGGCGCTCTGTGATTCCGTGCATCCGAAAAACTCTTGAGCTCCATCACTCGTTCCATCTCCCTAGGCTTTCTTCCCGAACACCAATTCGATAGTAAACCCGTAAAACGCCTTCTTTTAGGAGTCTTGTTAACTTTGGCACGGCTTTGAGGGAAGCGTAGAGCTCTTATAAAGACTGGCTTTCTGAATCTAAACTTGAAGACTTGTAGTATCTTCTTGCATGGGTTGAGAAGCTTCTTGTAACTGAAGCCAACAGGAGCTCTTTCCGTCGTCTCTAAATGATTAGCAGAAGTGTGCTTATGAAGGGATTGGTGAAGAATGATGGCCTTTTTGCTTGAATGTCACTTTCTATTCCGTTAGGAGAAGTTGGGTGCTTTGAGAAGTTGCTTGCTTGCTTGATGGTTTGGTGCAACACACAGGGGGGTGAATTAGTTGATTCTGTTCCTCTTTTTCAAGGGTAGAAGCAGGATCTGGTGCTAGTGGGTGCGGTACACGTCTGGTCTAAATGGGTAGTGGTGTGCCATGAACTGAACCCATATTAACTATTACGAGAAGGGCCTAATCTGGTTCTACTTGAGTTGGTTCTGGTTTAAATTCTCAGGACATCTGGTTGGTGTAGACTGATTGTTTATTGCCTAATTAGAAGAAGAATTGTTAATCGATCAAGAGAAGGGATCAATTGCTTCCAAGAGTGCAACAAGTCAACAGGCCTAAAGAGTGATACATGGGCCTTGGGGTCTTTCATTGGTATGTCCTGGCCCAGTAAACAGCATTGGACAAGTACAGTAAGCCCATGTGATATAGTCTTGTACAAGTTGGTTCAGGGTTCAGCCTGATCAGGGATGGGCTAGGCTCTCTCCAAGATCCAGTTCTGTAAAATTTCATACTTGAGCTCACAGTGGAGAAAGCTGGACTCTGCTTCTGTCTTTCTCTTTGAAGCAGTAGTGAACAATGAAGGGTAATGATACATTTTACAATTAGTCGCGTACATTCCTTTTTCGGCCCTTTATTTTTTGGATTGAACTTTAGGCACTCAAGATATCTTTTAATTATACTTTTTATACACCTTAACGGTAAATGATAAAGGTGCAACATAAGTGAAGTGCGAGTGGTAAATCGAACTCGAGGTTAAGTCGGAATCAAGATAGTGCTCCATCATCGCTTCAGAAAGACATTATTTCAAAAGTTAACTATCTTATTGGCAAGTTTTACCTTCAATTTAGTCCCTTATCTTTCTTTACTGTATAATATGTTCCTGGTAAAATTCTTATTGTTGTTCCTCTCGTCACTATTCTTCTCTCCCCTGTAGTACATTATTACATTTCATGTACTTCTGTGTTCTGTCTAGATTAATTGGGTTTCTGTTGGGACTTTCCTATTTCAGTGTGTTGTTCATTTCAACCAGTGGTGTCAGGTAGCTTTCCTTTTCTCTCCATCTGTAACCTGTACTAGTCTTAATTGGTCTCTCATCTTAGACAATCAGTTCGCATATCGATATCCCGTATGAAATGTCTCCTGTACCGTCACATCCGAAGTTACAAATGTCTGGAGATTCAGCTCAATACCATACGAGTTTCCAGTAAACTTCAATGATACAAATCTTTAGGAAAAGAGAGAGAGTCGTACGCTCATACCATAGTAGTGTCCTTAGTTCAAGTTCTAAAACAACTTGGCTCAAACCTAGGAGAGATAAATTAAAATGTCGGTCCCTATGCATTGATGTGGCGCAATAAATTGTACTTCTAGGTACTATAAAAATCGCTCAAAGGATCAACTAAGTTGCATGATGTACAACAATCCGTTGAGAGCCGTGCTAGCCGCTAAAATGAGCTGGAGGAGGGTCTCGAATTCATATCAGGAAGTACAAATCGGAAGAGCGTGGGAAATCATTTGGTTTATTCGGGTGCATTATTTGTGTACCTCAAGTATATTCTATTGTCTCGTTAATCTGTGATTGTAGGTTTTCTAGCTTTATAACAAAAACGTAGCCATCCTATTTTAGCTGGGAGGAGGGACCAAGTTTTTCTATCATAGTGTGGCTCAATGCTTGGAGTAGGTCATTTTCGATACCAGACGATTTGCTAGCTTCCTATTTGCCACTGCTGTAGCTTTGATCTGGACCACATCAGTAACCTTTTTGGTTGGTCGATTGCCTTGCTTTTTGATGCCTTTTTGTGTGTTTATTTTGCTGTTCAACCTCGTGCATGCATTCATTAATGACCAAATGAATCAGTTTGGAGTTGTAAAATATGAGTACTAGAGTACACCAGTGCCATACAGACAACAATAAGCACATAGTTGAGCGGGCGCACACTTGAAATCAATTGGGCATCCTGTCACGGTGAAGTGGTGTTAGATGTCAAAGCAGAATGAACGGTCTTTGCCACAACGTAGCGGTAACAATTTGTATAGTCTGCAAAACTTTGGCAATTGAACCACCATAATAAAAAATAAAAAAAATAGTTATCACTTTACCATAATCAGCAAAGGTCGTTCATAAAGAACTATTTCTTGTTGCAGCATTTTGCCATAATTGAATGTCCAGCATCCGTGTGCGGATCATCTTTTGAGCAGTCGAAAAGGGGCTAAATGTCATCATTTGTGGTGCATGAAAATTCATATATAGCACTAGTTAGACACATGGGCCTTACCTGTTTACTCAAATCATCATTCATCATCACTTCCTAATTTTTACTGGAGAAATGATTTCAAAGGGTGAGCCAGCCCATGATCTCTCTGAAATTCTTGAAGCGGCTCCTTATTGTCGGGAAAGCAAATTCTAGAAGGATCAAAGATTGCTTGAATGAAAAATTTAGAGAAGTTGAGCTCCTCAGAATCAACCTTACATAACCATGCCTTAACAAACCCCATATGTGAATCGAACAAAGTGATTTGGTAAAGACACGGAATTGTCAATATCGTCGGTGTATGTTATGGTTATTGGTCATAATATGTAAGTATCACGGGCTCAACCCGATACTAATAAGTTAATTAATAAGATTTTTTTTATGATAAGTCAGTCTCATATTTTAATGTAAAATATCAATTCATCGATGGTATTTTCCTTGTACATTAATGGTAAGTCTACGTAGCCCGAAAACACGAACATAATTTGTCCAAACAAGTTGATTACAAGTGTAGTTCATTACAAGTTTATGTATCCATACACAACTTTAATCTGGTTTAACTCAGAAGAAAGCTAGTTTGACAGCCCCTGGCCTATTGCTCTCCACTTGCTTTTATGCCATATTTTCCATGGGGGACCCCTCTTATTCTATAATGCCTTGAAATCTCTCTTTTTCCACATGATTTGCCCCATGTAGCACTTCATTTTCTCTTTATATATTTTATCTCCAGTTCTCAGGTATCAAACCTGTGAGAGGAAGAGAAACAGAGAGACAGAGGAAGAGAGAGGCAAAGATCATCCTTGATGGGCAATTACAGATTCAGGTTATCAGACATGATACCAAATGCTTGGTTTTACAAGCTGAGGGACATGAACAAAACCAGAAACCAAAACAACACTCGTCCCATCAAGAAAAAGCTACCCCCACCTGCAACCTTGCAGAAGCCTACCCCTTCCAATCCAAAAAGACAATCTTATTACTACTACAATTCAGAGCCACCCACCAGAGACGCCAAATTCTACAGTTCACCCACAAACCCGAAAGCCTCAGACACTCAGTTTTTCGACCCGCCAAGGAATTCATCAAAGGCAAGAAGAAGAAAAAGAAAGAGCATTTATAAGCCCTCTCCCAGTCCTAGACTGATGCCCCCCTCCTCCATTTCATCCGATTGTAGCTGTCGCGCAGAGCTTAATTCAGCCTGGATTAAGTCTGAACAAAGTCGGGATCAAGGCTACTTTTCTTCTTCAACAGAAACTTCACCTGAGCCTGACTTCCTCCGGTCTCCCTCATCCGAATTCGAGTCTAGTGACATCATCATTGACATGAATGAGACATCATACACCAAGAAAGTTGAGAAGTTTGATGGGTTCGATTCGATTTCAGAGATAGATCTTCCTCCAATTCTGACAAGGCCAGCAAAAGTAGCCAACGATGACGCGCCAGCAACTTTAGAAGCCAATCATGGCTCACTCTCTATCAAGATTGTCAAGGAGCGTAGTAACACCAAGACGCAGAAGGAAACTAAAACTACTACCACTACTGCTGTCAACCGAAAATCTGTCTCGTATACTGCAGGAGTAAGGCTAAGGTCACATTCTCCGAGGCTGTTAAGCAAGAAAGTTCAAGTTCATGGGCGAAAGAGTGTGTCAACGAGCTCAAAGCAGCGAAAGGGGGGCTACACGGAGAGCTTTGCAATTGTGAAGTCGTCGTTTGACCCTCAGAAGGACTTTAGGGAGTCGATGATGGAGATGATCGTGGAGAATAATATCCGGGCGTCCAAGGATTTGGAGGAACTTCTTGCTTGTTACCTTTCTTTGAACTCAGACGAGTATCATGATCTTATTGTGAAGGCATTCGAGCAAATCTGGTTCAATTTGCCTGATCATCGGTTGTAAAAATTTCTCAATTTTCTCTACTTGGATAATTGTAGATATGTAACTACTTTTTGGGCAAGGTACTTTATTTTCTTCTTTGACAATTAGAAATTGCACGATAAGTAGAATTTGCTTCAAGTTGGGTGAAGGTGAGCTTGGCACATGTAAGGTTGCTCGCCTGAGACGTGAAGGTTATAAACACAGACGCAGCGCGCTGCCTCCACAGATGAGGGTTTAAGTTAGGCACCGTCGACCTTACATGTTTTTTGGTTTGTGCCCTCTGTTTATACTGATTTTTTTAACAATTTCCACTTCCAGACTTCACCTAAGTATGTATTAGTAAGCTGCAATGATACTTAGAAGTTTCTTACTTTGATCGAGCTTCAATGAGTTTTCTACAGTGCAAATTTCACCATATGTAATTCATGGCAAAACCCTGAAAACAGGTATGCGCATTGCAAATTGAGGATTTGGAGAATTGAGTTGTACATAACTGTGCCTTGCCATATCAGAGGACATCTTTCATTTTTGCTCACAGAGAAGTCACAAAGCTTTCTGACAATTTTGGACTTGTAGGGAACAAGAGCCTACTGTTTGAACAATCTACTGAGAAGCTCTTCTAATTCAACCTCTGGTCTTTCCGCAGAGAAGGTACCCTTTTAAGGTGGAAAGAAACAGATCTTCAGAGTTTACCTTCGTCCATCTTGTGTGTCTAATTTAGAGCCCCCTACGACTTTAAAAAGGGGGCAATTGCATACGAGAAATAAAAATTATAAAAAAAAATTCTTGTGACTTGTTCAAAATAAGTGTGTCTACAAGGGAAGAAGTATGAAATTAGAATGATTAAATGTCCTCAAGCTTTGGGATGAGCTAGCAGCAGTCTCACTGAACCTCCCTAAATCAAAGCATACTAATAGGTAACACATATAGATGCTCAAGAGAGAGAGACAAAAATTGAAGAATCTGTTACTTATTTGTTGTAAAGGGCTCCACACCTTCCACAGTGCAAGCTAGAGATAAAGGCCAGTGACCGAATATAAAGCAGCTTTTGAGTTTGCATTCTTGACTAAAGTGAAGGTTGCTTGGTTATAAAGTTGAGGGCAGCTTAAGTCCTTAACTATCTACGCACCATTACAGCGTAGGTTACCTTTTCTTGGCTACTTATTAGATGGGCTGCATTATTAAGGAGACAAGCTTTTTAGCACTAGCAATTAGGCCCCTAATTTTGCTCGATTATGCAACATATCGTACCCTATGCAAACCAACTGTGAGCCATTCAAAAGCTCGTTAATCTCTTGATTTTAATTTAAATTTGCTTGATTCGATAAACTACTCGAGAGCAGCCCAGCTCGCTACATAAACGAGTCAAAACTCAAATTTGATGCATCAAAAGTCAAGTTAACTAGCAGCCTAATACATTACTAGACTCGGAATACCAAGTCACAAACAATGAGGGGTGTTTATGGTGATAACCACTAAATCGTACGTTAGGTACAAAAGAAAATTGAGTAGTGCAACTCCGAGGCACAACCTACTACAAGAGCATAACAAACATAGGTGATCCGCAGGTCCCCTTTTCGCTCTACGGTTGATTAGTAGAAAAAATTCCCAAAACTTTGGTCCCCATCAATACATAGGAAGCGCTGCCCTATGTTTCCCCTAGGACTAAAATTTTTGCAGTCCTCACTCTACATAGGTAGAAGTTATATTTCTTATTAATAATGGTACTTCTTACTCGGAACGTCGTTGCTACTAAACATAGTTAAATTATTGCATCTGAATAATACAAATGCAGCACAGGTGTTGGGAGGATGGGAGCAACTTATTGGATCTGAATAATACAAAGGGGTATCCTAGTTCTGCTTCTTATCCTTCTTTTACATGTCTTGGTCAACACAACATAGCCAAGGAAGTCGCAGATTTTTAGTCTAACGAATCTTGGGAGTGTGGAAGATTTACAAACTGCGGTATGGATGAAGAAGACACCCAAAAAGTTTCTTAACAGACAGCATCCAAACCCAACAAATGCCGCAGATTCTGGATTGATTGATGGTTTCTTGTGGCCACCGCAAACAACATATGCGTGTGCTTTGTGTGTGTGAGAGAGGGAGAAAGAGAGAGGTTGTTAGGGGACTTCAACCAAAACCTTAAGGCACCAGCCAAACTGAAATTCCTGGCATGCAGCTTTGCTTTAATCGTACTGGTATGTCTTTCTGTTATTTGTCAAGTGTGAGGTCATCCGTGCCTGCCTTTCCAACTCAAAGCCATCAGCTCACCCATTCCTATCGGTAAACCAAAAGTCTTAGTCATTTTTATGTACACCATGCGGCCATGCATGTAAGCATCATGACTTTTTATTGAGGGAAATTTTCAGGAGGCTCAATTTTCACGAGAAACTTTCTATAATAACAAGCAAGTCCCCTTGAAAGCCGCTAGTTACTATCATCTGAAGTATGAGTAACCAGTATTAACCATAGCTAATAGTGAATGGGGTAGATTCAGCCTGCAAAATTAGCCACACACGCTCGTATTGGCTTTGCAAAGTCATTCCATACTCGACTCAATGTGAGAATTAATTAAACCAAGCCCACAATTCCTTTTACATGGACAGATGATAGATGACCTTTAGCGACGCCACCTCTTCATAAAGTATCGCATTTTCTGCAGCGATTGCCTTCGAAAGGGGGCAAGGACTTAGAATGATGAGTGTGACATTACATGTTAAACACGAGGCACAGTCAAGGGTAGATGCACCCACCGGCTATGGATGAAAAAACAGTTCAACCTTTAAACAAGACACTTCATTCCTAAAATGAACCATTGAAGGTATAGTTCAACCTTCCTAAATGGTACTAAAAAGAATTGTCTTTGAAAAACCATCCTATCTTTCATTGAATTTTCAGTAGAATACTATAAGTTTGCCGCCACATTTGATGAAGGATTGTTGTCACTTTTTGGAGACACAAATAACAATAATCAAAGCTTGAAATCTATTTGGTTGGTTGTTTGGGAAGATAACTCATAACGAAACTCATAAAACGAAAGTAATTTTCAAGAAACATGGTGATGATGTTTTCTGGTTTTTGTTCTGTAGTCAATAAAATCACAAGCATTGGCAATGTCAATAACAAAATCATTCAAGATTTTAAGTTCTAACAAAACATGCCCACAATTTTAGTTTCGTCATTCTTCGGGGCTTTTCTCCTTAAAGTAAGAAAACTATAAACAAGGCAGGCAGGCAGGCTGGTACAGCATCACTTTGGACAGAAATGTCCTGTCCTTCCTGGCAAAGAATTTGCATTTTACCATATCACTCCCAAGAACATTGTGGTGAACTCTTTGCAGCCATTTCTCTGGGCACAGCTGTTTAGACGATTATCCAGAAGGGTGGTTATGAATTATGACCTCCAATGCTAGTTCAGCTGGTATCTAGATCAATTCTACCTACATCCGAGCCCGGATGCAGTCACCTTAAACTCCAAGTTCCTGATTCAGGCAGAGTAGCGCATGCAAAGTCCCTCCAATTATTTTCAAATTTTCATGCGCTTGTGTTTTTTGCCACTTTAGAAACACGAAAAAACTGTCATATTTTATAAGTGAGACATTGTTTTATATAATGTTCAACATAACACGCCCAAAAATAGAATACCCGCACAAGATAAACGCACGCAAACCAATATCCTCTTTATTTCGGCAATCATCAGAGAAGTGAATGAATTTCCCAACAAATGCAACTGCTGCTAATGACCAATGAAAGATTATCTTCGCAATAGGAAGGTCAAGGGCCACAATACCCTATTTATTGTTACCGTAGTATAACTCATTGGAGCCCAGGGGTTCAAAACTATGTTAACACACTGCCTTCCTCTTGCAAATCAGCATTAGGTGCTGACATGCTTAAGCTTTGAACTTCTGACATCAATTGCACTTCTTGTTCTCTTATTACTTGTAAAATCTTGAGAGGGAGAGAGAGAACACTTAACGGTTGGGGTCCTTGGGGACATTGCATGGAATACGAAGCTCCGGCTCTGTGAAGGGATAGATGACAAGACAAATTGGCCTGGAAAAAAAATCCAGATTGTTTGATGATAAGACTGTTGAAACGATTTAATGCGCTACCACGTTACACGTAATGGGTTCGAAAATATACCGTACAAAGTTTTCGAAAATTCCGACCTAGGATCTTTGTTATTACGAGCCTCCAACACGCTTGTTCTTTTCTACAGGTATAAAAACGGCTACTAGAGTCGAGTTCTTCGTCTACAAACCAAAGAGCTTGGTGATTGCTCTAGAGAGAGTGCTATAGAGAGAGAGGGTTATTGTTCTGACTTCTGACTTATTGAGATATCTCTACCCTTTATATAAAGATACAATTAGAGACTGACTTTACCTCAAACTCTTAGGAGATAAAGATTGTATTTATCTCAAACACTTAAGAGATAAATATTCTCTAAATAACTGTATTTATCCAAACTAACAAATACACATTATCTGTTAGTGGGCGGATAATGGGTCCATTGACCCAATTTATTAACAGCTCCCACTCGCCCACACACAGGGCAAATAAATCGTACAATCCCTCTTTATCTCTCGTCCACTCATCTCCTCATACAGGAAATGGAACGTGCGACCTACGAGAAAGGATGTCCAGTTGAGAAGTATTGTATTAAGTTATCACCAAACTAACACAATACATCACTCTAAAAAAATCTCGTATGTACCCCAGATAGTTCAACTACACCAGATTAAACACTCTCAAATCCCTCATAATGAGCAGTGTTAAACCTCTCATATGTTATGTATTCATGACTCATATCGAAACAAAAATCGACAAAGTCGCCCGGGCTATGAATCACACAACATGATGTAATATTGAACTTTCTTCCCAAAGCCCTCATGTCATTCCAATTAGACCCAACCGCTTTCCTAGACATGCCCCGCGAGACCGCATCATCCATGATCCAAGGGTACATGCTAAAGTAGCGACATTGAGTATCCTCTTCATGACATAGTCTAAGGTGAAAAGGGTACCATATAGGATCAAAAATTTCGATCCAAGTGGCTCACACAGTGACGAAGCAGGGATTCATTCGTCACTCCCACTGTCGGTCTGCATTTAGCACATGCAGTATGATTTGCATGCTATGGCGTAACCCGCAAGGGCGTGTCACATAAATGTATAATAAAATACGCCATACGAATCTAAGTCTAGTCGCTGTACAAGCGCCTAACCTGAGTTTTTCAGCCCAGTCACTCTCATAGTGCCTGCCTGAAATCTCACATTCGGCTGTAAGCAGGCTACATAGAGTTGTGGAGATACTCTATGATCGACCTAACTTTATAGGTCTCATCTTAGCTCCAACTAAGGCGACATGTTTGCTTTATAAGCTGTATCATCTTATTCGCCCACTTGGCGCTTAAGACAATTATGTCTCATCTTGCTCGCTATCTTAGCGCCAAGGTGAATTACCCGTGTGAGTGGGTCAATTCAAGCCTGGTGACACTCTCAATAAGGATGTATATGTAATCACAAAGATTATCCATTCATTCCAAAATAAACTCAAATCAAGGAACGAAAATTTAATGTAATAAATAATGTCAAGTACATAAGATGCCATAAACATATCAAAACCTACGTAGTCCCATACTCCTAATGTGAGAAAGGAAAACATCTCTAGCAATAGGCTTGGTCAAAGGATCAGCCACCATTCTGCCAGTAGGTATATGCTTCATGGTCACCTCTCCTTGCGCAACTAAAGTTCTAATGAAGTGATAACGAAGGCCTATGTGTTTGGCCTTCCCATGATATTTGGGGTCCTTTACAAAATCTAGGGCAGCTGTATTGTCACAGTGAACAGTGACAGACTCATCTGCATGAGCTGTAACCCCTAGAGCCTGTAAGAATGACCTCAACCAAACAGTTTCCTGGACTGCTGCTGAACAAGCAACATACTCCGACTCCATCGTGGATAGGGCGATGCAAGACTTTTTCTTGCTGCACCAAGAGATAGCTCCACCTCCTGGTATGAATGTATAACCTGAAGTGGATCTGCGCTCATCTCTATCACCGCCCCAATCAGCATCGATGTATCCTCTCAATCTCAAGTCTCCACCATGATAACACAGGACGAGATCAGCGGTTCCACGTAAATATCAAAGAATCCTCTTCACAGCATTCCAATGAGCGGGTCCAGGATTACTCTGATAACGACTCACCATTCCAACGGCAAAGCAGATGTCTGGACGCGTACACAACATAGCGTACATCAGACTCCCAACTGCAGCAGCATAAGGCACTTTGGACATCCGATTCTTTTCCTCATCATTCTTTGGGCATTGGTCTGTGCTTAAAGTACACGCCTTGTCCATTAGAGTGTCTATGGGTTTTGAGTTATGCATACGAAATCGTTCAATGACCTTCTTGATATATGTCTCTTGAGACAAACCGAGAAGTCTCTTTGGACGATCACGTATGATTTTAACCCCGAGCACATAATTAGCTTCTCCCATGTCCTTTATCTCAAAAGTTGAGGACAGCCACTGCTTAGTGGCGACAATGGAACTCATGTCATTTCCAGCTAAAAGAATGTCATCCACATACAAAGAAATGATAAGAATATTTTTCTTGGATCTTTTTACGTAAACGCAATGGTCTTGTTCAATCATTTCAAAACCTATAGAGGTAATGGCATGATGAAACCTAAAGTCCCACTGCCTAGACGATTGTTTTAGACCATATATAGAACGTTTGAGACGAAAAACTTTGCGCTCATGTCCTTTGACTTCAAAACCCTCGGGTTGAGCCATATAAATCTCTTCGTCTAGTTCTCCATTGAGAAACGCAATCTTAACATCCATATGAAAATGTTCTAAATCCTGCTGGGCGACAATAGCTAGGATCAAACGAATTGAAGCAAATCTCACCACTGGGGAGAACGTGTCTTCATAGTCCACACCCCGCAGTTGGGTATAGCCTTTCACCACATGACGTGCCTTATACTTGTCAATTGACCCATCTGCCTTGCGCTTGACTTTTAAAACCCACTTGTTTCCAACAATCTTGCGCCATGGCTGAAGGTCAATCAACTCCCAGACCTGATTCTTTTCCATTGAGCTCAACTTATCTTTCATTGCAGCCATCCACTCATTACGAGCAGACAAAGATAAGGCTTCTTCCACATAAGTAGGCTCGTCTTCATCATTTGGAGTGCACATAAGAATTTCTCCGTCAATCTCAAAACAACGACGTGGAACTCTTCCTTGTGCACCTCTACGCAGTTGAGAATCTTGTTGATTTAATGGTTGTGGTGTGCTCCCACTTTCTGGGATACTCCCACTAGGTTGAAGGTCACTTACACTATCTTCAGCGACAATCAGATGATGAACTAATTCCCCACCTTCGCTTGGAGATGGTAAAATGGCTTCAACCTCCTCTAACTCATAGAGGTCAAGATTTTACTCGCGTCTCCAATGCTAGGAAAATCATTCTCTATGAAATTGACATCACGAGACTGTCTTTCAGTCCTTCCAACATTTGGATGTTCACCATACATCACATAGCCTTTAGAGTTTTCAGAATACCTTAGAAAGATACTATTCTTTTCTCTAGGCCCTAGTTTCCCATACTTATGAGAAGTACTGTGAGCATAACCTGTTGAACCCCATTGGCGCAAGTTATCCAAATTTGGCTTTTGGCCAATCCAAAACTCATATGGGGTGGATTTGACTGATTGTGAAGGCACACGATTAAGTATATAGGCTGCAGTCAAAAGGGCATCCCCCAAAGAGATATTGGAAGGTTTGCTTGTGTCATCATAGACCTAACCATGTCTAACAATGTTCTATTCCTTATTTCCGCAACACCATTTTGTTGTGGAGTATTAGGAATAGTAAATTGCATGCGTATCCCTTTTTCTCACAAAACTTCTTGAAGTGATCGGACAAATATTCGCGTCCCCAGTCAGTGCGAAGAGTTTTTAAACTCTTCTCTTTCTGATTCTTAATCTCTGCTACAAAGTGTTGGAAACAATTCAAAGCTTCATAGCGGTGAGATATCAGATACACGTAACCATATCGCGTATAATCATCTATCAGTGTAAGAAAATAAGAGGTGCCATGGCGTGCCTTTACACTCATAGGTCCACATATATCAGAGTGAACTAGCTCAAGTGGCTGAGTTGCACTCACAGCCTTTTCAAAAGGCTTTTTACATGCTTTACCGGCCAAACAAGCCTTACGTGTTTGTAGATTGACTCTTTCGAGTGGGCCCAAAAGGCCTTCTCTAGCCAAACGAGTCATTCTATCTTAGCCTATGTGGCCTAGTCTTGCATGCCAGGTGGTAGAATCATTCACAATATTATCATTCACCACATAAGAATAAGAGGACTGAGAATCATTTAAATCCAATTGAAAAAGACTATCCATGCGAAAACCATGTCCGAACAAAACATCATCAAAAAAGATGTCCAACTTATTACCCTTAAAAATAAAGGAAAAACCACTATCTAATAAAGCAGTAACTGAAAGTAGATTGAGCCGAACAGTGGGTGCATATTGCACACCCTCAAGAATCAATGTGCGCCTAGTACACAACTTGAGCTGGTAAGAACCAACCCTTAGCACCTATTTGGAGCTATTGTTTCCCATGAAGATATGCTTGCTTCCCACTTGAATTTAGTGGTAATCTACGAACCCCTCTCTATCACGTGCTACATGTTTTGTTGCACCTATATCCACAAACCACACGGTTGGGAATGAGCAACCATCACATGTGAGGAAACATATAACTGAGAGAGAGATTCTGAAAGTACCTTCTTTGGCTCAGTGCAATCACGAGCGAAGTGTCCTTTCTATTGACAATTGAAGCATTTAACTTTGGACAGATCCTTTTCCCCACCATGTTTTCCTCTCTTGCGTTTTTTCATTTTTCCTTCCTTTGACGCAGAAGTGCTAGCCTCACCTTTCTTACCTTTCTTACTTTGTCTTCCTTGCTTGTCATTTGCATTGCGCGATCCCCTTTACGCGACATAAGCAAGGGTCTTGTCAGCATCTCGAGTCTCGTCCTCAAGAATGACATGCTGTAAAATATCAGAAAAGTTCATGATGTTTTCACTATGGGTCAATATCTGTTTCATATTGGCCCATGAGGCAGGAATGGACCTTATGACAGCTCTGACTTGTTGCTCATATGTGAGCGCATGGCCAGCATTCCTTAGCTTACCAATCATATTGGACATCATCCTTAGATGTTCACTCATGGTATGTTTAGGGTCTTTTGTGTACTCCTCAAGCTTAATCACAAGGCTACGAAGCCCCGTAGTTGAGGTTCCACCAAAAAAGAACTTGAGCTGCTCTCATCAAGCTTTGCAAGTTGGAAGTTCATCATACTGCTCGATTAGATCATTTGGCAAGCTGCTCAACAAAGTGTAGCGCGCACTACGATCTTTCTGATTCCATTTCTGGTAAGCAGTGTGGTCTCTTAGGGGTTGCGCCTCAGTTGGCGTGACCATCTCCTTGGTCGAGTGCTCCTCGAGCTCTTGTTCGTTCAGCATGAATTTCATCTTTTTGTGCCAAATGTCATAATTATCTCCGTTAAGTTTCTCAACCTTAACGAGATCAACTATGACATTCTTGGTGGCCATTATATTCACTACATTAGATTGCGCAAGGAAAAGATATTAATTATACATCATTCTATTTATTTCAAAAAATTCAAATGAAAAACATAATCCTTCCTCACATCATGAAATCAAAAATTTTCTAAGCTCGTAATCATCTCTCATGTATGTGAGTTGGGAAAAATATTTTTCAAGTAATTTTTCGTAATAAATTTCATCATTATATAAGCCACAATATAATAAATCATCCACATGATAATTTAGAACAATATAAAATTACACCATGCAATAAAGTGTGCAAGGACTCTATTGAGCCCTATTGGCATTCTAATAACTTATGTTAAGAAAATTCTGGCTTGAATAATGTGCGTGCGAAATTACATCCCGGTACAGGGCTTTCTGGAAATATATAGGAAAATAGTAGAATACAACATTTTTTAGAATCCTACTACTACAAACTACTCCAATAAAACAAATAGAGATGCCGCACAACACATTATTCTCAAAAGAATTTTCTTAAAATAAGAGTAAATACATTAAACATAAGAATGACAATCTAATATCCATCCATTTAACCTAAAACTAGCATGCTCAAATAACAAGTTAAAGGATAATAAAATGGATGAATAGGCCAAATTCTCATTCCAAGGAAAACGGGCGTGAATGCCTTGAAATTAGGTTTTAAAAAAATGTGGGATTACCAAAAGCCCAACAAATATACATTAACAAAAATAATTAAATCATAATTCTAATCGAGACAAATAAATAAAACATAATTTTTCCATGTCATATAACCCTCCAAAAATATTTATTTTTGCCCACGAAGTGCAAAAAATTAATATTCACGCATTATTCGTATATTTGGGACTACAAAAAATACTCAAAATGGTCCAAAAATGAGAGATAAAATTAAGAATATGACAAACAGCAAATTTAACCCTAATATATCCTCTGAAATTAAATAAAAAATTCTGTGTGTATAAAATAAATTTTTAAAGTTAATTTTTCTAGAAAAAGTCATTTAAAAATTAAACATACCACACAGAGGGTATAGAGGTAAACTTAGCGCCACAGAAAAAATTCTAAAGCCAAGCTGGAGTTTCACTCGCCGATGGTGAGAAAAACGGCCCAAAAAATAGCCCTCACGCACCTCCATGTGCGGTCGTGCGCGTGGGGCAGCGTCTGGGGTTTTTTGTGAATTGGCGCGTATGTACACGCGTGCGCTTGGGAGCGCGTGGCGGCGCCTCTTGGCGCACGTGTCTCATGTGCGGCTGACTTCGCGCGTGGCGCGCGTCCTTGGAGCGTGGGCGCGGCTGCGGCTGCGGCTTGGCTTTAGAGTGTTGCGCGCATGGTGTGCACTGTTCATCTTCTTCGTTGAAAAAATCCTAATTTTCACAGCCGTCGCCATGTAGCGATGCCAACTTTTAAAGGTCATATCTCTCTCGTTTTTAGGCCAAATAATGCATGCCATATATTGTTGGAAAGCTTATGTGACATAGATTAATTATGTACTAGCCGATCATGATAAAAAATTTAATATCATACACCAAATTTGAGTCCCAAAACTAAAAAAAAAAACAGTTTCTTAAAAAATAAAATCGTGATTTCTCACAAACCATGCATCCAAAAATCACGAAATTTTACGGAATTCACCCTCAACCATAGGAGAACAAAACCATATAATTATTTTTCAGAAAAACATGCTCAAAAATTTTTAAATTTTAATAATGGGTCTCATTCATGTATCCGAAAAAAATCGCAACATACACATAATTTATTCTAGCATGTTAAAGGCGAACCAACAAGTAATCATGCTTAGATACCAATGTTGAAAAGATTTAATGCGCTACCACGTAACACATAATGGGTTCGAAAACATACCGTACGAAATCTCTGAAAATTCTGACCGAAGATCTTTGTTGTTACGAGCCTCTAACACGCTTGATATTTTCCGGCTACTAGAGTCGAGTTTTTCGTCAACGAACCAAATTCTAGAGTTTGGTGATTGCTCTAGAGAGAGTGCTATAGAGAGAAGGTTATTGCTCTGACTTCTGACTTATTGTTTTTGTCACTTTTGAAACACGAAAAAACTGTCATATTTCATAAGTGAAACATTGTTTTATATAATGTTCAACATAAAACGCCCAAAAAAAAATACCCGGCACAACATAAACCCACGCAAACCAATATCCTCTTTATTTCGGTAATCATCATAGAAGTGAATGAATTTCCCAACAAATGCAACTGCTAATGACCGATGAGAGATTATCTTCACAATAGGAAGGTCAAGGGCCACAATACCCTATTTATTGTTACCGTAGTATAACTCATTGGAGCCCAGGGGTTCAAAACTATGTTAACACACTGCCTTCCTCTTGCAAATCAGCATTAGGTGCTGACATGCTTAAGCTTTGAACTTCTGACATCAATTGCACTTCTTGTTTTCTTATTACTTGTCAAATCTTGAGAGGGAGAGAGAGAACACTTAACGATTGGGGTCCATGGGGACATTGCATGGAACACGAAGCTCCGGCTCTGTGAAGGGATAGATGACAAGACAAACTGGCCTGGAAAAAAAATCCAGATTGTTTGATGACAAGGACAGTTGAAATGATTTAATGCGCTACCACATAGCACGTAATGTGTTCAAAAATATACCGAACGAAATTTTCGAAAATTCCGACCTAGGATCTTTATTGTTGCGAGCCTCCAACACGCTTGTTCTTTTCTGCAGGTACAAAAACAGCTACTAGAGTCGAGTTCTTCGTCCACGAACCAAATCCTAAAGCTTGGTGATTACTCTAGAGAGAGTGCTATAGAGAGAGGGTTATTGCTCTGACTTCTAACTTATTGGAATATCTCTAATCTTTATATAAAGATACAATTAGATACTGACTTTATCTCAAACTCTTAGGAAATAAAGATTGTATTTATCTCAAACACTTAAGAGATAAATATTTTCTAAATAATTGTATTTATCCAAACTAACAAATACACATTATCTGTTAGTGGGCGGATAATAGATCCATTGACCCAATTTATTAACAAGGATCACCAGAACCAGAAGGTCCAGAACATAGCATACCAAGTGCTTGGATATATCGAGGACCACATGAGGATTGAGGAGGAGGAGCGACGAACTTGCAATTATGTAGTTTGGGAACTACCCATGATTGCATATTTGATCAGTCTCTTTCCAAACATAAATACTCCTAAGGACTTGTTATTTTCTCACACTCAAAGCAGCTTAAATTCAATTCTATAAAATTTGCTAGGAGCGGTACACCGTTCCAACGAACTCACAGATATTCTAAATCAATTTTGTATAGCCATAATTGGATAAACGGACTTCGTTACAGCAATGCGACACATCTGCAACATTTAAAGATTGTATACAAAAGTCAAATTTATAGCAATGCTAGATTAGTTATACGATTATACATCACAAACTCAGCTGTCCATTGCATTAGATTTTAGATTAGTGCGACACACAGAACTTTGCCCTCTTCCAACTTGCAAGAAAGAAAGTTAGAACTTTGCCCTCTTCCTATTTCTGATGGTGTCTACAGGAAAGTGGAAAAAAAAAGGCACCTTTGGGAAGCACCATTATCCAGGCAGGATCCACCTTAAAAGTTCTTTAACTTAGTTCAATCGGCATGCAAATTGCCCTCGAATTAAAGTTGATCAAAGTAGCAAACATACATAGTACATAGTGTGCTGGTTTGCATTTTCCTAAAGAATATTCTATATGCAAGATAAGCCATGCATATGAGCTTCATGATTAAAAGATTTTGATATGCAGCATGCAGCACAGGGCCAACGTTCTACTAAGTAACAAGTGGAATACAATTATCTCGCGTAATGACAAGAAATCATCCTAAAATCGAGGATTATAAGATTAAATCTTACCTTTCTGGAAGCTTGTTGTGATGCTTGACATTTTATATATTTTTGGCGGCACAAGCCGCTTCCAGAGAGCCAAATAATTAACGTGTCTGCAACATGAAAAGTATGGACAACCACCTTCAGAAACTCGTAATGCTTGACATTTTCTTTACTTTGGCTGCACATGCAACTTCCTAAGAGCTAAATAATTGACGTGGCTGCAGCACGAAAAGCATGGACAGGAATTTTGGGTAAGGTACACAAGGAATCTCAATAACATGATTTCAACTCCTCCATAGATGCTCTCAGATGTAAAAATTGACTTTCATCCAAAAAAATTCCATAGATGAAGGTGCACAATCCAAATTTGGAGGGCAACTTGTCCTTGCCTTATGCCTACAGTGGACTCTGTTCAGATTTCCAAATCAGAAGTTCAAGAATCGATTAAACTGTGAAGAGGAACAGTAGGCCCTTTCCACAAATTGGTGAATTCCTTCGTAATCAAACTGGGGAGAGAGAGACCCAATTAATCTTTTACGTGCAGAACATAATATGTGATACAAATTTTCGAACGTAGTACAGGATACAATTTTTCTCAAAGCCTCCATCACAAAGGAAAATCAAGCATAGTTTCCAGACTGTCTTACCTCGACACTTCAACTTTCATGCCATGAATAGTCTATGACAGATAGGTCTTCACCCAGGATAACATTATGTGGCATGCCAAGGTTAAGCTGGTGCTGGCAGATAACAAAAACCAAATTCTCATACAAGCATACAATCCCTCACCCCTGTACATTTATCTACACCCTTATAAAATGATCAACCCTATTTTACATCTCTCTGATTACATTGCAGATTCATGAGAGGACACCTCAAACTCTTTTTCTATGCCCTTGCCTCATGCCATCAGTTGTAGACTTTGCAGAAAGGGAACCACTACCTGGCCGTGACACCTTGCTGGGCTTGGTGGAAACCTCACAAGGTGCCTGGAAGCCTATATTTTCCACTGCACCAACTGTCTTGAACAACCGTCTCTTGTTCACCTCCTCTACTAATGACCGATGCAGCAACTGGCTACGCATGTCCACGAGGGAGCGGTTCCTTGTTAGTTTACGGGACTCCATCACACATTTACCTTTAGAGGTTAAACCTCGTGGGGACTCCAGCATGACCTTGGACTGCTTATGGAAATTTCTAGCCATGGGCTGCACAGTGCTAGAACTTTCTCCATGATGGAACCTAGTACAGTTCTGGGTCATCGCAACAGGGAGATGATTTCTTCTCATAGGGCTAAAATCAGTCTCGTGCTCATCACCAGAATAGTGATTCAAGTTGGAATAATTTTCGAGGTGTAGAGAACTTTGAGAACTGGTGTCATCAGACAAGTTATCTGCAACAACATGTCTTGGTCGTTATTCCATTGATACTGTTAAAAGTTGAGCTTAGTCAAAGAATCTTTGCATGCAACCGATAAGAATACCTAATTAGAGAGCAAAGAAAGGTGAAGAAATCATGCAGTCAAAAACGAAAACCAACAATGTAAGTAATTTCAGCGGTTTCTGAAGTGCCAAACAAAAAGGTAATTTAAGGGATTTCATATGAGTCATTATAGTCCTAAACTCCTGATCACTCAGACAAGATTTCCTTGCATTTCAAGGAAATGTTTATTCTAATGCATTGCTGTTAAAACAGGCCGGCATAGTGCAGGGGGCTCATGCCATTGTTGGGTCTGGAGAGGGTTGATACTCACAGCTTTGCCCACATTTTGTAACGGGAGGCTGTTTCCGCATTTCGAGCTCATGATCTCCGGGGCAATATTGCATCAAAGCTAACCCTCTTAATTCCTTTCAGTGAGTTATAAGGCCAACTAAATGTCAGATGACCTATGCTGTAGTCAAACTATGTTAAATCGTTTATGTAATACAAGTATAAGCAAAAATGAATTAACATAACTATACCTTGGAGCCAATCACTGCCACAAGGCCTTTCATCCAACTGATGGGGAGTGATCAAACCCGAGAGTGACGCCTGGGATGATGAACAGGAGGAGAAAGAATAGAAACGACGATGGTGGTCATCATCGTCTTCTTGATGATTAAGTACATGACTGTGATTCAGGTGCCCCCATTTATTGTACCGTGGTACTAGAGCAGAAATCTCTCCTTCAATCATATCCGCAATTTCAGAAGGGTCCCGGTCGATAATCTCCAACTCTTTCACCATTTCGGTAGCAACATCAATGCAGGTATCACTTACTGTGTCAAAGGGAAAGTATATATTCCTAACAGACCCTGCAAGACACACAACATGAATATGAAGCTGCATTAGAGCTCGAGCTTTGTAGTTATCTCCCCTGACTAGCAAATTCTTCAGTTATCTAATACACCAGGCTTAGTCCTATAAAAGAGACAAAGATCCGTATGCCACATTAAAGATATACTTTTCAAGATCTAAGCCTCTGTTTCTTCCTTCTTATATATTTATTCTCACACGAAAATGACCCCCGGTACAGCTTTCGATGGAAGTATCTAAATATAAAGCTCGTGTAATGGCTGATTGGAAAAGTTCCAGAACCCGTACCTTTTTTATCGGTTATCTGCACTTTGAGAAAGATGGTATCATCCTCAGGATTCAATTTCCCTGTAATAGTCATGTTAGTCCTTGGTCGAGCCTCTTTCAACTGTAGTTCCTCAATTTGTATGTTGTCATTCAGAAACGGCTTCTGGAGTCCAACCTCTTTTACGGTCAACAGATTATCCTCATCCATCATAAGGAATGGGTCCAGCGCCAGATCTTTTGCCGATAACCTCTTTGAAGCAGATACCAAGCAATTTTCAATGAAGCGCTGAGCTTCCAAGTCTTGAACTTTGTAGAATGCCCTTGGCAGCTTACCCTGAATTATGAAAGTGGCATCACATTGGTCAGATGTTGATCTTCTCATAGGAGTTTATTGTCAAATCGAAGCTTGACCTTACCAATGTCACCTTCTTGTATATTTGCGCCGGGTTGGCACATTCACTGTATGGATATTCAGAAGTAAGCATCTCTAAAACACACATACCGAACGAGTATACGTCAACCAATTCGTTGTAATTTTCTTCATACAGTTCCGGTGCCATGAACTCAGGTGTTCCTAACACCATTTTCAGATATCCACAGTAAATATTACAGGAAGAAAGTATAAAAATTGAAGGTATCACATAAATTTTAGCTCAACTTATCCGATGGACGGCAAATAGGTATTGTTGAGACTGATCTGTTTAGCTTGCCTTCCATAAACAAGAATGACCATAATTGCAGCAAGAAGCTAGGCCACTTTAGCTTAAAATGGTTGTTTTTCTAATGTAGCTAAGTTAGGACTGGATTGTGTTGATCTACTTAGTCAAAAACTCGAGAGTAAGATTTACACAAATGATGATAATAGTATCATTTTCATTAGCTAAATGTGACCATCATCGACGAGCGGTCTGATCTAATGATAATTCCGGAATTAGGTCCTTTCTTTTCTCTTTTTTTTTTTTGGGGGGGGTTTTTGTGTGTGTGGGGGGGGGGGGGGGGGGATTTTAACGGGATACCTATAACACTATGCGCAGTGCAAGACCCACGGAGAATTGTTGCCAGCCCAAGGTCACCAATCTTCACTTGTCCAAGATGACCATTGACAAAAATGTTGTCACACTTGAGGTCTCTATGGATAACTGGAGGATCATGGCCATGCAGATAGACGAGGCCTGCTAGGATCTGGCGGGCCCATATCTTAATGGCTCGAAGGTCTGTTCTCTTATATTTCTTCCTGTATCTGCATTACAATAGCGTGTTGTTGGCGTCTAGCTGACTAGTGAGTATTTAAAACCATAGAATACATAAGAAAATCCAACATGTTATTGCAACCTAGAGCTTGTCGCCTCACCTGGATGCATATGTAAGCCAGGTAGATGATCCATTTCACTGCTGTCCTTATATATAGACTTGGTAATTCATGTAAGTTCTTAGGTGACATGATAGCATTAGCCTTTTCAAATCTTTCTAGCGCGATCACCATTCATATAGCTACTTGAACAAATGCAAGGGAGGGACTGACAGAGGCCAGGACCCCTGTTAATCTAAATTAGTTCCTGCTCTTATATTTTATAAACCTGTAAAACTTCGATCACTAATCTGCCCATGTAGTTCACCTAGCTAACCCCTCAAACCAACAGCCCTAAGATTTACCCACAGACAAGAAGTGTGTTATTCTACTTTGTAGGTAGTTCTCATGGATCCTCTTTGTAAAGCAGGAAAAAGAATAATAAGTATATCGATGTTTTAGGCAAAGGAAATGGCGAACAAGGCATTACTCTCTCAGGGTGCCGGAAGTGAACATTTCAGTAATGAAATTGAAGGTTCTTCGATCAATGTCAATCCAAGAAGTGTAGAATCGGATGATCGAATCATGATTGAGGTTGCCGAGGAGGTGAACCTCTGAGTAGAGACGCTGCAAGTCCTCCGGTGACTGGATCAAGTCATTGAGTTTCACTTGGCTCCATGCCACTTCCATTCCAAGCACTTCATCAATTGCCTTGTAGACAGTTTTCATCGCGCCTTTTCCAAGAACTTCTTCGAACTGCCAACAATACATACATAATACACAACCATCAATCAATCAACCACTTGAAGGACTATTAAAAGACAACTATTACTTCTACGATTCCAGTGTACAGGTGTAGAACAGGAAACGCATTAAAATCTTGACACAACTTGAAGTTTATTTGGATGCAAAAATCATCTTTGCAGAATTCGTTGTTTTCACATTGACAACCCTTGTTAACATAAGATATCAATTATTATGAGCATACTCCAAAAATTGTAGTTGTCTGTCATTCTGAATGCAGGCCAGACCGCTATAAAGGTTGCCAATAACAATGTCCGAACCTATGGGCAGGGGTAATCCCCTTATGCCACTCAAGTGAGGCCAACAATACCACCTGATTTGCTAATCGTGGATGCCACTGGACCTAAACTTCCATATTCAGGACACTCCTGCATGTCGTTTTAAACACTCGAATAGAGGCATTTTCCGGCTGCAGCTTTTCTATTTGGCTAACTGAAAGACTACCCCCGTTCAGATGGATTTTCCCCTTTGATCTCTCTGTGAATTCCTAAGATAGGTTAAGTAACATGTAAGCATCGAAGCGAAATCAAAAAGCAATAACTAGATTAAATAAGTATCGTTAACAAGACAAGCAAGGGCGAAAACAAGGAGTGCAGTCAAAAGTTAATTACAATATTAAATCTATCCTAGGAATTCGTTGAGCAGAGAAATCTATTCGACTGTTCGCATAGAAATTTAAATGATGTTGGCGGTGAGTTAGCAGACAATGATGGTCCGCATAACATAAGCACGAAGTGTACACTATTTAACTGACTTTAACACTGATCATTCTAACACTTAAAAAAAACCACCATAATTGAAAGTTTTTCACTTAAACCCTTCCTGGAAAACAAATCAAATCGTCCACCACAAGTGGCCCTAAATTAAAGACTATGCATGGTTTATGACTCAGTGAGAGAACATAGGCATTAAATTAACTCAAAACCTTATCCTGCATAAAGAAAAAGCCAATGAAATGATTCGTGTAATTACATCAAACACGTGTAATGCAATCCGAAACTTACGCGACCGTAGCGACCGGTTGGATCGGTTTCGACATAACCAGAATCATCACCGCGGTCATCCGTCGCTTCCCCGGCGCGCCCATTAAACATGCTCAGTTCCCTGAGCTGCCGCAACAGGTCGTCGTTCTTCATACACGTACAAGATAAGCTTAAAGTAGCATCTAAAGCTGGTCTGGGTTAACAATGATAAAACTAGGTGTAGTAGGCGACTAAATTCGAGGCTTTCCTTCGTGATTTTCGTAGGAGAAAACGCCAAAGAGGAGCCAAAAGAGCCTGGAGAAGTCAATCTTGAGCATGATCCAGCCCATGTACAATCCCACCACCGCACGCCAGCACGAGTCGTGATAGTTTTTCTCACTAGCAAACATGGGTTTTGACCGAGAGCAACAGAAGTCTTGGAATAAATGCGCCAAAAGCAGGAAAATGGGCGACAGAGTAAGATTAAGCTGATTGGGGTGAGGGCGATGGCGACCAGAACTTGAAGAACCTGTGGCTGCGCTTTGTTGGTACCATTTGTGGTGTTCGATTTGTACAGAGTGAGAAGGATTTAGACCGAGGTTCTGAGAATAGTGAGTGTGTGTTGAGAGGGCTAAATAAGAGGAGTAGACGGAACTGTGTGCGTGCGGGGGTGTGTTCGCGGGAGTGGGCCATGTGTGACGGAGGTGGCAGCTTCTGAGGGCGAGCGAGTGACGTTTATGGACGACAAGGGCAACTAGGGGATAGGATACGCATGTTTGACCGGTGAGCGGGCGGCTCAACCACACCACCGGGTTTATAGCCTCTTTATACGGATCCCAGATACGGTTTACGCTCACATTCGTTTGTAAAAGAGTAGCGCGTACAGGGTAAATGAGAAATGTAACGAATTTCGAATCAAAAGTTTGATAGAGTACAAAAAATATTCGCTCTCTCCTAAATTGATCGATGATTAAGATATGATTTTTCATCTTACTATCAGAGAAATAGAAAAATAAAATTAGTATATATTAAAAGAAAATGAGTTGGTAGAGAATTAAATGTAAAAATAGAATCTAAAAGGTATAAAAAGAATAAACAGGCAAAAGATAGATATTGAATCATTCTTAATTTTAAAAATTATCATTTTTTTGGGACATCTAAAACAATAAATGATCGTTTTTTTTGAGACGGAGAGAATTACATTTAATATCAACCAGACCTGCAACACCCGGTTTTCAAGTCAGGTATATGGTAATTAAAATGAATTTACTTGCATTTTCAGCGACAAATTGATGGTGTAAATAGCGAAATGATAAAATATAGAGATATCATGTACATTATCTTATTACTACTAGACTGGAGAAAAAAAAAGTATATTTAGCGTGGTAGTACTTGTGGTTTAAGAATATTGATATTAAATGTTATTCTTATCGGTGTATTGAATAGAGTTAAGTGCATTTTCATTGGTGCGCAACATTAATAGCCTGTTTGTAAATTTTGAGATGAGAAAAAAGAAGAGAAAAGGAAGATAATGGAAAGCAATTATCTTTCCTCTTGTTGAGAAGTATAGAAGAGAAAATAAAATATCATTCATATCTCTTGTTTGTGAGTTGAGTCGAAAAGAAAAGACACTCAATTACGTATATACCCTTATTCTCTATTGTGATAATTCTAACAAGAGCCGTAATATCCGGTTTTCAAGTCAGGTATATGGTAATGAAAATGAATTTACTTGCATTTTCAGCGACAAATTGATGGTAAAAATAGCGAAATGATAAAATATATAGATATCATGTACATTATCTTATGACTACTAGAGCGGAGAAAAAAAAGTATATTTAGCGTGGTAGATCTTGTGATTTAAGAATATTGATATTAAATGTTATTTTTATCGGTGTATTAAATAGTGTTAAGTGCATTTTCATTTGTGCGCTAATAGCTTGTTGGTGAATTTTGAGATGACAGAAAAGAAAATAAAATAAAAGAAGAGAAAAGGAAGAGAATGGAAGGCAGTTATCCTTCCTCTTATTTGCGAGTATAAGAGAGAAAAAAAATATCATTAATTTCTCTTGTTTGAAAGTTGGGTCGAAAAGAAAAGACACTCGATTACGTATATATCTTTATACTCTATTATTATAATTCTAACAAGAGTTATGAATGTATGATGCTAAAAAAGAATATAATTTTAATGGAAAAACACATTAGTCATCAACGATATCTTTACAAAGTACATACTACGTAATGTAATAAGTCTTACATCACTGATTAATGTCACAGTAAAAAAAAATAAAAAATAACTGTGAATTGACTACAAAACCCACATTCAAATCTAATCATTCTAACATCTACAATCATTATTTATTTAAAAGTAAAATAGTAAGTTCCAATAAGAAACTTTAAAACCTAAAAGTCATTAAAAATTTAGTCTTCATTATTTTAAGGGTAATATGGGTATAAAAAATTACTTATGAGAGTTTTCTTTCTAATTTTGGGAGGAAGAATTTAGAGACAAAAGAAACTCAAATTTTTGTCCCTTTTCCTTTTTTTTCCTTTCCCTAAAAAAACTCACAAATTAGATAAAAGGGAGAAAAAGAGTCACTTTTCCTTCTTTTCCTCCCCTTTCTCTCTTAAAAAAAAACTCACAAACGAGCTACAAAAGTATAGCTGAAATGGGCTTTAACATCACTTGGTTCATTGAAATAATAAGCTTATTACGACCTTAGGTTTCATGGGGGTTAATGGCTGGTTGCTTTATGCGCATGATACATTAGGAAAGTCTTTATGTAACGAGCTTCGTGAGAGTGAAAAACAGTGAGATGTAATTCAGGAATATAAAATGGTCAGCTGCGTAAGCATGAGACAAGGAATGACTTTAGGAGTCTGTTTGAAATCACTTTCATCTTTGATTTCTGTTTTAAAAAAAATAAAAACAAAAATCAAATTTAATTTAGTTTAGTTTTTATTTTTTATAAAAACAAATGGGTGTTTTATTACAAGTTTTTATTTTCGGTATTTGATTACTCAGTTTTTATTTAGAAATTTTTCTTTGATGGTGGTTGTACTAGCGATGGTGGGGCGTGGTGGTGGCCAGTCACTGGCGGTGGGCGATGGGAGGGTGGTGGTTTCAAAATAAAAATTAAAACTGAAAACCTAAATTCTTAAATGGGAGTTTTTAAAAACAACCCTATTTTAAAAACTGATTTTAAAAATTGAAGGGAGAAAAAAATAAAAACTGTGTACCAAAAGCGTTTTTTTCTTCAGTTTACAAAGCTGAAAAAAATAATTAAATAATTTTCAAACTGCTATCTTAGTGTGACTTTTTTAAGCAAGTGTGGAAATGAGAAGTAAGTGTAAGTTTGTGTGTGTGTGTGTGTTTTTTTTTAATTTTTATATATAGTTTTAGGCTTGATTATGTGTTAGACCCTCCTTTAGGGGTTGAGATTTTGAACAATTTTAAGAACTAGTTTTGGATCCGGTTACAGGTTTGTGATTTTGGGCTTGTCATACGCTGAGAAGACAACCGTAGTCGTGAATGGTTTTTGAGCTAAGCCGTATGTTTTTTACGAAATATGTTCGTTAATGTGTTAATCTTTACGGTTATTTTTTACAATGAATGTCGTTGAAACTGGTTTAGTCCCAATTAGGGTTTTTGAGCTAAACTTGTTGAGATTTACGGCATATCTTATCATTTAAGATTACAGGTGAATAGTTTTACAGGCAACTACTTGCACCTAAGAAGGAAAAAGAAATGCCATGAGAGTTTATTATTTGTAAATTCGTCGCTAATTGTGGTTGGATAAATTTGAATTGCAAAAGCTATTTGTAAAACATGAGTAATTTTTTTTTGGTTTTTATTATTATTTTTGATGGTTTAGGCCTGACAGTATTCATAAGATGGTGTTAAATAAGCCTGCGGCCAATCACACTCGAGCCCATTAATAGCTCACAGTGGATTCAAATCATGACAAAACTACAACTATCCAAAGCCCACTACCAGATCATCCTCCTGTTAGCATGTGAATCATCTACCACCACCGCACCATGCCACCAATCACCCGAATCACCGACACCACAACATAGAAACCACCCGTAATGCCCCGAACTCGAGAGTCCGTAAACGTCATTAAATCAACATTTAATCATGTCAATTATGTAATTATTATAAAGATATAGGAGAGTATCTGGTATATCACAAATATAATTATTTATATCTCAAATGCTTAATTCTAAAATAATTTAAAACTTAGGTACAATCCCTTCAAATTAGCCATCTGAATCCAAAAGTAAATAAACTAATTAGTAATTCGTCTAGAGTAAATTCATAACATCTACCATCCGAATTGCAAACACCGAAGCGAGTCCACAACTCTACTAAAATTACACCCTTCACGCTACTCTTTGACCTGGAAGGGGAAGGAAACCAAAAAAAAAGAGTGAGCACGCGTTGACTAAATAGAGATTTTTACACACTGAAGTCAAAAAATGAATACCAATTTGAGTTGTTGAATAGAACCAACAAATAGAAATTTGGATAATTCAACCAAATTTCACAAACGAATAACAAAAGTGACCGAAAATGTGGTTAAATAACCAATAACTTGAATATCAGTTCACAAACGAAAAACAAATCGACCAAAAACGAGGTTACATAACCTATATGTCGAATATCAAAATACATTTATCAAATCTTGAGGGTGTCACATATGTACTTGTTTATTATTACGTATCACAAATCATGATTATATCATGTTAAATATCGTAGCCGGTGCGTCACATATAAGTCACGATCATTAATAGTGACTTTCAAATATAAATATCACCCACAACATAATTTAATAAATATAGCGAATATTCATGTGAAGTCTCGAATAGTCATTATAGACTCAAACTGAAGAGAAAGAAAATACGAATTCAAGGAAATAAAAATCAGCTCTATTGGAGATCAAATTAATGGGATATCGTCAAAAGAAGTTTTTGGGTGAAAATTTTTATGCGCACAAAAAATGATATAATTCTCAAAGGAAAAAGATTACGCAAAAGGTGACATGTGGTGTATGAGCACCATAGAAGATGCAAATGGAGATGGAAATTATGAAGAACATAAGTACACACTGATTAAGAGTGAAATGACATGCTTATTTTCGGAAACAACTTTTTTTTTCCACAAATATAGTCGAACAGTAAATAGATGATCCGAAACAGAAAAGCGATGCTAAACCCTATGAAAATTGGATTCATTAATGAGTTCACAATAAAACAAATAAATCTCATGTGTGTCGATAAAATAAGAATGTATAAAAGCTCTTACCTCAAAGTAGCGAATATAACACAAAAAATTTTCTTTTTATCTTAAATCAATCACAACTTTTTTACTTGAATACCCAAAACAATGCACTAACTCTTTTCTCTCTAAAAAATATGAAGACTTTTATGTCTTCTTCCTTCTTATATAGTTTGCTAATCTAATTTTAATATAAATTGAAGTTCTAATTGCTAGTGTGATCATAATACAACTTAAAGTCTTCGTTATATAATCACAATATGACTTAAAATCTTAATTTAAGTCAAAATCTTTTTTTATTATATAATCTAATCAAATTAGCTACTAATACTATTAAATATTAATTTCGTCACTGAAAGGTTTTCAAGAAAATTCTCTAAGATCCATTACTTAATTCAAAATCAATATACTTTTCTAATTATTACTTGTACAGATAGCCAAAAATATGGGGTAAGCACTACTGCCATAGCCCACTACCATTGTTAACTCCACCTCAACCCACCGCCATCACAAGTCACAATCCATTGCCATCACAAGTCACAGCGTCTTTCAATCCATCACATGGCCACCCATAACTATCGATAACATCCACAAACTACAAACTATCACGTTCCACCATTAACATGGAATGACACACACTAACACGAACCAACATATCAGCGGTGGGTAGTAAATCTAAAAATGTGATGTGAGTTATCGCCCCCGTGAAAGGGGGGGGGGGGGGGGGGGTGGGGAATTGGTACCCCTCAACATTTTTGGAAATCTTTTTTTTTAGTTTTTTGGATAATAGATAAATATATTTAAAATATTGATAAAAATGCCACTATATTGTACAGTAACATTAATTTATTAGGATTTTGTTTGTTGTGCTTTTTACTCTTTGTGCCTTGTCATAGTCTTTCCCTTTGTAATTTTCTTACTCTATCTTCATTCTTCTAAATCTTAAATTCTATGTCTCCATATTATAAAAAGACAAAAATAAATTAAAGTTAGTTATTTTTTATTTTAAATTCTTTTAATTTGTTAACTTATGCGTGATTAACATACTCATACAATTGATAATCAAATTAGTAATATAGAGTAAGAGTTAAGTTTTTTTCATGCAAAATTAGTAATTTATTGTTGACTAACCTTAACAAATTAAATAAATCACTATGCATAGCAAAAATATATTGTTAGTAGTCAAATTGAGCAATCTATTTTGTATTTAAAGCATGTAGCATGTATAGCATATATATGGCCCATAGCTGAGTCAAATGGGAGTAATTCATTGACTGCAAAGTAAAATGGTAATTTAAGAGTTTCCACATTAATGTGGAAACATTCATTTGAACCCTTTGGGTTTAGAATAAGATGCATTTACCACTTGGACATGTCCGATTCTTCCACTAATAAATGTTCTTGATGCTTTAATATTGTCGCATACCGCGGCATTTCAAAGAAAGTTGGCATTATACAACATTATTCAAAGAGTAAATGATAATGTAGCCTAATTCCCTATCCTCGCTGATGACCAGTGTCCATCATTTTGCACGCGTAACATGTAATTTTAAGATTCATTCTCCTTTTAAGATTCATTCTCACACGTTATTATTGATACATTGACCAACAAAAACCTAAGACTTCTTAGTATATTGTTAAAATGCTTGGCCAAGTGAAGGGGAAAAGATTGACCAACAAAAACCTATGACTTTTTAGTATATTGTTAAAATATTTTATTAAATTTAGCCATAGCCAAGTGAAGGGGAAGAGAGGGGTTTTGGCTTCTTCGCCAAAGCCCTCGCCCTTTTGTTTTTGCTTCCTTCAATCCCTCATCCCATCTGGTTTCTATTTGAAAATTTTTGGATGTTATTTGAATTGTAGGAATGTAGTTATAGCTACAACTCCTTTTGTAACGTTTATTAATGATCGTTAAATGCTTTACTTGATTTTGTTTAGTGAAGTTTAAAAAGTGCTTATGAAATTGTCACTGAAAGTGTTAGCAGAAACGTCATTATTTATATTTAACAAACAATACTGTCGCTATACAAGAGCTTGCAACTATTTTCTTACAACTCGGGAAGCGGTCAAAATTTTTCCTTCTATCTTGATTTCTTTCTCTTTGAGTTTCTTGATCTCCGATTCTCCATGGAGCTTTAGAGAAAACCTATAATCCTTGGTTTCGGCCAACCAATGGGTTGCTCCGGCCTTCTCGAGATAATATATTACTAATCTAACTTAACCTAAAAACTTAAACTAATAAGCTTTGAACTCATTCATTGACAACGTGCATTTCGTTTATGAACTTAGCTTGATCTCTAACACCTAACCATGTCAAACTAATTTTAGGATAGACAAAGTGATGAATCGATACACAAAACAAAAGTGTTTTCGTCTTAGCACATGAATATCTCATCCTCTTTCTCAAATTTTTGCTAATGAGGAGTGGTTAGCAACCAAGTAACATAGAATTCAAAAAGGACATAGATCTAATCATCTTATTATGCTGTGTGTCCTGTCCATCCATCCATGTCCGTGCTGGCCACGAAACTGATGAAGAAAGGCTTTCTCCTTGAATTTTTTGCCCATCATTATTATGAAAGCAAGTGGAGGTTGTGGGTTCTCCTCCGTGTGTCCGAGTGCGTGGGTGGGTGAATTGGGGGGCTTGAGAGGGAGACTTTGGGGAATGAAGCAAGCGGGGAGGCTTCAAATTGAGGCAGGTTCATTGGGCAACGAAATAAGAGATTATCATAATGTTTTCCAAGCCATACGTTGATCCTTGAATACACTTCTCCAAAATATTTAGCGACGCATTTTTTTGATTCGCAGAGCACGAAACAGCTTGTGCACGTTTAATTATTGTAGGAGTTCATTATGCTGTTTTATTGACGAGTATAGTTGGCGAATTATTAGACACTAAAATATTAAAATCATCTGTAGACACGACAAAGACGTGTGCTATTAATGAAAATATATACTAATTTAACCGATGTAATAAGAATTTAAACATACATAAAAAAATATATCAGTTTATCATGAAAATGGAGATCAGGACCGAGAGAGAAGAAACAAAAGAAATATTTGAAAATCACCCTCAAAAATATTGTTGACTCAAATGAGAGCCGACCAAAGCCTTAGAAACTTGCCCCCCCGTAGGTAGGGGTGGCAATGGGCGGGTTGGGTTGGGTCAAAGAATTATGAGTCAGATATGGGTTCGGTCAGATATGAGTCTAGCATGACTTGGGTTGGTGTGAGTTGGATCAAAACGGATCAGTCACTTAGACCCGACCTGGCCCATTTATTATTATTATTATTTTAAAAAATCACCGACGTAGTTGCATCTATGTTGTATTATAAATTAAGAAGAGAAAATACCAATTAAGACATACTGCAAACTAAAACTACTGGTCCTTGTTCAAAAAAGGAAAGACATCACTTTTATACAATGACACAGATTCTGAATATATATACAGCTTTCAAGCATAACACTTTAAGCAAGTAACGTCTTTTGCCTAAACCCTAGCAAGAAGAAGATGGGTCAACTACTTATTTCCAGAATTACTCAAGAGATAGATTGGTAATCCAGCCAAAGTTACTGGATCAGCTAATGAAGATGATGGAGGTTGTCACAAGAGCACTCGTCAAGGAGGCAACAGCAACACAAAGCTGCCAGACTGCACAACAAATCAATAACAAACTGTTTTAGCAAAGATTGAAAGTTAAAAGTACCAAAATTTCGATTCTTGACACGAAGAAATTATTACATGCAAAAACAATGAACAAATGGTGATGAAGAACTTCTTATGAAATTTCCAACAGTTTTCCAGAAAGATTATTACCTTGAGCAGGGTACGAATATGCATACTTTGGTGGTTCACTCATCTTTCTCTCTCTCTCTCTGTGTTGCGCTTCACAAATACAAAGAGATTATCAGGTCGCAGATCTTATAATATGGCAGAAGGCCAAACAGAATTGTGTTATGGGCGTATTTATACATGAAAAGAGAGGTAAGTAAAGTATTTTCATTCATACATGTAGTGAGACAGAAAGATAGCTCAAACCATCAATCTACCCCAAGCTTCAGCCGATTTCAGCAAATTAAGCTCTGTGTGTGTGAGATTTCAAAAAATTGAGCTATATATAAGTGTGAGAGAGGTTTCAGCAAATTGAACAATGTGTATGAGATTTCAGGAATTTGAACTCTGCGCACGTGCGTGATTTCAGCAAATTGAACTCCCTGTGTGTGTGTGTGATTTCAGCAAATTAAAGGTTCAAACACTGTAAAAGATCTCCCTTTCGTTTACATTTGAAAAAAACAAAAAGAAAAAGGAAAACACGATTACACAGTAAGGACAGTGGATGAATGGGGTAGGGTTCTGTAAATTATTTACTGTTGTGAGTGCAATCAAGAGTAACGCTAACAAAATATAAAATTTAATCCCCTAGCATACCTGGAACAGATAATATTAGTGTTGTAGCTTCACGCAATTAACGCTTCACTACTTTAGCTTTCTAACAAGAAATAAAGTTCATAATTTGCAATTGAAAATCAGGCATCATATGCTCTATGTCACCCATGGTCCAGAAACCATTGATTAGATTATCTACAGCAGTTTCTAAAGTTCAGCCGGATTACGAGGAAAGATAATGGAAGTTAGCACACAAAGATATTACCTTGCCAGAAGCATTTCGAAGGTGAGATGCGAAGAAAATTCAAAACTTCAAACTTCACAAATATAAGAAAGCGTGACCAGAACTGAACATAGCTGAGTTCAAACTTGCCAACAATAAAACCTAGCGATGAAGGAACAGTTTGGTTGATTGAGTTCAAACTTGTAAACAGAAATTATTTACCCAAATATGACTAAATCAAAACTTCACAATCTTAACTTCAATAGTCAATACCCATCTCAGATCAACGCTAGGATCAAACAAAACATGCCACAAAAACCCTAAAATCAAACAGGCCATAGCCCCCCAAGTCATAAAATAGCAAGTACCAGAAAGAAAAAACAGAAGAAGAAACAAAATGGACCAACCAGCTGGATCTCTCCTCAGAACGGAGCTTGGAGAAGAATCACCGGTTGTTTCCGGTCTAGAAGATCTCCTCGAGGCCTTGATATCCTTGGCGGCTGCGACCTTCCTGTCACGCGACTGGGATTTAGGAGTGAGGGAAATCGGAAAGGAGGCTGCCGGCGATAAGGAGAGGAAATGCCGGCGACGGTGAAAGGGACTGCCGGCGGTGGAAAAGGATACTCGGGTGATGGAGAGAGGCTTTACAGGAGATGGTGGTCGCTGTCATGGTCGCAGCGGGAGAAAACCAACGGGCGACAGCGAGTGTGAAGTGTGTTATGTGTTCACAGATCTAGGTATTTTTTCTCTTGTATTAATAGGAACCCGTTTGGACCCGCGGGTAGTATGACCCAACCCGTTCAGACCCTTATTAATTTGAGCAACTTGACCCTCGGGTCGAGTGACCATCTTACAGGTTTGATTGGGTTGACCCGCTGAGAATACAAATAAACGGATTGGGTTGGGATGTATAGGTTGGGTCATATTTTGCCAACCCTACTCATAGGTCCCAACCCCCACCAACCTTCCTCTCTATTCCCCCAACCCCTCCCTTCCCTACCACGGCTAATCCATTAAAATAATCTTAGCTAGAAGAGGGAAAAACTGGTGGAAAACTATGAACGTCACACAAATGCCTCCCAAAACCTGATACCGGACAAATTATCATTACACTCTACAAGCACCAAGCGAAGAGGTATCAGACGTGTGCAGTAAATGAAAGAGGTACCATCATCAAACTAAAAGTGCTGGCAAAGATTCTAGTATCAGGTTCTAAACCCCCCCCCCCCCCCCAAAAAAAATAGAAAAAAAAAAAACTCCACCACTGGTTGATCCACCCACCGCTGCTGAACCAGCCATCACTCTTCCTTTGCGGCACATAAACACAAAACACAAATTTGATGCACATGAGATTGAAGAGAGAGACGAACATTTGAACCTGCCAATTAGTAACGTTGAACGTCACGCGAGTAGATGATGGAGCGGGCTAGTGGTCAGTAACTGCAGCTCTCGCCTAATGCTCTATTACCGATTTTCGAATAGCCGTCTGACTTATCCAACCTTAATTAGATTGGAAACTGTTTGAATTTATACCCCTTAATACACGATTGGTGGCCAAAAGGGGTATGATTTTCTTGGCAAAACATAGAAATGGCAATAAGTTAGCCTCAAATGGTCTACTTGCCTAATAAACGCAAAAGAAAATAGATGTTCTTGTTTGTGCTCATTGATACTCCGTTTATTAAACATAGTAAGAGCGAGATTGAGACTGTAAAATGATAAAAAAAAAAAAAAATCATTGCTACTCAATTTATTCAGAGTACTTGGTTCAAAACTCGTTACTTTTGCATTAGATACCGAAATAGGGTGTATGATGTCGAGTTAATGATTGTTAGAGCTAGTAATCAAGCTTATCAAAACCGAATCAAGAAACAGCTTCCTATAGCCGCCAAACTCAAGAAACTCTGCATAGCAGCCTTGGTGTATTTGATTTGGAGGGAGAGAAATTCCAGACTGTTTGAACGACAAAGAAAAAAATGTTGAGCAACGCTTTCAGTTAATAAAACGGGTGATCTAGTGGCATGTAAGAAGCTAGACTAAGGTGCCTGATACAGGGAAAAACAGAAGATCATGCACAGCATGGGGGATTTATGAAGACGTACTGATACAAGGGGAACTACTCAGGATTTTTTTATCCGTAAATGATTAGGGAGATGTAGCTTTAAATGACGTTTGATAACGAGATGTATTGAGAGACTATTTTCAAAGCAATTACATTGGACTTTCTAAAAAAAAAAACACCATCCTAATAGATAATCTTATCTTGCTATTTGATATAACTCAAATATAACTTCCAATAATTGTAAAATATCCAGCAATCCCAGTCAAACTGGGAGATCGATAATTATCTTACTAGAGATCGTGACATGATCCTCTACCCCTCAAAGTATGGAACAACTACACAATTTATACTTTTTCAGAGTCATTATCATGTAACTGGGCTCTGACTTAAGTATCAGAGAGTTCTCCGCGAGAACCCTACCCGGCGGTCACTCGTTTTCTATCTTGCAGGTCATCGGTCCAGGCTTGGGTTCCGCAACGTATGCAGAGCATAAAAAGTAGCAACATTTTGGCATCATCCGTGGGACCCGTCAGCCTAACTGTTCGATCTCAAGAAAAGTCAAACAGTTGTCTCGCGAGCGGCCAACAGCAACGTGTCGGATCCACCAACACAACGACGCGTCACCACAGTACTACGCGTCGCCGTCACAAAGCTGTCGTCCAAGACTGCAATTATGACACTGCCTTGACTGTCGCCAGCAGCCAACAAATGGCTACATCGTAAAAAAATCCAGCAAAAACAGGAAGCAACATTAGTGCCATCGACGGCACTGCCACGTTCTCTAGCGGCGCTATCACAAAAAAGAGATCCAGCTACTGATGTCGGACAACCATCACCAACGCTAACGGAGTCGCGGGCAACACTAACCATCGACCATCGCTGTGAAGCTGCCAAAGCAGCAACAAGCAGCAAACAAAGAAAACATAGAAGAAAAACCAGTAGTGGCTCCTCCACATAGATTTAAAACCCTAATGGATCACCACTACCACAAAAGGTGTCCCTTTTCTATTAACATCTACGGCACCATGAACGGGCAATGTTGCTAGGGCCACCCCGTTAGCGCCACTATGTCGCTGCCGTCCAAGGAAGCTAGCTCCACCACTACTGCCGACAAAGGGTTGGCACCGAACAACCAAGGCAACACGCTGCCTTGCTCGGATCTATTCCATCAGCCTTCGCTACGGTACAGACAGGAGGCTCGCCATCATTGGTGGTTACCCACAACCTGTGGCGATTCACCAAGCAACATCGCAGGGCCACAACGACCACCACAATTGACCTCACAATTGTCAAAAAATTGCCAGAGCAGCACCAACAATATCCCAAGAAATTAAAAAGAAAAAGAAAGAACAAGAAGAAGCTGATCGCGCCATCTGATCGACTCCTCCGGCAAGGCACCATTACTGCACCATCGCTGTAACGACCCAGTCCACGGCCCCGCCACAGGGCATTGCCTCCCTCAAAAGGGCTAGCCAAGTAGGTACTTATGAGTTCCTTGGCAAGATCTTATAAGGGTCATCTCATACTATTCCATATCCGATGTGGGATATTACAATCTCTCATCCTTATACCTTAGCGTCCTCTCTAAGGTTCGATCACACATACATAGCCCATAACCTTCATCTCTAGCCAACGTGGGATATACCCGGCGCACCCTTCGTTGCCCCAACCATCCTTTTGATGTGGGATATACCCGGGCTTGCCTTCGTTTCCCCAAACCATCGGTAACCCGACTGGACATCCTAGCCCGAGCTTTGAGAGTCGGCTTTGATACTATCTATAACGACCCAGTCCACGGCCCCACCACAGAGCATTGCCTCCCTCAAAA